>OY757013.1:145906945-146459445 GCA_963580285.1 Lucinisca nassula
ACTTAACTACCTTAAAGGCAATTATTCTTGATTATTGAGGTCTATCATTTCATTGCATAATATTATGTAGCCCTCAGTGCTTACTGAAGAGAAGTCCTCTGTCTTCAACGGGTAAGGGTTCTCCTTGGGGAAAATCAGTAATTTACTTACTGTTGACTGTAGTGTACATTATTGATTTTCCCCTTATGTACCTCAGTCAGGGGATTCAACAAAAGCTACTAATCACCCTATTAGGGGCCGCCTTTGATCTGCTAAAGATAGTTTACCACAGGGGGCAATAAAACAATTATGAACACACAGTGTGTTTTACTGTTACTTTAACCCGTTTTGTACCAAATGGAATCTTCCTTCTTATATATAGCAGGAATCCATTTCAAACTTTAGGGGTGTCAGGTTGTGTTTTCATCAAAATGTATTAGGAAAATGACTGACCTTCTGCAAACAGTGGAGGCCCTGATCAGACGGTGCATTCTGTGGCATCTGATCTGGTCTGCACTGTTTGCCAGGGTACCCGTTCTGGGGTTTCTGGTACCAAATGAGTTAACCCATATATGACTAGCGGCCCTTTTTTGGGACACTGACAGTGTAGTCCCTATTCAGAAGTAGGCCTCCTACTGGAACGACACATTTGGCTGCCAAGTAAATGCCTTTTGTTACCTATTTTCAGATCACTGGCACACAGCAACAACTGTGTACATAAAACCATTTTAGTTCCAAATGGAATCTTCCACCTAATATATGGCAGGAGTTCATTTTGAAATTCAGGGTAATTTTTGCAAATAGTGTAGATCCTGATCAGACGCCACATTCTGCGACGTCCGATCTTGGTCTGCACTGTTTGCATGGGTACCAATTTCGGCGTTTCCGGTACAAAATGGGTTAAATTTCTAACACTGTATGCTGTTGTTTCTATGGATGTGCCAGATGAGATCACTTAAACTAATTGCCATTTTGGACATTGCTAGCAAATATGTACATGTATATTTACACAGCATCACCAAAACAAATAAATGAAAACTTTGTCAAAGTCTGATGTTAGCAATGCATGTTCATGCTGAAGACCAATTATATACAGATGTCATTTATGGAATTAAAAGCACAACTTGCTAATGTAAATATACAAGATCTTGATGACAGTTATAATTTTATTACAGCCAGAAAACACACTTTGCTGGAGCAATGTTACTTTAACACCATGCTCAACAAAATAAATCCTTTTATGACCAGTGATGATTCAGATCAGAGCAGATCAGGATCTATACAGTTTTCCATTCTGGATGTGAACTCATAGTAAAAATTGAAATCATGCAACATAAACAGCTGAAAATCGGGTAGGGGTGTAGTATACTGAACCGAAAAAGAAACGCAACTTTCTAACCCAAAAGATATTCATGCAACCATCAAGTTGACTGAAAAATCATTTTGCGATTTACTTTCATACTTTTTAAACTTTCTTATGCAGAAAACATTTGGGCGATATCTGTACAGTTTAACATTCCACTTGGCAATTCGTTGTTTTCAACATTTCCTCGCGCAGTACATTAAATGTATACAGTAACCTCATCATATTGGTATATTGTGTTACCTGGAGTTTAGGTTTCAAAAGTCCGGTAAAATTTCTCTACGGAATATGGTACGTTTGACGCAAGATCAACGTAACGTAGCGGTCCAAATGCTTCTACGTGGGACGTCTCAGGCTGTCATCACCAGGAACTTCCAAGGGAGTAAATCGACGATAACTCGCTTGTACCGGCGTCTACGTCAAAAGGGAATGACAAATGACAGGCCCAGAGGTGGACGTCCACCCGTCACGACATGTCGACAGGACTGATACATCCGTCTAACCCACCTTCGTAATCGGTTGCGTACAGCCGTCGAGACGTCTCGGGTGACACCAGGAACGCAAAATAATCGAATAAGTGCAGATACTGTCAGGAATCGCCTTCGTGAGTTTGGCTTACGTCCTCGTCATCCGTACGTTGGTATGCCATTAGCACCACCACGACGTCAGGTTAGAATGGCGTGGCTCACACAACATAGGCCAAACATGTTTCCCCTTCGTCAGTGGCGTAATGTAATGATTTCTGATGAGTCCAGGTACTTGTTGTACAGAGCTGACAGCCGTCAATGTGTGTATAGGCGTGACGGAAAGCGTTATCGTGACAATTGTTTGGTTGAACGTGATGATTTGGAGGCGGTGGGTTGATGCTGTTGGCTGGCAAATCTTATGGTCATAGAACGCCCCTGGTATTCATTGATGGATCTTTGACGGCACAGCCTTGACGTCGTTTTACGACCGGTAGTTGTTCCATATGTACGACAGCACATTATGTTTCAACAGGATAACGCTCGGGCGCATGTAGCAAGGCTCAGCATGGCATGTCTTCAGCAAAACAATGTTGACATGATGCACTGGCCTCAGTATAGTCCAGATCTCTCTCCTATAGAACATTAATTTTGTGGGACGTCTTGGATAGGCGCATACGTAACCGCCCCCAGCCGCCAACAACGCGTCAAGCCTTGCGTCTCGCCCTCATACAGGAGTGGAATGCTATTCCCCAGGCAGAGATCAATCGTTTAATTCTGTCCATGACCATGACTGAATGCAAATGGAGGACATACTCGCTATTAAGTGCTTATGTTTTGAACTTGTGGAATGACTACCTCTAAGACAAAACGGATTTGTGGTCCAAACATCCTCACTGGAAATTGAACTCTCTATGGTAGTTACATTCAGGAATGATTATAAAATTGCGTCATTAAATCGATTTTCTGCAAACATGATTATTTCTGCAAATACTCGCATTTATATTTGGAGTTGCGTTTCTTTTTCGGTTCAGTATATATTGGAATATTCAGCAAGGTGATGGTTAACTTCTCTGATAATTACACATATACTGCTATAACACTGTGTGTTTTCTGGATAACCCAACCCTGAAGGGTACCTTGGCAAACAGTGCAGGCCTAGTTCAGACACCACAGAATGCGACATCTGATCAGGGCCTACACTATTTGCTAACAGAATTTTCTGTCAGAAATAGAATAACAACGAAAAAGTAGGTCCTTAAATGACAAATGGACTTGTCCAACATATAGTGGATACAATGGATCAACCCTTATCATGCTGTTCACGACAACCCCTATCTTTGCAAACAGTGTAGATCCAGATCAGATGGCTTCTGAAGAAGCCATCTGATCAGGATCTACACTGTTTGGCATTCATTTTGTGAATTTTTAGGAATAAATTACAACATGTAATCTGATTGGTTCAAAGTCAGAAATGGGTGTGGCTAAACTGAATATTCAGCAAGAGAAGGGTTAAAACGTCTGAGCATCAGATAACAAAAGGTAACAAAAGTAATTTATTGATTCTGTTTTCTTTCACCCTCAACAGCTGAATATTTCCATATGCTATTTTCAGCAAATTGTATTGCATGATTTCAATTGTTACTATGGATTCAGAAGCAGAATGGAAAACATAATTTTTATGAGCCCCGCCAAGCGAATTTGGGTCTTCGAGCATTCCGTCATGACAAATTTTAACTGCGCATGCCCAGTAATTCAGAGGAGCCAGGGATATGGCTTTCTGTCTGAAGGTTCCTCTTGATTCACTGCTTGTATGAGCGAGCAGCGAAGGTTCTGGCGAGACTGCGCGGATGCGCAGGCTCGCCTGAACCTTCGGTGCTCGCATAGGCGATAAGTACCAAAATCGCTTGACGGGGCCCATATCATGAAAACACGCCTATATAATTTTGACTCCCTTGAACCCCACTTTTATATAGTAAAACTGGGGTTTACGTTGGTAAACCATATTTTTTCTTATTTGTGCTCTAAATTATAGATTGTGGGTACTCCTCAGAACCGCCTTAATGAGGCGGCTCTAAAGAGTACCCGCAACCTATATTTCGAGCAGAAATAAGAAAAATATCACAATTTTTCATCTTAAATGTTTTTTTTGGGGGGCGGTAAAGTTTACAGCGTGTTTTTGAAATAGAGATGCCGATCCTGATTTCGATCTACACTGTATACTGTTTTAAAACAAGAGGACCCTGACGGACCTAATTCGCTCACCTGAGTGTGTGTGTGTGAATTCGGGTTTAACGTCCCTTTCAACAATTTTTCAATCATATCATGACAGTGTCTAGTTGCGACAGGGAGCTCAATGCTCAGTTTTATAGTGCTGCCTCACTGAAGTATCATGTCCTAGACACATTACATGATTCCACACCCAGTCACATTATCCTGACACTGGGTCGACCAGTCCTAGCTCTATCCCGTAAATCTGAGTGCGAAGCGAGGAGCAGCTAGTACCATTCTTAATGACTTTGGTATGTCACAGCCCGGGATCGAACCCGTGACCTCCCATTTCCCGGAGCGGACACTACCAACTGAGCTATCGGGCCACTCACCTATATATGATGTAATAACATGGGAGCCAGAGATCATCAATCTGATGATGGTTTAGTGCAAGATTATGGCAACTGCCTTTTATTTCTATAGCTTGAACAGTTTACACATTTCAATCTATTATTGACCTTTAAAATGCCAATCACGACTATTGGCATCTGCTTTGCCATCTGCCGGTAAGTAATTTTTTGCAACCAGTGGGGACCAAGATCAGACTGCTCTTGTAGGAGCTGTCTGATCTAGGCCCAGACTGTGTGCCTGTATGTAAAAATATGTTTAAAAAGTTTACAAAAAAAATCAGCAGACAACATAAGCAGACGACATTTTCAGATGTAGTTTTTCTCAGTGTCTTAAGGGCTAATTATTCACACTTATGTTTTTGCAAACAGTGTGAACCCAGATCAGACTGCTCCTGTAGGAGCTGTCTGATCTGGACCCACACTGTTTGCCTGTATGCGATTTTTTTTTTAAAGTTTGCAAAAAAAAAAAAATCAGCAGATGACAGATGTAGTTTTTCTCAGCGTCTTAAGGGTTAGGAGGCCATTGTAAATTCAAAGCACTGACAGCAATGGTGTGTCAATTGTCTGTGAGCGCAGGCTGGATATCATATTTTTAGTTCATGCTTCGATCACACCATTTTAGCAATTTTGGAAGAGGGACAACAGAGGAAATATTCCACTGAAATTATTTTGAAATCAGGCCACTGGCCTTAGAGGGAATAATCTTTAATTTTTTTTTTCTTCAATTTTTAGCTCTGCAGTCTTTTTATTCATCTAGCAATCTTGGTAAATAGAAACATTTTTGTAAAATTATTTTGAAACTAGAGAAAGTGACCAGTGGGTCACGTATACCCCCGGCCAGCGTCACCCTCTGATATATCTTTAGAGCTTGTATGTGATATGAATAAAGTCAAGAAGCTATAAGAATCTATAAATGTGCTTGTAAAAGCTAAACCAAACATAAAATTTCTAAATGGACCAAGGGAGTGAGGGCATCAAATAGAACATACAGGCATCTATAAACTTTGACATAAAACTTTAACCAAATGCAAAAATTTCTAAGTCCGTGACCTTGAGGTCAAGGTCACCATGGGTGGGCGAAGGGACATGCATCATGAAATCATTTATCAAAAATGAAGAGAATCTAACATGTGGTTACAGGGATATCAGCCATGAAAAAGGTTTAACACAAAACTTTGACGTAAAAGTAGATGAACAGACAGACAGACAACCCTATCAGGGGCTTGACCCAGAGGCTTAGATATTCCATATGAAAGGTAATGCTATAGAGATATCCTTTACCAAACATGAAGAGAATCTAACATGAGGTTACAGAGATATCAGCAATGAAAAAGGTTTAACACAAAACTTTGACGTAAAATTAGATGAACAGACAGACAGACAGCCCACCCAGGGGCTTGACCCAGGGGCTTAGATATTCCATATGAAAGGTAATGCTATAGAGATATCCTGTAACAAACATGAAGAGAATCTAATATGTGGTTACAGAGATATCAGCAATGAAAAAGGTTTAACACAAAACTTTGACGTAAAAGTAGATGAACAGACAGACGGACAGACAGACAACCCACCCAGGGGCTTGACCCAGGTGCTTAGATATTCCATATGAAAGGTAATGCTATAGAGATATCCTGTACCAAATATGAAGAGAATCCAACCTGTGGTTACAGAGATATGAGCAATCAAAAAGGTTTAACGCAAAACTTTGACGTAAAGGTTGACGAACGACCGAACGAACGTACGAACGAACGAACAAACGAACGAACCAACGAACGGACGGAAAGACGAAAACTATATACCCCCTGACATACTTCGTATGCCGGGGGTATAATCAGGCCACTGACCTTGGAGATGTCATTTTCAGGTTTTTCTATTTTTAGCTCTGCTAGCCATTTTGCTCAGGTCAGCAATTCAGTAGAAGGTTAAAGGTTTTTTATTTTCTATTTTCCGCTCCGATGGCCGTTTTGAGCAACAGTGCAGAACCATTTTCGGAATTTTGGTAGAGGGTCACCCATGGAACATTTCTGTAAAATTATTTTGATAAAGGGCAGTTGGCCTTCTTTTTTTATTTTTTTCTATTTTCAGCTCTGACGGCCGTTTTGTTCAGCAGAGCACAACCATTTAAGCAATTTTTTTAGAGGCACTAGAGGGTGACCCATGGAACATTTCTGTGAAATTATTTCAAAATCGGCCATTGGCCTATGAGGATTTCTTTGTTTAACGTCCCCACCAACATTCCAATTTTATTGGACTTTTACCCAACATTGAGATGAAATGACATCTCAATTAAGCCAGCTACCCAATGAAAACAGAATGGTTTATATGCATTTCACTTTGCCCCTTCTAGGCAGTTTACCAGTGCTCATGTGTGGTCGGTTTGAGCTCTGCATCGAAGCACAATGCAGAACAATGTATATCTCCTAGCGGGTGCCTTCATCTAGAAGGAGATATTGTTTAAAGGTTTTATTTATTTATACATGTAGCTCTTGTGGCCATTTTGTTCAACTAAGTGGAACCATTATAGCAAGTTTGGTAGAGGGTCAATCAAGAAACATTTCTGTGAAACTAATTATTTTGAAATCAGGCCATTGGCCTAGGAGATGTTAAGGTTTTTATCTATTTTTAGCTTTGAGGGCCATTATGATCAGCAGAGCAGAATCATTTCAGCAATTTTGGTAGAGGGTCACCCAAGGAACATTTCTGTGAAATTATTTTGAAATCTGGCCATTGGCCAAGGAGATGTCATTAGAAGGTTTTTCTAATTTTAGCTCTAGTGGCCATTTTGTTCCACCGAGCGGAACCATTTTAGCAATTTGGTTCAGGGCTGTAACAGGATGATTTGTGTGAAATTATTTTGAAATTGGCTCAGTGGTTTAGGGGGAGATGCATGCCATTTGAAGAAATTGTTGATGGACAGACAGATGGATTGACAGACACATAAGGATCACAATAGCTCATCTCAGGTGAGCTAAAAAAGAAAAGAGTATATATTCTGGTTTAGCATGGTGAGTGTTAAAACATGTTGTACATGTGGATATTCATTAGAATCACATTGCTGAGTCAATTCTAACAAGTACAGATAACATAATGATTATGTTATGAAGAAACACAAAAGCTCAATCCAAAACATCACAAAAACACGCCTATATAATTTTGACCCCCTTGAACCCCACTTTTATACAGTAAAACTGGGGTTTCCGGGGGTATATCTTATTTCTGCTCTAAAATATAGATTGTGGGTACTCGTTTGAACCGCCTCATCGAGGGGGTTCTAACGAGTACCCACAATCTATATTTTGAGCAGAAATAAGAAAAATATCACGATTTTTAATCATAAAATTTTCAATTTTTTGGCAATAAAGGTGGCAATGTATTTGTATAGGCATGTTTGCTGATGTAATCATCATTACTCACTGTTACTTAAGCTCTGTTTGCCTACTCTACTTCACATCACTAATTACACGATTTATTAACAATATCTAACTTTCTCTTCTGACACCGTATTTCATTCATATATTCTGAATTTACAAAACCTATCAATTGTACATGTGATGTACAATGTACTTGTATATGTATCATTAACGTCTAATGAAAACAATTATATTGTTTCCAGAAGATCTACCTGTATTAACAGGTATTTTTCCATGCTTTGATCCTCTACATACTTCAGCACTTCTTTAAGCACTCTCTTCTTTGTAGGCCCTGCATCCTACATTTGGGCCACATGGCCCTGGAGACAACAGTCATGATTCCTGAAACAAACTGGCCAGCAGTATCTCCTCTCATTGCACTTACGAAACACAACAGCACAAAATTTACTGTCTGCCACAGCCAGTAAAACCAAATCCACTAATTTCACAGATACCACATCTGTAACTTCACAAACCTAGGAAATAATCACGACCTTCAATATACAGTGGTAGACTGCTTAAGAACTATCCTAAGATCAAACTTTCATTACCTTACTAAATTACGACTCTCAGAGGTAGACAAGTTTTGGCTGGTCTGATTATCAAAATTAAAATCCAAATTTGGGTCCATTGCTATTTCTTGTCTTAAAAGCTGTTCAACATCATAATCCAGGTCCAGCATGTTTTCGGTATCAATGTCTGCTATATCCTGATTACTTGAGTTTCGCACCTGTCCTGTCATAGGAACTTGTTGTTGAGGACCCTGAACAATGTTCATTTGTCCCATGTTCTGCTGTAAGTTATTGTTCACGTTATTCAGGGTACCAGCAAATGAAGGACTTGGTGAACTTGTAAATCCACCATTATATTGTGTGAAGGCTCGATTTTGTGGTAAAGAATTTTGCTGATATGGAGCAGTGCTCTGTGTCAAAGCAGCTCTTAAAAGTGAGTCATTTGGTGCTTCAAGACACTGCTGTAATAGAGATCGATTACCGGCAAGCTGCTGGGAAGATAGCTGTTGTTGGTTCTGTATTGGTTGTGGGGAAATGCGTTTGTTCAGTTGTGGAGAATGGACTTGTTGAGAATATGCTTGATGTTGATTAGAAAAGTTAGGACTTAGCTGGGGAGATCGACCGGGAGACTGATTGATTTGTTGGGTATTGATGCCAAGAGTGTTTGAGCTTGGACTTGCCATCCCCTGTTGTTGTGACATCATGCGATCTTGTATATGCAGGTTATTGTCTGTGTACATGTTATCTGTATACACTGATAGATTAGTTCCCTGTTGTTGTTTAGCTTGCAGGCCCATGTAATCCCGATTGTGGATCACCATTCTGTCAAGATTTAATACTGAGGGCTGCTGTGAGTTCTGCTTTTGAAGGTGATCATTGTAAGATGGTGGTGCAGGTAAGCTGACAAACCTTTCATCAAAGCTGTTTGCACTATTGTACTGAGCTAAAGATCCACCAGACAATATTTCTTGTTTTATAGAACTTCCTAATGTCTCCATATCTTGCTGTAAATTTCCTGATTCACTTAGGTTCATACTTCCAACCAGTGAGTCTACTATACTGAACCCACCCTCAGAACTGTTAGTATAATTATCATCTGTGTCAAGCTCTGTCCCCCACGGTATTGGGGACATAGGGGGCACTTGTCCATCATGGAGGTCAGGCTCAACAGCAGCTTGAATGGGAGACAATCTTCCACAGCTACTCGCATTTGATCCAGCTCGCGTTCGAAATTCGGGACTAAGATTTAATGAATAGTGTAACTCAGGAAAATCCTCCTTAGAAAGAGTTCCATTTTCCTGTGCGGCACGAATAGCCTCGACCCTCTTTTTGATTCTGCCCCTTTTCTTTTCAAGATTTTTAGTCTCCATGCTACCTGCTCGTCGCCTTGGGGCTTTACCTGGTTTAGCATCAGGGTTAATGACCCACCATGAGCTCTTTCCTGTCCCCTCATTCTGAATCCGCATAAATCGGCTGTGCAGAGAAAGGTTGTGACGGATAGAGTTCTGCAAAAGAAGAAAAGGAACAGTCACATTAATCATTATATGTGAGACCACTTAGTACATTGGGTAAAAAGTTTAGACAACATTTTGAAATACTGTATTTCTCTGTTTTTTTCCCCAGAAAACAGATATTGACATTTCGTGCAAATTGACTACATTGGAGACAATTTGCATAAGTCAAAACCTGTTTCCAGGGAAAAATATAATGAATTGGTCAACTGCTGAATTAGCCAAGAGAGAGGTAAAGTTTAACCCATTGTATACTACCGGTAGTCAACCCTTCCACTGCTATATGTTGGACAAGTCCATCTGTCGTATAAGGGGTGGTAGGCCTATTTTTTCGTTCTTATTCAATATTTGATGGAAAATTCTGTTAGCAAATAGTGCAGGCCCTGATCAGATGGTGTTCTGCAGCGTCTGGTCTGGGCCTGCATGATTTGCCATGGTACCCTTTAGGGGTTTCCTGCCAACAACGGGTTGATAGAACTTGTGATAGGACAGTCTGAGCTAAGGAAATTGTAGGTTTCTGATAGGTCCAAGCAGGGAAGTATTCGGACACCTAAACTTCCCACCATACTTGCTCTAAAACTGGACCACAGGGCCCTACAAATCTAAGTTTCAACCACATGCCTGGCAGTCCACAGCATCTTGAAAATGGCTTGGAATTATAGTATTCCCTATATATTCTATACATTTTTCTGGGCACATAAAATAAAAATCACTTGCCCAGTTGACCCGGGCATAGACATCAAAGTAGAATCAATGCTTTATGTCACAGTGGTGATCAACTGTACCGAGTTTGACTAGAATTATGTTCCGCTACAAAGGAAAGGGGGACATGTTTTTTTTTGTTGTTGCTGATTGCCATAGTTATTGGCACCTACATAACCTGTTTGAAGCTATTATCTCCAGAACATATCGGTGGATTCTGACCAAACTTGCATGGTTTTGTTTATTTGTTTGTATTGGAGTTTAACACTATTCGGGTAATGTTTGAGCGGGTCAGTTTACCTATTCACACTTTCCCTGGGCAAGCTTATACTTAAGCGGTTAACCAGTACAGTACACATTCTTTCGCCATAAACTGACAACTGCCCTTCTTGAATCAGTGAAAGGGAGAGAATGACTGTAGAAAAGATTTCATGATCAACCCCACGAAAGAATGCTACCGACCCCAGCAGGTATCGAACCTGCGTCCGCCTGATCACCAGTCAGATGCGCGTCTGACTGAGCTACCGAGGCCGGCTAAACTTGCGTGGTTACAGGAGGTAAACAATCATTATCACCACTCTTTTATAAGAAAAAAGCAGGGATCATGCAATATCCCTGTCTGTCTGTTTATTCATCTGTAATGTCAGAATATTGTTCCCAGACCATTCAACCCATATTATACTAGTGGACTCTTTTTTCATTTTTACTCTATTTTTGAAGGAAAATTCTGTAAGCAAATAGTGCAGGCTCAGATCAGACGCTCCATTCTGCGGGTGTCTGATCTGGGCCTGCACTGTTTGCCAAGGTACCCCTTTAGAGGTTTCCCACATGCAATGGGTTAAGCTCGAATCTCTAAACTTTCAAAGGCGATAGCCTTATGGCTGAGGAATGCAGGCGCATATCCAGAATTTTTATGTGACCCCTACGCCCCAAGGCAGGGGGTGACCCCAACACTGCCTGAGGTGTCAAATCTTCAGTGAAGTTGTGATGTAGCAAGTTTTCTTCTTAAAATGACACAACTCTCTTATTTCTGTTCAGATACCACCCAACTTGTTTGGTTGATTGTTTGTCAATCGTCTCGAAGTTAAAAAGCTGTAAGGTCTTCAATGCTAAAGTACATGTAACTATCACTGATTTGTAGGAAATCCAGGTAATGGTTATTTATAGAAAATAGCCATGTAAGTCCTATCGCTGTGAGGTCAATGTTGTGTAAGAGTGCTATCTGTAGAATCTGGAATGGATCCGATTTGGCAAACAGTGTAGATCCATATCAGATGCTGCAGAATGTGGCATATGATCAGGGTCACAGTAAAGAAATTTTAGTATCTGATCAGGGTCTACAAGGTTTGCTTATGGGTTAAAAAAATGGTGATTTTCCAGCCGACTCTAAGAGACAATTTGATAGACCCACCAGGCAAAGGTGTTGTGTATTTTGTGTCACTGGGGCATCCAACTGATATTGGCTTAGAGTCAGACAAGGCCTGTGGTCCTTGTACATGTAGCTGGTAAGGGTAGAGGGGAAGGTTGTTATTTCTTCTATTCCTACACTTCCATTCATTTTCCTCTGTCCCTCACTTTCATCTCCTCGTCTATCTCTTTTCTCCCTTTCTCTGGGAGACGACACAAAATGACCCACAAGGGTTGAAGTGTTGAAGTGTCGTTAAGCCCAAAACAATCAATCACTCAATCAGACACACCAGTACTGTGAGTGCTTTGATTTAGATCTCCATGTTACTGTTTTACAAAGACACCTGTATGGATTTGAAATCTGATGCTGGCCACTGACCTACTGTATTTACTGTACAAAAATGTAACTGGATAGACAGACTGAGCTTGCAGCGTAGAGATGTGTCTCATCTAGACCTACACTGTTTGCCCCCAATTCAGCTGTTTTTAGACATATTATCGGGTAGTGCTGTAATGATCCGAAGTATTGGGACAGAATAGGCCTATGCAAACAGTGCAGACCCAGATCAGACCACTCCTGAAGGAGCAGTCTGATCAGGGCCTACACCATTTGCCATTCCATCTACACCTATCGGGCTCCTGGCTGGATCATGACATAAATTTATTTAAGTATTAGCAAAATTATAGCAGGGCTTCCCAAGATGTCCGAATTTTCAGGGTTTTTACAGTATATTGTTTTTGTTTGTATGAACTGTCCTCTTCAACACTATTTAGGTCATTTTGAAGTCATTGCTTCAAATTTTGTTGGACTTTTACCTGACAATGAGATGATTAACCCTTATCTTGCTGAATATTGAGTTAACTGACTTTGAACCAATCAGATTACCTGATGTAATTTATTCCTACAAATCCATAAACTAAATGTAAAACAGTGTAGATCCTGATCAGATGGCTTCTTCAGAAGCCATCTGATCTGGATCTACACTGTTTCCAAACATAGGGGTTTTCGTGACCAGCATGATAAGAGTTAAGCTCTTCAGCTCAAACAAACCAATAAGGTTTATATGCAGGGACAGACCAACCCACACCACTTTGCCTGGGCATGCTTAGACCTTCTAAACGGTTTACCAGTATCCATGTGCAGTCAATTTCAGCTCTATGTGGACGCACTATTTCACCGTCTTTGTTTTTGTTTGTTGTTGATGTCCACCTGAATATACCTGATTTGTTGGAAATCAAGTTACATGTAATGGTAATTTATAGAAAATATCTTGGTTATTCTTAACCCATTTTGTACCGGAAACCCCTAAACGGGTAGCTGGCATCCAGTGCAGGCCCAGATCGGATGCCACAGAACGCGGTTCTCACTAGGATTTTGAAAATTGGAGTAAAAAAGGTGGAGTTTTACCACACCTTCCAAAAAGTTTGAGTCAGAAATAAAAAAGTTGGGAGTAAATTACTCCATATTTGGAGTTAACAAGAACTCTGCTGTTTGTGAAAAAATCAGCCATTATCCAAATCAATTTTGAAGAAAACACAACCTGGCACCCCTAAATTTTGAAATGTATTCCTGCTATATATAAGGTGGAAGATTCCATTTGGAACAAAAAGGGTTAACCCTTGTCCTGCTGAGCCCGGATATGCCTTATTTTCCAAACAATGAAGAGCCAGATCAGATGGCTTCTGACGAAGCCATCTGATCAGGATCTACATTGTTTGCCATTCAGATTGTGAATTTGTTGCAATAATTTGCATCAAGTAATCTGATTGGTTGATAATTGGTAGTGGGTGTGGCATATTTGAATATTCAGCAGGACAAGGGTTAAGAGACTCAGTCACTGCTACATAAGATTATATCATGTGTTGTGTTTGGCAAACAATGAGATGCAGATCAGACACAGCAGAATGTGGTACCTGATCAAGGTGTTCACTGTTGGCTTACAGTACAAGAATATTATAACCATTAACTCTTTTTGTACCAAATGGAATCTTCCTCCTTATATATAGTAGGAGTCCATTTCAGGGGTGTCAGGTTGTGTTTTCTTCAAAATTGATTTGGAAAATGGCTGAACTTTAAGCAAACAGTGGAGGCCCTGATCAGATGCCGCATTCTGCCACATCTGATCTGTGCCTGCACTGTTTGCCCTGGTACCCTTTTTGGGGTTTCCGGTACAAAATGGGTTAAATGAAACAGTCCAAGTCCCTCATCCGGACCATCATTCCAGCCTTTGAATTATAATGGGGTAGTTCTAACTCATTTTGTACCAAATGGAATCTTCAACCTTACATGTACCGGTATATAGCACAAGTCCATTTTAAAATTCAGTGGTATTGGGTTGTGTTTTCTTCAAAATTTATTTGGAAATTGGCTGAACTTTTGCAAACCATGTAAGCCCTAATCAGTGGCCACGTTCTGTGGCATCTGATCTGGGCCTGCACTGTTTTAGGGGTTTCAGAAATCCCCCGACCAAAAGCCAATATGGCCTTCAGAAGATTGTTCACCAATAAAAAGTGCACCAGAATTAAACCAACAATATATCACAAAAGTATTGCAGATATGGCCATCACAAGATTATACTATCAGGGGAGATAACTAAAACACCAGGGCACTCAGAATTGTGGCTTTTGCGCATGACATGCCTGCTTGAGGTCATGCATTTCTGTACTCATCAATATATCTTAAAGGGTATTGGAGTTATGGCCATCACAAGGTAGTCACTCTATTTTATTGGAAGGAGAGATAACTCAAAAACCATGGCAACCAGAGTTGTGGTTCTTGTGCATGACACGCTGTCTCAGCCTTGTGAACATTTGTGCCAGGTACCATCAATATACCTCAAAGGGTATTGGAGTTATGGCCATCACAAAGTAGTCATTCTATTTTATCAAAAGGGGAAATAACTAAAAAAGTATGGCATCCAGAGTTCTTGTTCTTGCGCATGACATGCCGTCTCAGCCTCGTGAACAATTGTGCCAAGAACCGTCAATGAATCCCAAAGGGTATAGGAGTTATGGCCATCACAAGGTTGAGGTTGCGTCTACGGACGGACGCCAGGCTGATCGCTATATCCTCCGAACCTATTCAGTCGGGGGATAAAAAAGGGATAATATATCTCTGAAACAATGTGTACTTTTAGTTCATGTATGTACATGCAGCAATGTTTAATGGTCGCCTGCATCGACGGACAAGTGCTGTCCTGAACAGCTAAAATCTAAGACTGATTATGCAATGCTTTTATTTAAAAACATTCTTTTTAAGTGGTATAAACTTGTGACTGAAGTGCAAATAAAGAATACCTGTACCTTGAAAAAAGGTCATAGCCCTGAAAACTGATACTTATGGTACATACAGGGTGTCCAAAAAGTAAGTTAACAGTTTTGACGAGATTTTAATACATCATAACGTTGTGAAAGCGGTATAAAATTTCTCACAGACATAGCATATATCCTTAAGTTTTTTCTTATAAAATTTCATACAAATCCATTAAAGCATAAAAAAATAACAAACAATAAACAAAAAATACCAAATTTGTCCAGTGACGTCAATTTAGTAATTTATGACGTTTTCCAGATGCCGCCCCTTTCGACGTTTTCCTTCCCGTACTCGCTGCTTGAAATTTTCAATTACTCTAGCACAAGTGCCAACACTTATCTTCTTGACTTCCCTGCGTATTTGTTTTAATAACATAGCAGTATCTGTGGGTCTGGGCTTGTAAACAACCGATTTAAGATAACCCCAAAGAAAGAAATCACAGGGGTTCAGGTCTGGACTGTGCGCAGGCCAAGTTACGCCGCATTGTTTCACTTCGGGATATCGTCTGGAAATTACCCGCTCATCAAATGTGTCATGTAACATATCTAACACTTTGTTAGCCGTATGTGGTGTTGCTCCATCTTGCATAAACCATTCACTGTTAATGTCAGTTGATCGTTTCCGCAATTCCGGTAAAAACTTGTTGTTTAATAGCGACATGTAGCGGTCTGAATTAACAGTATCGCTAAACACATACGGTCCAATGATTCCCCTGGATGACATAGCACACCAAACTGTAATTTTATCGCTATGGAGTGGCCTTTCTGCTATTTGGTGGGGCTGTTCATTTGCCCTAAATCTCATGTTCTGTTTGCAAACATGTCCTGATAAAAGGAAATGTGACTCATCGCTAAACCACACATCATTAAAAGCATCGGCGTAAGTGTCAATAACGTCTGATGCCCAGTTACAAAATGATAGCCTTTCCACTTGATCCGTTATATTTAAGCTCTGCATAATTTGTATTTTATATGGATAAAGTTCTAAATCTTTTCTTATTATGTTATGAACGGATGATTTGGGGATACCTGTCTCCGAGGATGTACGCCGAATTGAGTTTTCAGGACTGTCTTGCATAAGTTCTTGAAGCGTGCTCACATTTTCATCACTTCTACTGGTCTTCGGCCGTCCCGACTTTTGCGCGTCTTTCACCGATCCCGTTTCTTCAAATTTTCTGATAGTCTTGTAGATATTTAGTCGACTTACAGTATCACCATTAAATGAATATTTAAATTTTCTTTGAACATCTGTAGCGCTTTTAGTTTCGTAAAATTTCTTTACAATGAAAATACGCTGGGCTAACGTCAAACGCGCCATCTTGGAAAAAACAAGATTTTAAATGACGTCATTTTGCGACAACGTCAATTATTTTGGCGCGTTTTAATTATGTCGTATAAAAACTTTAGGATATGTGCGTTAATTTGGAATATTGTTCATCAAAATAGCTTTAAAATTAAAAAAGTTATGACGGGTTAAAACTGTTAACTTACTTTTTGGACACCCTGGTACAACTGGTACAAGTACATATTGTAGTTACCCAACCCTGTGAGTGGGTAACACAATCCAAAGTGAATGCTAATTGATATGCATAAAAATTTATTGGTGGGGGTGTGGGGCAATGCCAAGAATCCATTCAGATGTCATAACCCATAAAATGCCAATCATGACAATTGTCGTCTGCTTTGCCATCTGAGTAATTTTTGCAAAGTGCGGACCAAAATCAGACTTCTCCTGTAGGAGCAGTCTGATCTGGACCAATACTGATTGCCTGTATGCAAAATATTTTAAAAAGTTTGCAAAAAAAGTTCAGCAGGTGACATAAGCAGACAACATTTTCAGATGTAGTTTTTCTCGCCATCTTAACTCTTATCCTGCTGTTCACGACAACCCCTATCTTTGCAAACAGTGTTGATCCAGATCAGATGGCTTCTGCCATCTGATCAGGATCTACACTGTTTGACATTCAGTTTATAATTTGTAGGAATAAATTACATCAAGGAATCTGATAGGTTCAAAGTCAGAAATGGGTGTGGCTGAACTGAATATTCAGCAAGAGAAGGGTTAAGGGTTAAAAATGTTCCTTTAAGGCAGATGTGTGGGTCCTTATTAGAATTGCCTCTCCACAAGAACAGTTCTTATTAATCCTTTTTGTACCAAATGGAATCTTCCTCCTTATATATAGCAGGAGTCCATTTCAAAATTTAGGGGTGTCAGGTGGTGTTTTCTTCAAAATTTATTTGGAAAGTGGCTGAACTTTTTGCAAACAGTGTAGGCCCTGATCAGACGCCGCGTTCTGCGACGTCTGATCTGGGCCTGCACTGTTTGCCAGGGTACCCATTTTTGGGATTCCAGTACCAAATGGGTAAAGAAACCATCATTCTCCCATATTTAACCCTTTTTGTGCCAAATGGAATCTTCCTCCGTATATAAACCAGGAGTCCATTTCAAAATTTAGGGGTGTCAGGTTGTGTTTTCTTAAAAATTTATTTGAGAAATTGTTTAACTTTTTGCAAACAATGTTTTGTTTGTTTGATTTGAGGTTTAACGTCCCTGTCAACACTGTATAGGTCATTTTGGAGACGTTGCTTCCAATTTTGTGGGACTTTTACCCGACACTGAGATGAAATGACAACTCAAGCCCTGACGTCAGATGAAACCAATAAGGTTTATAAGCATGGACAGTCCGACTAGCACCGCTTTGCAAACAATGTAGGCCCTGATCAGATGCCGAGTTCATGGTGTCTGATCTGGGCCTGCACTGTTTGTCAATTACCTGTTCTGGGGTTTCCAGTACAAAATGGGTTAAGAGGGTTTAACAATGATCATTTAAATTGAAAAGATGTTGAATAAAAGTTGGCGGCGTCTCCTGACAACCGGTTGTCAGGAGCATTTTTGCTATGTAAAATGCTCCTGACAACCGGTTGTCAGGAGCATTTTGCTATCAAAAATGCTCCTGACAACCAGCAATATTTTTCCAATAAAAACCTGCTGTATTAGCTTTATTTTGGTTACTTAACACAGTATTTTTAGGTTCTTGATAAATGTTTAATATTTTTTGTCTTCTCTGGTATTTTAACATAACTACTAGATTGAAAATTAAAGAGAAAAAAACATATGGTACTTACAGGTTTTAATGTTTTATTTAATACTGAAAATAAATACCAACTAAATATAGGGTCAATCTCACTTGAGTGCTATGGAAAAAACATGTTATCAATTCCCTTTTAGAGAATATATATGGTTAAGGGGTGGGGATCTGAACGGTTTCTGAGATATATTGCTTTTAATGAAGTTAAGGGGTGGGGCATGGCCCCTGGCACCCCCAGGGCGACATGCTGATGTCACTGATTGGGTCATATAATTAAGAACAAAAATATATATGGTTTAGGGTCGGGGCTCTAAACAGTTTGAACTGTTTCTCAGGTATATGGTCTTTGGTGAAGCTGAGGGGTGCCGCATGGCCCGGGCACGCCCCAGGTGACCCCTAGGTTGGTGTTACTGAATGTGTCTTATCATAAAGAACAAGAATAAATATGGTTTAGGGGTGGGGATCTGTAAGGTTTCTAGTTTGTTTGATTTGAGGTTTAATGTCCCCGTCAACACTGTAAAGGTCATTTTAGAGACGTTGCTTCCATTTTTGTGGGACTTTTTTGTAACCCGACACTGAGATGAAATGACATCTCAAGCCCTGTCACCCAATGAAGCCAATAGGGTTAATTAGCCTGGACGGTCTGCCTCGCACCGCGGTTCCTGGACAGGCTTAGATCCTCTAAGGGGTTTACCAGTACTAGTGTGCGGGCCGGATTCAGCTCTGCGCGGAAGCATCATATAGCCCATACATTTCTTCAAGCTCCTATGGGCGGGGGCCGGTAAGGTTTCTGGAATATTGGGCCTTTTATGAAGTGGAGGGGGGTGGGCATGGCCCAGGCACATCCTGGGGGACCCCCAGGTTGGTGTTACTGAATGCCACTTACCGGTATCATAAGGGACAAGAATATATTTGGTTTAGGGGTGAGGATCTGTAAGGTTTCTGGGATATTCAGCCTTTCATGAAGTGGATGGGGGTGTGGCATGGCCCTGGCACATCCCTGGGGACCCCCAGGTTGGTGTCACTGTGTGCTTCTCATTATCAATATATATGGTTAAGGGGTGGGGATCTGAATGGTTTCTGAGATAAATGGAATTTTATGAAGTGGAGGGGGTGAGACATGGCCCCGGCACAACCTCGGGAATGCCCAAGTTGACATAAAAGCATATGGCTGAGAGAAGTTTACTGAAGGAAAATTTCTATGAAAGTTTGGCAAAATATCAGAACAAGGTTTAACAGTAAATGTCATTTTTCAATTTTTCTCATTATAAGTCTATGAAAATTTAAGTTGCCATAGCAACTATCTAAATGGCTGAATTTCATAAAAAAAAAAAAAAATCTGTAAAGGCAAATAATTATGGTGAATATTTTTATAAAGTCTCTGCCTCCTAGAGCTTATGGTTTTTGAGGAGATGATTTTTTAAGTATTTTTTTTTTTTATTTTTTTTCATCAACCAATAAAAATGAGCAGTAGGCCTAAAATCATTGTCATACCCTGTTTATAGGGTAGTAGATAGATCAGATAGTAGATTGCCTAAGGAAAATTTTTATGAAAGTATTGTCAAAATATATGCAGAGGCTTGGCAGTAAATGCCATTTTCAATTTTCCCCATTATAAGTCTATGGAATCTATATGTTGCCATAGCAACCAAACTAATGAGGCGATTTTCATAAACAAGACAGCCATGATGGCCCTGGATCGCTCACCTTATCCATAGAGTAACAAGTGGGTCCCGGGGAGGGCCATTATTGATCCCAGGGCTATAATGTGCATAATTTTGAGGGACGTCTAAAAAGGTGAAGCTTCATACCAAATATCAACAAAGGCTATAATTTGAACAATCTTGGTAAAGGTCCACTAGATGAAGCACTTCATACCAAATATCAACAAAAGCTATAATTTGAACAATCTTGGTAAAGGTCTACTACATGAAGCTACACACCAAATATCAAAGACCTGGGGGGTTGCAGTTTCAGAGAAGATTTTTTTTTTTAAAGATATTCCCTACATAAGCCTATGTAAAACCAAATGGCCCGGAGGCGAGGGTTATAATTTAAACAATCTTGATAGAGGTCTGCTAGATGAAGCTTCACACCAAATATAAAAGACCTGGGCCTTGTGGTTTCAGAGAAGATTTTCAAAGATTATCTCTATATAAGTCTATGTAAAACCAAAAGGTCCCGGGGCGGGGGCATTTGTGGCCCCAAGGGCTATAATTTGAACAATCTTTGTAGAGGTCGACAAGATGAAGCTCCATATATCAAAGACATGGGCCTTGCAATTTCAGGGAAGAAGATTTTTAAAGATGTCCCTATATAACTCAATATAAAACCAAAGGGTCTCAGGGCGGGGATATTTTTGGCCTCAGGGCTATAATTTGAACAATCTTGATATAGGTCCACTTGATAAAATTTCACACCAAATATCAAAGACCTAGGCCTTGTGGTTTCAGAGAAGATTTTTCAAGATTTTCCCTACATTGTATATATATATAAGTCTGTGTAAAACCAAAGGGCCCCGGAGCGGGGGCATTTTTGGCCCCAGAGCTATAATTTGAACAACCTTGGTAGAGGTCCACAAGATGAAGTTTCATACCAAATAACAAAGACCTGGACCTTGCGGTTTAAGAGAAGAAGAGTTTTAAAGATTTTCCCTATATACATGTAAGCCCATTTAAAACCAAAGGGCCCCAGGGCAGGGGCATTTTTGGCCCCAGTACTATAATTTGTACATTCTTGGGTCCACTAGTTAAAGCTTCAGCAAATATCAAAGACCTGGGCCTTGTGGTTTCAGAGAAGAATATCTTTTTTTTTAAGTTTTCGGTGAAAAAAATCTATTTTTGGTTCCTGTGACCTAGATGTGCAACGGACCAGAACCATTTGAACAACTTTGAAAGGGCACCACCTAAGGATCATTACTGTGAAGTTTGGTCAAAATCCGATCAGGGGTTTAGGAGGAGATGTGTTTACGCATGGATGGATGCACGGACAAAGGACAAAAGGTGATCCCAAAAGCTCACTTGTCTCAATGTGACGGTGAGCTTAAAACTTTCAATCCCCAGCCCAAGGATGCTACAGATAAAATTTGGGTCAAATCAGCTTAGGGGCTTCAGAAGAGATGTCATTTGAAAGTGTTGACGCCAGTTGACGACATATTACAGACAACGACAGACAACTGCCTATCCTATAAGCTCCCAAAGAGCCTTTGGCTCTGGTGACCTAAAAAAAATCTGAATAAAAATTACATGAATTAACTTCAATTAAGTTCATTTGAATACTAAAAAAATGACAAAAAAGCATAATTATCAAGAACCATGAAATACTAAAAAGGTAGCTAAAATAATACTAATATTATAGGTTTATATTGGAAAAATATTGCTGGTTGTCAGGAGCATTTTTGATAGCAAAAATGCTCCTGACAACCGGTTGTCAGGAGCATTTTATATAGCAAAAATGCTCCTGACAACCGGTTGTCAGGAGACACTTCCATAAAAGTTTTTCCTCAGTAAGAAAAATCATAGGATTATGATCCTAAGTATTGGGACAGGCAGGCCTAAGCAAACAGTGCATACCCAGATCAGACTGCTCAGGTCTACTCCTTTTGGCTTTCCGTCTCCTTGCTGGATCATGAATCAAACTTGTTGCAATTTTAGGAGCACTGCAGCAAGTCCTCAAGGTGTCCGAAATTTTAGGATTTTTTACAATAAATGGTTTGGATTGGCCTCTAGTTAAAACTGCCAGGCTGTTGAAAGCCTAAATAGACATAATTTTGGATTTAATTTTGAATCTTAACAATTTGTCGAACTTTATCCATTAAATGCCAATCACAACAATTGCCGTCTGCCTTAAAAGTATTATTTTTGCAAGTAGTGTGGACCCAGTTCAGACAGCTCCTGTAGGATTTTGTTCGCCTTTACAAAAAGGGGGGATTATGTCCAGTTACCACAATAATCACACACAGTATATGATTCATAAAGGTGTGAAAATCAACCACTGAATGAAAATTAGAAGTCATCTAGAGAAAGCGACCAGTGGGTCACGTATACCCCCTTCCAGTGCCTTCCACTGATATATCTTTCGAGCTTGTATGTAATATGAATGAAGGGGTGAAGAAGCCATAAGAATCTATAAATGTGCTTGTTAAAGCTAAACCAAACATAAAATTTCTAAATGGACCAAGGGAGTCAGGACATCAAAGTAACTGAAGGGGTCAGGGCATCAATGTTACTGAAGCAGCAGGGTGGATATGCATCAATGAAATCTTTGGACTGGTATGCGACATTGATGCAAGTATCAAATGAATTTGTCTTAGAGGTTAGAACATACAGGCATCTATAAACTTTGTCATAAAACTTTAACCAAATGTAAAATTTCTAAGTCTGTGACCTTGAGGTAAAGGTCACCATGGGTGGGAAGGGGCATGCATCATGGAATCTTTGGACTGCTATGTAACACTGGATCAAGTATCAACTGAATTAGTCTTAGAGTTTAGAACATACAGGCATCTATAAACTTTGTCATAAAACTTTAACCAAATGTAAAATTTCTAAGTGTGTGACCTTAACCTCAAGGTCACTGTGGGGGTGGGTGGGACATGCATCAATGAAATCTTTAGACCAGTATGTAACTTCAGTGTAAGTATCAACTGAATCTATCAAAGGGTTCAGAAGATACAATCTCTTAGAAACTTTAACGCAAAACTTTAACCAATTAACCGACGGATGGAAGGACGGACGTTCTTACGAACGGACATTTGTTGGGTACTACAGTGTTAATTTTTTACCTATAAGTACCCAACAATCAGCTAAAATTTGCACAAGTACCCAACATGTCCCATCAAATTTGTTGGCCACTTTTTTGGACACTAACTGAAGGACACACGGACGTTCTTACGAGACGTACATTCTGGGGTTCCCAATGTTAACTCTATGGAGACTTTAACCCAATAATATAGCATTGTACAGCCACTAAACCCACAAACAGGCATGTTTGGTGTTGTGGGGTTGGAAATTTACGGAATAAACCTCATTAAGTATGAAAAGTACAGAACATAAACCCCATTATGTATCTGGCGTATGGACGGATGGCATGACGAAAACTATATACCCCCATAGCATACAAATAATGAATAACAATGGTATGGGAAGGAAGGAAAATTCAGGAGATGAAGAATTCTCTGAATTGAACAGACAGTGAATAGGCAATTGGCAGAAATTTTTGAAGACAAAATCAGCACTGCTTAAAACATCAAAACAAAAAAGAACAATGATATTTTATTGGTACAAATAGGCCCTTGAAAACTCACATATTTACTGCAGTACATCTTCTAAGTGAGTTCACATGCAAAGTGCCCTTTTATTGGTGTACTCATTTATAGTGCCCCTTTTCAAAACTTTATGTAACTACCCCACACATTAGCCCCGCTATCCCCCACCCATCTCTGTAGATGGGGGGCTGGGGTTACAAATGACTGTGCATTACCATGACATTTTTGGAATCCTGGGGGAAACGCTATATTGCCATCGGTCACATCTGACCATTACTCAAAGGTGTGCATTACATGTATACACTCCATGTAGACCAGTTTTAAAGCCACTCAACCGCCGTGGTTACGCTGCGCATGCGCAGACTTGTGAGTGTGTGTGTGTGTGTACAGTAAACAAAGGATTTTTAACGTGTTTAAGCAAGAAAAATGATTAGTTAAGCAAAAACATTACTGCAAGAGGTTCAGAAACGATACTTTAAAACGACACTTTAAAACCTGAATATGAAAGAGTATGAAAAATAAGTCTAATAGCTCGACTGGACAGGACTTAGAGATTCGGGATGAATCTCCACAGACAGTAGTGTGTATGCACAGTATGCAAGAGGCCCTCAGTTCAAGTCCGGGTAAATTTATGTTCTTTCTGTCCCCCCTGATATTTGGTGGCTCAGAGAGGGTCCAGCACCACGTATGAGAGAATAAATGTTTATGGAATATACGTTTTGCGGCCAGATTGGATAGGACAGAATCTCATTATGCAAAAGGCCGATCATTTGGCTTGTATTTAAAGCTCAGCCGGCTATGTGTTCACGTGATATGTGAGAGGCCCTGGGTTAAAGTCCCGGTCGATTCATGATCTTTCTGTCCCCTATGATATTTAGAGGGTCAGTGTGGGTCCAGCATCACATCTGAGAGCATGAATGAGTACTGAATACCAGGTTAAAGCAAAGCAGGTTTTACCACCGATAAGACAAAAAAAGGTTTTGATATTTTGCACATTTCTGCTCAATACTAGATTGTGAGAACTCATTAGAACTGCCTCGGTGTGGATGTTCTAACGAGTATCCACAAGTCACAGTCTATGTTTTGAGCTGTAAATCCCAGTTTTAGTCTATGAAACAGGGATTTAAGAGGTCAAAATTGTAAAGGAGTGTTTCATGATGCTATGTTTGTGTGTGTGTGAATTCAGGTTTAACGTCGCTTTCAACAATTTTTCAGTCATATCAAGATGGTGTCTGGTTGCGACAGGGAGCTCAATGCTCACTTTTATAGTGCTGCCTCACTGAAGTATCATGTCCCAGACACATTACATGATACCACACCCAGTCACATTATCCTGACACTGGGTCGACCAGTCCTAGCTCTACCCCATAAATCTGAGGGCCAAGCGAGGAGCAGCTAGTACCATTGTTTACGACTTTGGTATGTCGCGGCCCGGTATTGAACCTATGACCTCCCGTTCCCCGGAGCGGACACTCAACCAACTGAGCTATCGGGGCCGGTTGTGATGCTATGTTTATATTTGTGCAAGCATGAGAGGGATCACGGGTAAATGAAAAGTAAGTTCCCATAGCCCATCCACAGTGTTCAAGTGTTGGCCCATTGGGGCTTGTAGAAATAGATTGGGCTGCAAACGCTGAAACTGACCGCACATCAGTACATACTTGTAAACCGCTTAAAGGGTTTAACCCTTTACCACTCAGATACTTGTTTTTATGTGTCTGCACCCCCCCCCCCATTTTAAGCCCCAGAAGCACCTAAAATCTGCATTTCTACCCCTAGTTATGTTTGCTTTAGGATTTGTTAGGCAAAAAAGTGACCTGATTTTTCGTGCGCCTCCCAAATAAAATATTCTGGGGGAATTGAGGGGGGGGGGGGGCAACCCTGCCCCCCCCCCCCCCAGCCCGAAAAATTTTAGGTGTATGGCCCAACTGGCCGCTAAAATTTATATCCGAGGGTGTCTGGGGTCAAAAATGCCTGAAAATTGATGCTGATAAAACATGCTGCAAACAGTGAAAATTGGCCAGTACCAAACACCTTAATTGTTGCCTTAACAGCTGTGTGATGATGAAAATATGGTCAAAAATTCATGTGAAAACACACTTTTTGCCAGCTTTGAGATGCCCCCTCTTTACCATGACAACAATGATCAAGTCATGAAAGGTTGCATTTGAAAGGCTACTGCCCAATGAACATTCATACCGAGTTTGGTGTAAAACAGACCATCCATTATGTGGTAAAGGGTTATAAGAAGCCTGCCCAGGTCTAAGTGGGAGTTGGACAGTCCATGCATATAAACCGTATTTGTTTCTTATATCTGGATAAAAGTCCCATAAAAAAGAAAACAACAACTCAAAAATGACCTAAATAAAATAAAGTTGATGGAGATGTTATCATCAATTTAAATGATCAAAACCATCCCACCTTTGTCAGGATGTTAATAGCTTCAGCTTCACAGTCGCATCATATATCTTGCGATTTGTGCAGCCCGCGACCATTTACAGTTTATTATTCGATTATGTTTCATTGAAAATTGTTACATTCAAACAACAAATTAATTTGAACAAATTAATGAATGTTATTGGACCATTCTGTCAAATGCTTTGTTGACTTCCATGAATGACCGCTTATATGGAATAGGGGGATAGCATTTCCTTAGCGACAGCTGGCATCCAAAATTCATCTATACTCAATATTTGCAGGATGAAAGAAAGCCTACACAGTAATCATGTAATTACGGACCTGAACAGGGGGGGGGGATTCTTCGTACACAGGGCCCTGAGGTCCCCCGCCAATATGGGCTTGGAGTAATAAATTGGGCTGCATGGTGCTTCCACACAGAGCTGAAACTAGTACTGGTTAACGGCTTGGAAGGACTAAGTCTGCCCAGGCAAAGTGGCACTATTTGGACTACAACACATATAAAAGCCTTTTGGTTTCATTTTGCGGCAAGGCTTGAGATATCATTTCATCTCAATGTCGGTAAAAGTCCACAAAATTGGAAGCAACGTCTCCAAAATGACCTAAATATTGTTGACTGGGATGTTAAAGGCCAATTCAAGCAAACAGGGTCCTGGGGGCCTCCAGTTAACCCTGGATCTGAAGGATGGTGCACTTTGTGGAATTCATCCCTGCTAATGAGACCCATTGAGCACTTTCGGACACCAAATTTTTCAACAGGGATCAAACCGGGGGCCTCTCAGAATCAACGCTGTTACTAGTAACACATCAGATGACATTCATTCACAAGGACCCTAGATATGGGAAGTTAGTTCCTAGCTCTCACCAAAGAGGTGAACTTAGCTTCACTATCATCTACACCTTCAGCCAAGGAAATGATTGAATCGTGAAGGGCATTCCAATCTCTAATGGTCTGAGGGAAGAAGGACCCTTTGTCAGTTCTTGCTGTAGAGAATGCCAATGAATGATGATTTCGGCAATGTCTAGTTTGGAGAACAAGGTCATTTGTAGGAATGCTGACAGCACCCTTAAGACCTTTGTACAATAGTTTAAGCTTTGGGGGATGATTGAGTGAGGCAAAGGTGATAAGTATTCTGCGTCGCTGGGGCACCCATCTGATATTGGCTTACAGCTGTCCGTGCAGCAGGTAAGGGTAGTACTAGAGGGTGAATGTTGTTATTTCTATTGTTTATTCACTTCCATTCATTTTCCTCTTCCTCCTGTCCTCACTATCATCTCTTTCTCTTTTCTCCATTTCTTTGGGAGATGACACATAAAATGACACACAAGGGCTGACCTGCCGTTAAACCCAAAACAATTTTTGGGGAGGAGCGTGAGAGCTCAGTGGTTTGTGCACTTGCCTCTGAAGCGAGAGGCCCCCGGTTTGATCCCCGGAGGCGATGATTATTTTGGTGTCCGAACACGCTCCATTGGCATCATTTGCAGGGACGAATGCCAAAAAGTGCCACGTCCTTCAGATTGGGACGTCAACCGGAGGCCCCCTGTACAGGAAGGCCGGGTATAAAAGCCAAGGTCGCACCGGGCCGAACCGCCAACCAAAAATGCCAATCCGATGATTTTAAATTCCGTCTCTTGTTATAATTAAGATATAAATTGTAGTCACTTGGGTATCAAATTATTATAAATAACATATTTGATAACTGCACGAAGGTTTATGTCTCAACATTGTTTAATTTTCTTGTAATAACCTTTTTTTTTTTTGAAATCGAGGGGTATAAAAGAAAAGGCTTGGAAAAATGATAATATTTCTTAATTTCTTGCAAATTTACAGGTTAAAGTTCTTCTTTTTGTCCTGAAAATATTTGAATTTGATTATTGTCATCATTTGTCTCTAAAAAAATACAGCACTTCCTAAGAAATATTTCCATTTTTCTCGGCCTTGGCTTTCATACCCCTCCATTTCGGAAAAATAGTTATTTCAAGAAAATAAAACAATGTAGAGAGATGAACCTTCGTGCAGTTATCAAATATGTTATTCACAATAATTTTACAGTGTTGACGGGGACGTTAAACCTCAAATCAAACAAACAAACAAACCAAACTGACTACAATATATATCTTCATTGTGACAAGAGGCGAAATATAAAATCTTTGGATCAGCATTTTTGGCTCGACCCGGCCTTGGCTTTTATAGACACATCCAAACACTACGTCATCACTCAATAATACTATTTGCCGGGACTTACCGGTGGTGGGCAAAAACATCTATGGCCGTTTTTCGCCATTGTAAATGCGATGTTATTTTCTCAAAACTTGTGTTTTGTTTGGAATCAAAACGACAAAATTGACCTTTAAACTTTTATAATAGACATGTCTTAGCTAGTAATCATTGGTTTCTAGAAGATTTGAGGATGTTTTGATGATTAAATTACCGGTTAAACTTATGCAGGTAACGAGGCGGGACGGTCTTAATTATTTGTAATAAAAATGCGCTAAACGCACGACTAAACACGGAAAATGCATGAAAGAACTCTAAAATATATTTATCTACTCATTTAAAGTGTCGGCCCCCGCCCATAGGGGCTTTAAGAAATATATGGGCTGCATGATGCTTCCACGCAGAGCTGAATCCAGCTCGCATACTAGTACTGGTTAACCGCTTAGAGGATCTAAGCCTGTCCAGGAACCGCGGTGCGAGGTGGACCGTCCATGCTAATAAACCCTATTGGTTTCATTGGGCGACAGGGCTTGAGATGTCATTTCATCTCAATGTCGAGTAAAAGTCCCACAAAATTGGAATCAACATCTCCAAAATGACCCGTACAGTGTTGACGGGGATGTTAAACCTCAAATCAAACAAACAAACATTTAAAGTGTAATTCAATCAATTTTCTGTGACAGTCAACTAAAATTTGCCCGTAATGTTAAACCCATTTACAATGTGTTTATATGGAACCAGGGGCTTTTTGCCAACCACAAAAGATCATTATCAAAAGGAAAAGTAACTTTGCGCATGCGCAATGACATGTAAACAAGGTCACGTGTCAAAACATTGGATCAGTCTATACCCAACCGTACAGAAAGAGTCATCTTCTGTGCAGGTTAAAAACCCCGAACGTAACTACATGATGACTGTGTAGGCTTCCTAATATATTTTGAAATACGAAAATAAAAAAATGAACAAATAAATTCATTACTTCTTTCTTTTATACATTATAAACTCATGTGAACAAAAAGAGAGACTCCAATCTTAAAGTTTTAGCCTCTAGCATAAGACCATGAGCTATGATCATAATGAGGAGATGATCATAATGATGAGATACACATCCTGGTGATGGACTGTCACTAAGTGATACCAATCATGTAGGCTTACACGTCCCACCCTCACCCTTTTTTTTCGATGTATTAAAGCTATTCATGCATGTAGATCTTTAAACATTTGGTGAAAATTATTCTGGACAACAATTAGTGGTTATTTTAAGCAACTAATTAGCAATTCCCAATTAACAAGCAACTAATTAGTTGTTAATTGCTTTCTTGGATCATACAGCCTTGCCATTGGCTATCGCACTTTACATCATATAGTGCACGCGACTTTGGCAATACACAACACATCGACCTTTGAACTTCACATATCAATTAACCTCATTTTCACCTGCGATGAGCAATGACGCCAGTCATCGAAAATAATGTCAACGTGCATACCTTCCAACCCGCTGAGCTGGTGCTGTCCCCTTTATCCTTAAAATAAGGAACATTTTGCACCATCCAATCATAAATCTGTGACAAAGTAAGTCTCTGTTCGGGAGAGCCTTGTATTGCCTTCGTAATGAGGTCAGCGTAAGACAGATTTCCCCACGCATTCCTCCGCGAGGATGTTTTCTTTAAACCAAGTCCTTCTTTCGAGTGATCGACGCTACTCGTCTCGTCTGATGCAGGCGACTGCTGTTGGCCATCGACGACAAAGTCTTCGATCGGCCTACACGGCCATGTGTTAGATCTAGCACGAAGCTGAGGCTCAAAATTAGGATCAATCTCCAAAGGTGCGTCCATTTTGGATTTTATGCACGCACTTGTTCAATTAAGCCTAGCTGAAACAAACCCATGTAGTTTATTCCATATTATATCTAGGATATAATCCATTATCTATTACGATTAATTGGATATCCAAGTTTTTGTTTCAAAACACACGAAAACAAATGTATGTGTCACTGCAAAATCAAAACACAAACATCGAAGTTTATACATGTAACAGACATCGAGGCCACGTGATGACGTATTTAGTTGTCACGGGTGATTTGCATATTGTGCGCAACAAGTAACTGCGCATTTTCACCGTGAGTGATATGTTACGCTAAATACTTCTTAGTGAGGGAAAGCAGACGAATCAATACTGACCTTGAAGGTCACTCAGGAAAGGCCACAATCCAAGAACGCAGCCATCTCAAGTCATCTATAGAAAGTTACAAGGAGGCACACACAAAAACAAACGAAACATTAACCAATGGCACGAAACAAAATAACAGTTAAGGCTGCAAAAGAACGACCAGAATTAGAATCAGAATTGTTACTGGTGACACGTCAAATGACATTCATACACCAGGACCTGTGATATGGGAAGTTAGTCCCTAGCTCTAACCAAAGATGTAAACTTAGCTACACAATCCTCAGCACCTTCAGCCGTCAAAATAATAGAATCGGGAAGGGCATTCCAATCTCTAATGGTTCGGGGGAAAAACGATTCTTTATAAATATCCGTTCTTGCAGTAAGGGTCTGAAACGTCATTGAATGGTGTTTTCTACAATGCCTAGCTGGGGGAACAAGGTCATCTGTTGGAATGCTGGCAGCACCCTTTAGACCTTTGTATAAGAGTATGAGCCTACTGTCTCTTCTCCTTTTCTTTAGAGACTCCCATCTTAATTTTCCTAGAATTCCAGTCATGCTCCCAGTTTCAAAGCAATAATTTCCAGTTACAAATCTAGCAGCTCTATTCTGAACTTTTTCAATTTCTTCATTTAGGAACACTCCGCTTGGGTCCCAGATGCAACTACCATATTCCAAGATTGGGCGAACAAGTCCCCTGTATGCTGTTTCTTTCACGTCCTGAGGACACTGATGAAGATTTCGCCTCAGGAAACCAAGTGTTCTATTCGCCTTTGTACACATATTGCTAATGTGTGTATTCCATCTCATATCGTGAGTGATTGTCACACCAAGGTATTTAATGGAATTCACATTTTCGAGGACCGTTCCCTCTAAGGTGTAAGAAGCCTCAACTTTATTAGATCTCTTCCTTGTTATCTGCATAATATTGCATTTAACTGGTTGAAATCTCATGCCCCATTTTCTGGCCCAACATCCTAATCTATCTATGTCAGCCTGAAGTTTCACTGAGTCATCTGTATCTCTAATTTCCCGGTAACAAACACAGTCATCTGCGAACAGTCTTATTTCTGAGTCAATATCAGTGGAAATATCATTGATGTACAGGGAGAACAATAGAGGACCAAGAACGGTCCCTTGTGGGACTCCAGACAAAACTGGCGCCCATACTGAAGATTCACCATTAACAACAACACGCTGTTTTCTGAAGCAAAGGAAGGAATCTATCCATTTAAGAGTCTTCCCACCAATTCCATAACCAAATAATTACCTCCTTGGGACGGTCAGTCCTATAGTAGTCGCAGATAAGATTGACTAGGCGGAGCTATTCAGGTGTTGTCAATATATGTCAAATTCGCGGAGTCGATCAGAAGATTCGGTAGAGTGCCTTTCGCAAGCGTTCTACAAGCGATCGAAATGGTCATATACGCCACAACTAAGCTTGTGTTATAGTTGAATTCACAAAATCGGGTGACTTGGTTTACCTTTTTGTTAATGGAATATTCCTAAGGCAGGTACAAACGATAGCTCCGCCTAGTCAATCTTATCCGCGACTACTATACCTGGGTCCGTAGGCTATGTGTTTGATAAAGTTTAGACCAAGATCTTGGAATATGACTCTGTTTGGACTTATTCATATTCTAAAAGAAATTAATCTTTTAGGAAACTTTCTTACATTCGAACCTCAATTGATATTTCCATGAAACTGATTTTTGAAAATTAAATACTAAGCGCTCTATTACAAGTGGTCCGCAAATCATTCTATGGGCCACTATGCTGACCAGAGTTCAGATGGGCACTGCCCTCTGGCAGCCGCATGTATTTTAATAAACCATGGTAGCCCTCAACCCAAGGACGTTGTGCATCAATCGGCCCAGTTGCTTAGGAGGAGTGTGTCGACGCTAGACGGCCATGGACAACTGTCCATCCTATGAGCTCCCCTGGCGCTGTCAGCTCTAGGACTGAAGATGAAGTGAGCTAAAAAAAAAAAAAAACAAAAAACATGTAACGGCTAATATGGTTAGGCTAATTTTTCTATAAAGGCTCAGCCTCGTAGAGCGTTTGGTTTCTGGGGAGCTGATTTTTAATTTTAATTTCAAGTTTACTTATGGAACCGGGAAGGGACATTATCTTGTTCGGACAAGATATTATCTTGTGCGGACAAGATATTATCTTGTGCGGACAACATGTTATCTTGTGGAGACAAGATATTATCTTGTCCGCACAATATATTAAATTGTGCGAACAAGATATTATCTTGTCTGCACAACATAGATCTTGCGCTTTACTGCTTGGTTTTCAATTTCCCCCATTGTAAGTCTATGGAAACTCGAACAAATGAACCGAATTTATAAAACAAAAAAAAAAAACAAAAAAAAAACAAAAAAAAAAAACAAAAAAAAAACAAACAAACAAAAAAAAAAACTGAAAAGTACGGAACCCGGGAAGGGACATGAATTTTTTAATATGTTGTGCGAACAAGATATTAACTTGTGCGCACAAGATATTATCTTGTGCGGACAACATAATTTATCTTTTGCGGACAACATATTATCTTGTTGGCACAAGATAATATCTTGTTCGCACAATTTAATATCTTGTGCGCACAAGATATTATCTTGTTCGCGCAACATATTATATTGTTTGCACAACATAGATCTTGGGAAGTTGTGCGAATAAGATATTATCTTGTGCGAGCAAGATATTACCTTGTTTGCACAAGATATTAGCTTGTGCGGACAAGATATTATCTTGTGCGCACAAGATAATATCTTGTGCGTACAAGATATTAAGTTGTGTGAACAAGATAATCTTGTGCGGACAAGATAATATCTTGTTCGCACAACTTAATATCTTTTCCGCACAAGATAATATGTCGTGCGAACAAGATATTATGTTGTCAGCACAAGATAATATGTTGTCCGCACAAGATAATATGTTGTCCGAACAAGATAATATGTTGTCCGAACAAGATAATATTTTGTCCACACAAGATATTATCTTGTCGCCACAACATATTAAAAAAGAAAATGCATGTCCCTTCCCGGGTTCCGTAGAAAAGTGTAATTTGGTGAATATTTCCTAAAATTCTCAGTCTCATACAGCATATGGTTTCTGAAATGATTTTTTCTTCATTTTTTATTTGGTTTCCAAGGCAACCGATAAAACCGAACAGCAGGCCTAAAATGACATCGCAGATGGAAGATGGCTTACGGAACATTTCTGTGAAAGCTTTGTCAAAATATCTTCACGGCTTGGCAGTAATTGTCATTTTTTAATTTCCCCTCTGTAAGTCTATGGAAACTCTAAGTTGCCATAGCAACAAAACTAAAGAGCCGAATTTTATAATAATAATAATAATATCAATAATAATAATAATAATAAACACCACAAAACCTGATAAGTCAGTTATGGTGAATATTTCCACCAAGTCTCAGCCTCATACAGCATATGATTTCTGAGGAGATGATTTTTTTAGACGAAATCAAACAAAGCCCGCTGACGGACCTCAGCATATGATTTCTGAGGAGATGATTTTTTTAGACGAAATCAACCAAAGCCCGCTGACGGACCTAAGCGGACCCTTAACGGAAACTATTGAACATTCTGAGCTATATACAGTTAGTTTGCTTCCGGCCAGCAAAACAAGCCTTAGAAAGACAGTTAAGTGGTCAGAATGTTTCAACACGGAAAAAAAGCCTTTCCAGCAAAGCTTGTTTTGCATTTGCGCTTGAGCACTAATCAATGGAATAGTGTAAATGCAGTAAGATGAATCTGTTGTGGTGCTCCTATCATCACGAACACACGCCTATATAAATTTGACCCCCTTGAACCCCCACTTTTATAAAGTAAAACTGGGTTTAAGGGGGTATACATTATTTTTCATATTTCTGCTCAAAAACATAGATTGTGGGTACTCGATAGAACCGCCTCGTCGAGGCGGTTCTATCGAGTCCCCGCAATCTATGTTTTGAGCAAAAATAAGAAAAATATCACAATTTTTCATCTTAAAATTTCTAATGTTTGGCCAAAAAATTGGCAATGTATTTGTATAGGTGTGTTTTCGTAATGTTAGTACATGCTTCTATACAGAAGGGCACACGATGAAACTGAAAGCTCGGAAATGCATATAAAATAAATGATAAAATAACTGAACAACGGCTTAGCTATACATAAACAGACGCTACACAAGGCAACATAACGCGACGTCTGATCAGGCCTACACTTGAAATACTGGTATTTAAGGGTTGAACGAAAAGTCTAAGTTCAGGTCTATTTTCTACTACACTCAGAGACACTCATGAAAACATATTGTACGACCCGCAGAAAAAGCGACCGACTGAAGTCGGTTGATTTTCTAAGAGTGCCCTAAAATCACCGTGTCATTCTGTCAGTCTGTCAGTCTGTCTGTCCGTCCGTAACCCGTTTGTGAAAATTGGTGATAGTGACTTAACCGCTTGGAATATTTAAACAATTTTTGGCATACTGATAGATATCAATGAGATCTAACCAATGAACTTGCGAAATATTACATTCCATTTAGTAAAGCCTCACCGAGGCGAAAAATGTGAAAATTTTCGAACTGCTTCTCCTCGGAAACCGTTGGGCCGATTGAAGTCAAATTTCATATGGAGCCTCTATGGGATGGGGGAAACCAAAATTTGCTCATGGGGTCCAGGTCACATGACCAAAATGACCGCCAAGCCATATATGGTAAGACCCTTCAAAAATCACACCGGTTACCGCAGTACAACGAACGCGACAGAGTACAACGAACGCTACAGAAATCATGACGTCACAGTAGTATTTTCGGTAAGAAAAAGGTTTATTGTAGCCCAGATCCTAATCTTTTTGGGTGGTTATTTTGCATAGCTGCAGAATAATGGTATAACCATTTACTGATGCAGTTGCAGAGAATTCTGTTCATTATAAACGAAAACACAAACATTTTTCTTTCGTCTAGTGTGTTTTCACCAACCCCAGCATACTTCGATCATTGTTTTTTGACAGTAACACATCTTTTGTGCACATGATTTTGTGATTTATATGTTATTGCGATTTCAGAGCTTCCATTGATGCATTTGCTTGAGCCCCAGTTCTTGTCAATACCCACTGAATCCGTGGATGGTTCAATGGTTGAATTTTTGTTAGGGTACACCTTACCACGGGTTATGATACACCATAACGCGGTTTGTCAGCACAATTTAGGTGCAACAAACACGGATACTATTCTTTATAAATTGAAATATTTGTTTGAATTGGGGTTTAATGTCCCCGTCAACACTATTTAGGTCATTTTGGAGACGTTGCTTGCAATTTTGTGGGACTTTTACCGACATTGAGATGAAATAACATCTCAAGCCCTGCCGCCCAATGAAACCAGAAGGCTTATAAATATTGGACGATCTGGCTCACAACGCTTTGCCCGGCAAGGCTTAGTCCTCCTAAGCGGTTTACCAGTACTCGTTTGTGGTCAGATTCAGCTCTGCGTGGAAGCACCATGCAGCCAAATTTATTTCTCCAAGCCTCGGTGGGCGGGGGCGAAATACATTAAAATAAAACTCTTTAATCCGCCAGCGAAGGCATGATACATGATGCTGTTTTTAATTCAAAACGATCCATTTTGCTGTTACATACTCTTAATGCCTTTTTATTTCTCATTATGATCTCCGAACTTATACACCTACGAATTTAAAGGGTTGGGTAACAACCTTGGACAAAGGGGACGGTTGAACACATTTACTCTGGCTTTCCAGAACGTTTTTACCACATCCCCTACTTATGAACAACTGAAACCCAACGTATTTAGTTTCGGCATTGGGTGGGAGGGGAGACTCTTGAATTTATAGATTCCTTTCTTTGCTACTGAAAACAGTAAGTATTTGTAAATGGCATGGGCCCAATTTGAGTTAACGGCGAGTATATATGGAGTGTGTTCCAGTTTTGTCTGGGTCCCGAATGGGACTATTCTTAGTCCAGAGTTATACTCCCTGCATATTAATCATATTTCCGCCGACATTGACTCAGAAATAAGACTGTTCGCAGACTACTGGGTGTGCTGCCGGGACATTAGAGTTACAGAGGACTTATGTAAACTTCGGAACCAAATGGATAGACTCGGATGCTGGGCATGGAAATGTGGCATGACATAATGCGAACAAGTCCGTGAAATGAACACCCCTTACTTTACATAGAGAAAAATGGGATTTAAGGGGATATACATACTTTTTTATTATATCTGCTATAAGACATAGGTTGTGGGTACACGTTAGAACCGCCTCCTTGAGACGATTCTAACGAGCACCCACAACCTATGTTTGTAGTATAAATAACAAACATATCATGGATTTTAAACAGAGAAGTAGCCATTTAGGAGATGTGAAAAAATACACTATGTCGTACGGGTGTGTTACTGGAATGAGTACCCCGCCCATAGGGGCTTGAAGAAATATATGGGCTGCATGATGCTTCCACGCAGAGCTGATTCTGACCCGTACACTAGTACTGGTAAACCGTTTAGAGGATCTAAGCCTGTCCAGGAACCGCGGTGCGAGGCGGACCGTCCATGCTTATAAACCCTATTGGTTTCATTGGGCGACAGGGCTTGAGATGTCATTTCATCTCAATGTCGGGTAAAAGTCCCACAAAATTGGAAGCAACGTCTCCAAAATTACCTTTACAGTGTTGACGGGGACGTTAAACCTCAAATCAAACAAAAACAAAAACCGGAATGAGTGTTTAATGCAATACATTAAGCAGATAACTAGGCAGAGAACAAAACAAATTTGAGGGTTCGTGCATTAGAACTCCTTGAGTATTATTTCACATGATTTTCGGACTCCCAGAAATTCGAGGGCGAATCTCAATGTGGATGGGGAGAATGGCATAGGATATATGTATATAGCCACACTTGTACTGCCTTTCAATACAAGCCGGCTTTTATAGCAACGTGGCAGATTTGCTTATCAATCCGGCGGCCCGGGTTCGAACCACGACCGGGCCAAAGATGTGTAGCATTTTTGTCGCCTGTTACACAATGTCAGTAAAAATGTCATTAATGTCCACGAAGAACAAAGCTAGACCGAAAACGGCACCTTGTGAGACACCAGACAAAATATCAGCCCAATCCTAAGTTTCACTGTTAGGTTCGGCAATAGTATACATGGTGTTGGGGTCATCTGGATGACCAGCATCGCTAAACTCAAACTCAGCCATAATGTATCTTTCTGAAATAAAAAATATAAGACTCTTACTTTGGTATTCTTGCGACATGAATGTCGTAACAATGGAGAGAAGTAAAGTTGTAAAAAGAAGGGAATAATCGTCTATGGTGAGATTCGAACCTGGGGCGATCTGGTAAAATCAACTGCTCTAAGCACTAAGCCAAATGGTTAACTGTCTTCCTCAGTTGTCTTCCGCATAATCAACCCAGGGAGGTATAATGTAGGTTAGGTGCATCGGGCCGTAACACCTCACCCCTTTTTTCCAAGTCCGTATGTTGACGCGAGGTCATTTTTGCGAAAAAAAATCAAATCCCGGGCGAGTCAGCATCTTCCGACATGACAGCCATAATGAAGGAATGGAGCATAGCTAAAAAAAAAAAGAAAAAAAAAAGTAATCGACTCTGTGCCAAAGAGTCGTACCCATGACGCAGTTGTCATTGGTTATAAACCTGTAGGCCAAGGAAGATAATTCTGGATTAGAAGTTGTGGGTCGTAACAATATCAGGGGCGTAGCTGGAAGAAAATCATTTGTACGCAAACCAAAGAAAATGCTAAAAATAATAGCCCCGTTTACCAAATGGGGACCACTCTTACAGGAAAGAATTTGCTCCCATCAGGGAGCAAATTCTTTCCTGTAAGTGCGGTTCCCGGTGGCAGAGGAGGAAACTATGCTAGCTAATAAATAGTGTTGCGTATATCCTAGACAAATACAACTTTTATTCTTCTTCTTGTTCATTTTCTTCGTTTTTTCTTCTTCCTCTTCTTCTCTCTGCTTCTTTTTTTTTACTTCAGCTTCCTCTTCTTTTCCTTCTAAGTCTATTTTGGCCACCCCCGCCCATAGGGGCTTGAAGACATATATGGGCTGCATGATGCTTCCACGCAGAGCTGAAACTGACCCGCACACTAGTACTGGTAAACCGCTTATAGGATCTAAGCCTGTCCATGAACCGCGGTGCGAGGCGGACCGTCCATTAAACAGCCCAGCAAACACTATTTAGGTCACATCGTGCCAGTTAGTTTACCTTGAAGGCTTATAAAACCAACACAGTGCATATTCTTACGCCAGAATTTAACAACTGCCCTTCTTAAGTCAGTGAAAGGAAGAAAATGACCATTTGTGTATTTTGAGTTAAACGTCTCAGCAACCCGCTATGGTTATAAAGAGAGTGGACCCCAGTTTAACGACTCGTCAGAGAGTTTGGCGAAGCCAAAAATCGAACCCAGGACTCATGGTTTATGAGATGAGTAAAACAGAATGATTACCAAAGAGAACATATCATGGCACCGCTATTTCAGATTCTTTTTCTTGCATTACTTCAATCTTAAAACGTAGAGTTTGAATATGCGGTCACTTCGACTGCTAACGTCTGTTGTGACGTTTAGTGACGTCGCATTACGGACAGCGTACACGACTTTCTAAACAAATAGCGCACATCAGACACCCTTTGAGTTAAACACCTCAGAATTCTCGACTTCAATACCATCCCTTCGTAGAAAATCCGGGTAGGATAAAAGTTTCTATTCCAGGATACAATCTAGGATTTCCTCGTCTGGTGTGCTAGAACTTGTATACGGGGCTAGTCTTTCGTTGCTGCTTTCAGCGATCAGACTATGTGCTTGCGCAACTTCTTTACTCACAAATTATTTTGCAGATTCTTGTGATTGCACTGTGAGTCTTGTCTCATTGAAGTTGGTTTTGCTCAGTATAGCCCATTGTTGGCTATTTGAACGGTCCCTCTGTTTTTTTTTATATTGTTTACATGTTTATGTACAGGTTATTCTTGGGCACCATCCACCGCTGCTTGGGGAAATAAACAGGCTGCATGTTACTTCCACACAGAGCTGAAACCCGGCGTACAGGACTACTGGTTAACCACTTAGAAGGTCTTACTCTTCCCGGGCAAAGTGATGCGAGTCCGACCGTTCCCTCATATACCCTATTATTCTCCTTAGGTGGTAGGTTTGAGATGTCGTTAATTCTCAATGACGGATAAAAAGAATTGCAAAATTGGAAACAATTCCAAAATGACCTTAATAGTGTTAACAGAGACGTCAAAGCTCAATTCAAACAAACAAACTGGTTGCTTTGTTTGTGACATTTTTTTATGGATTATAGCGTCTGTGTATTGTGCATCTGTTGTAAAAAGTTGTCTCAATGTCATAAACACACCTTACAACCCAAAACACTGTTTTGTTTTAGGAATAGCCAAGCGTACACTGTACATATTGTAATTTTTCAACTAAAGGGCAAATATATATCGTTCCTCTTGGTTATTTCTTGAAAAATGGCGCTTATAATGGGTAAAAAACGTCCAAATACGGTTTTCCATATCCGTGTTTGTTGTTCCATTTGTTCCGTGTTTAGTGTACTCAGACACAACACATGATCCGTGGTAAGGTGTACCCGTGTTTCAAGGTAGTGAGCCAAGAAAAATAGGTATAATTCTGATTTAAAATATTTTTTATGCATTATTAAAAAAAGTATACTTACTTCGATGCCTAGTGACATGAAAAACCCAAGAATGCTCGTGTATATGTCATTTATTTTTGATTGATAGACTCTTAAAACTTGAAGTTTTGTTTTTCTACCTATTTTGGCCTAATTTGTGGCTTTGATTTCACTTCTCTGACCGTGTCATAGCTTAAAATTTGGAAAGACAACAAAAACACAATCTGTTGTCATCGCAAAACCAACAGAAAAACGTAAATCGTGATATGTTCGACAAAATAAAGGAAACATTGTACTCACACTTTTCTCCCGTCAAAGAAAAACAGTAGCGTTTGTTGTACTCAGTCGCGTCACGTTGTACCGCGGTAACCGGTGTGAAAATAGTCTTCTCCAGAACCACTGGGGAGATTTCCACGAAACTTGATAAATAGCATCTGGGACGTAGGCCCATCATAAATTGCTAAAATGGTGACCCTGGGTTGACCTTGACCTTCTTTGTGCCTAGGTCAAACTTTGACACATATGCTTTTGTATTGAAAAAGTGAGAATGCATTTTATCCTGCAAACGATTCAGAATACAGTACTAAAGTATAAGATATATTTTTGCTCCTTACGATAAGGCGCATTTATTGGGGGGAACCGTTTTAGGTCCAGGTCACATGACCAAAATGGCCGCCATACCCATATATGGTAACACTCATAAAGCTAAAAGCATCCGGCGGGTCGTGCACTTCAGCTGAAGCACTGGTGTACTGTTATTATTACTTGCAAGTTTGTAGATTTTTTTTGTCAAAAAACCGAAAAAATGTGTTTTAAAATGCAATGGCTAAAATGATTGTTATTCATTCATTTTGTTCTTAGGGGTACATATTATTTCGCAGTCTGTTTAGCTCTTTTTACGGGCAAAAACAGCAAAAATGAAATTTTATTGTTTTGTGAACAGAAGCACTGAAATGAGATTTCTTGTTTAGTGGTTCTTAGGGACGCTTTCTGGTTATCTTTTAATTGCTGTAATCTGTTCGGCTCTTTTTAAAAGAAAACGACATTTTGGGTCAAATTGTGTGTTATTAAAATTTCATTTTTGATAACTTGCCTTCATTCAACGTAGGACCCCGTATGCGAGCTATGTTGTCTTCTGACAACGCCTGGTTTGTTTTGTCGAGATTATTTCCCTTATATCTAGCCGATCGTAAATCAGAGGTGGGCGAAAACCGAAGCCGGCATACCCGAAGAAAAACCACACGACCTCCGGTCTCACATGTGACCCTAGTTAGTTTCGAAACACAGCTGTGAGAGAGTAAGCGCTCTTGTCCACTAGGGCAAGGAGGCACCTCCAAGCCAGATGTTGTTGAAAACTAGAGTACCCGGAGCAATTCCGAGTTGTGTCTTAGCTAAGTACAAATGACAAGCACAATAAATGGCTTAAGTTTCGTACTTGTTTATAAAACTTATATTATGGTTACTTTCTAAAATTGCCTCGATGAGGCATACTTAGGTTTCTAAAGATATAAAAATATAAGTAACAGGCTTATAATTTTTTTTATAATGATAAGAATTATTTATTAGACCTGGATATTTGCTATACAAAAGTGCATTCTGTTTAATACTATATCATTAATAACTCTAATCAATTAAATTTTCATCTTTTGGTTGATTGTTTTCAATCGACCAAAAATTAAAAAGCACAGTAGCTTCTAGTTGCGTGACTATCGCTGAATTGTAGAATTATTCGGGCTTTTCTTATTGTTGAGGTCAAAGTGTTGACTAGAGGTCTATCTATAGAATCTGGACTGGAATTATGCGTCGGGTTTAGCAAACAGTGTACAGCCGAACTTCGATGTGTCGAGGGTTTTGGGGGTGGGGGTTCTATTTATAAGTTAATCAGCTAAAAACTAAAGAGGCATATTGAAGATAATTTTGGGATGTCTTTTCAGTGTTCTGTAATATGAATACATGCTGTTTGCACTCATAAGAATCGCCTCATCGAGGCGATTATAATGAGTGCACACAGCATGCATTTACAAAAAAAAGAAGAAAAACTTCCTAAACTATCCCTCACTATTTTGTATCTAGAGGGACTCAAGAAAGGGTTCGACTAATCCATTGTAAACGAGCAATGGAAGTTCGAGCCATCGAAGTTCGACTGTAGTTGGCAAAAGGTTTAGCCCAAGATCAGAATGCGGCATCTGATCAGGTTTTACAGCTTAAGAGGAAGCAGTCATAGTCCTCGTTAAGGACAGTTTTTGGCTGGTTGTACATGTATGAAGCAGAAGAAGAGCTATTGTAGTCGCCCTGGTCATGCACGTTTGCATTTCCGTCACACTGCTTTCAAATGAATCTCGACAGTACTTAACAAAGAGCATTCAGGGTGCCTTGGTGGGTCTTCCGAGATTGCAGAAAAAAAAAATTCCTAGGGTAATGCCCGGCGGTGAGGCATAGGGTTAAAATCTAGGGCACCTTTTAATATGCCATATGCATTTCTTTTATGCATACAGATTATTGGGTACTATGTGACATTTGTTCAAGCTTCATTGGTGACCTAGTGGTTTCACCTTTGCCGGGGGCTGTTTGAATTGACATTATACGTCATCGTCAACCCTATTTGGGTCATTTTGGAGACTTTGCGTCCAATTTTGTGGGACTTATATCAGACATTTAGATCAAATGACATCTCGAGCCCCATTAATCGCCGGTAAACATAGATTGTGGGTACTCCTTAGAACCCACAATCAATGTTTGAACTTGAAATAAGAACAAAAATCGAAAAATCTTCATCTGAATGCTTGTTCTGAATATGAATCAATCCTTAGGTTCAACAACGCCTCTGTAAAACATGTAACTACATGTTATACTTTTTTGTTTGTTTTTGTTTCCATGGTAACCAATAACAAGAGTTGTCAGAAGACAACACAGCTCGCCTTTGGGGGCCTAAGTTGGATGAGGGTAAGTTATCAAAAATGAAATTTTCTTCTGTAAAACAGCCCAACAGACTGCGGCAATTAAAAGAGAACCAGATAGTACCCATGAGAACCACTAAAGAAGAAATCTTGTAAGTATTTAAAAAAGAAAATCCAATTTTGCAGGTTTTGCCCGAAAAAAATGCCATTTTCTTATGTAAAAGAGCTAAACTGACTGCATCAAATGGAAGAGAACCAAAAAGTAACCCCTTAGAACAAATGAACAAGATATCCTGTATTCAAGCCTTTGCACTGTAAAAAAAAATCTATATTTGATAAAAAAAAAAAAAAAAAAAAAAAACAGTTCGAATTTATATTTCTACAAACTTCCAGCTATTAACAAGGCATCGCAGGCGATACAAATCCCTTCGCACAAGACAGCTTACATGTATATATAACCACAATGATCTTGACCTTGAGCCTTGTGAAGTTAAACTAAATCCATCACTAAATGCAGGTGCTAGAGTGACGACAAAGTGTTTCGAAAAAAGTCACAGTGACCTTGAGCCCAGGACCCTGAAAGTCGAACTCGCTCGAGATATTATGAAACGCAACATTTGTGTGGCGTTTTATTAAAACACATAAATAATTGTAGGCGCTAGAGCGATGACAAAGTTTTCAAAAACTATCAAAAAAAAAAAATAAATAAATAAATAAATAAATAAATAAATATATAAAAAAAAATAAAATAAAATAAATAAATAAAAATAAAAATGCCACATCGATCTTGACCTTGAGATCAGGACCTTGAAAGTCGAACTTGCTCGAGATATCATACGCAACATTTGTGTAATATTATATTAAAATCCATTAATAAATGTAAGTGCTAGAGGGATGACAATGTTTTTCTAAACTTTGAATAGTCACGGTGACCTTGACCTCTAGCACAGGACCCGCTCGAGATATTATCATACGCATAATTTGTGTGAAATTAAATTAAAATCCATCAATAAATGTAGGCGCTATAGCGATGACAAGTTTTTCTAAAAATAGCCAGTAACCTTGACTTTGAGCCCCCAGACCCTGAAAGTCGAACCTGCTCAAGCTTTTATCCCTATGTTTTGGCATAATGATCCATATTCGAACTTGCCCCCAGAGATTGTCAAGGTGATCATTATGACCAAGTTTAATGATTATTGCCTCTTGTATGCTAACAACTTTTTTCTATGATTTAATACACTGGCCTTATTTTTGACCAGACACGACCCATATGCGAACCTGACCCGGATATTGTCAAGATCATCATTTTGACCCAAACTGTGGCGTTTAGAGAGCTCACAAGGTTTTTTCTATTATTTGAGCTACTGACCTACTTTTTGACATGACCCATATGCGAACTTGACCCAGATATTGTTATTGATAATTCTGACCAAGTTTGTTGATGACTGGACGGAAACTGTAGCCTCTACAATGCTCACAAGGTTTTTCTAGGATTTAACATAATGGCCTACTTTTTGACATGAAATGACTCATATTCTAACTTGACCGAGATATTGCGTTAATGCTCATTCTGACCAGGCTTGATGATAATTGGACCGAACGTTTGGCCACTACAGTGTTCACAAAGTTTTTCTATGATTAGAACTACTAACCTACATTTTAACCCGACATGACCCATATTCAAACTTGATTCTGATTGTCAAGTTGATCAGTCTGACCAAGTTTGATGATGATTGGACGAAAACTGTGGCCTCTTACGTGCTCACAACGTTTCTCTATGATTTGACCTACTGACCTACTTTTTGATACGACATGGCCCATTTTCTAACTTTACCCAGATATTGCCCAGATGGTCATTCTGACCAAGTTTGATATGGTTGAACCAAAACTGTTGCCTCTAGAATGCTCACAATGATCTTGTCTACAGGCCTAATTTTGACCCGACATAACCCATATTCAAACATGACCCAGATGATGTCAAGTTGATCATTCTATCAAAGCTTAATGTTGACTGGACCACAACTATGGCCTCTAGAGTGCTCACAATATTTTTTTTATGATTTGACCTACTTTGTGACCGAATGACCCATATTCGAACTTGACCCACATATTGTCAAGATGATCATTCTTACCAAGTTTGATAACGACTGCGGCCTCTGCAGTGCTCACAAGATTTTTCTATGGTTTGAAATGACCCATATTCGAATTTGACCCAGATATTGTCAAGATGATCATTCTGATCAAGTTCGGTTCTGATTTGATCAAATCTGGAGTGCTCACAATGTTTTTCATATTGATTATAATTGGACCAAATTGTGCCTCTAGTGTGCTTACAATGTTTTATATGATTTAACCTACTGGCCTACTTTTTCATCCCATATACAAACTTGACCCAGATAATGTCAAGATGATCATTCTGACAAAGCTTAATGATGATTGGACCAAAAATGTGGCCTCTAGAATGCTTACAAGGTTTTTCTTTGATTTGACCTACATTCTGATCCAACATGACCCATATTCGAATTTGACCCAGATATTGTCAAGATGATCATTCTGACCAAGTTCGGCTCTGATTGGATCAAATCTGTGGCCTCTATGGAGTGTTTTTCTATGATTTGACCTACTGACATGCTTTTTGACCCAACATGACCCATATTCGAATTTGTCCCAGATATTGTTAAGATGGTCATTCTGACCAAGCTTGATGATGATTGGACTAAAACTGTGGCCTCTAGAGTGCTTGCAAGGTTTTTCTATGACTTCACCTACTGACCTTTTTTATCTGACATGAACCATATTGGAACTTGGCCCAGATATTGTCATGATGATCATTCTTACCAAGTTTGATGATGACTGGCTCGCAAGAATGACAACCATTTTCTCATTGTAAGTCTATGGGACCTTGTGGTTGCCATAGTAACCAAATTTTTCAATCAATGTTGATAACAAGAGGACCATCTTGGTCACTCACCTGAGCTATTAGATTCAATGTTTCATGAAGTTCCAATCTTTACTGAAGGATTTATGCAAGGACATGGTCAAAAACAGGCATTTTCAGCATTCAAGGAGATGTAGCTCTATTAGAGATAGGCATGCATCACCAGTTTTCAAACTCATCCAAAATTCATTCCCAAAATACTTATATGCTGGTTTCAGGAAGACTCAATCAAAACTAAAGGACTTATATGGTACCAAATATTTACTTTCAGTAAAAAAGGTGACTTAACACTTTAACTAATGTGCCAACAATGTTAGTTTGCAAACCCTCTCAAGCTTTTATCCCTAACTTTTATGTAAGTTTCAGGAAAATCCGTTCAAAATGATGATGACAATGACAAAAATGGGCATTTTCAGCAATCAAAGGGACATAACTCTATGATAAATAGGCCAAACTCACTAGTTTTTAAACTCATCCAGGCTTTTATCCCTGACTTGTTTGTAAGTTTCAAGAAGATCCGATCAAAACTGAAGGGACAAAGTTAAAAACAAGCATTTTCTGCAGTCAAAGTGACGTATGACTGACCTCATCAGTTTTTGAACTCACCCGAGCTTTTATCCCCAACTTAATGTAAGTTTCAAGAAGATCCAAAAAAAAAAACTGAAGGGACTACCGTGATGACACGGTAAGCATTTTCTGCAATCAAGTAGAATGTAACTCTATGACAAGAGGGCCCAGAGGGCCCTATTTCGCTCACCTGAGTGTCACTGTCTCTAGTACATTTTATAGGACTGTGATTTCTCTTCATATGACTATGTATGTTTAAAATTTGTTGAAAATAAATGTTTTGGGATGACAGGCTAGAGCTTTAAGAACTGTGTTATCATGACAGGCCTCAGGGTTTTCATTAAGATTTTTCTTAAGAGCCCATTCACCAGTTTGAGGCAGCAAATTTCTAAAATTTCCTAAGGCTTTAATTTACAAAAATAAGATTTGAGGCGACCAGAATATAGATTGCGGCAGATATTATGGCCTCTGCCACCCCTTAATGAAAACCCTGAGGTCTTGGGAGGAATGTGATGGTGCTTAGCAGATTTGGGGACGTTTTTTGTTTGTTTGATTTGAGGTTTAACATCCCCGTCAACACTTTAAAGGTCATTTTGGAGACGTTGCTTCCAATTTTGTGGGACTTTTACCCGACATTGAGATGAAATGACATCTCAAGCCCTGTCGCCCAATGAAACCAATAGGGTTTATTAGCATGGACGGTCCGCCTCGCACCGCGGTACCTGGACAGGCTTAGATCCTCAAAGCGGTTTACCACTAACCTCAAATCAAACAAAACAAATCATAAATACATAGAGATGTCTGCATTTCAATTACCTGCTACCTGCTTAGTCTCAGAAGCCGTAGTCCAAGCAGCGACCAACAGCACCGCTCAGAGTGCGCGATGCGCAGGCTGATCTGCGCATTTATTATTCGCACATGCAAATAACCCACCTTCTCATTTCTGCTCTTAAACATAAGGCGTCTCCGCGACGTTCTTAACTTGATATGCAGCTCGGCCCGATTCATAAATACATAGAGATGTCAACATTTCAATTAACTTCTACCTGCTTAGTCGCAGAAGCCGTAGTCCAAGCAGCGGACAACAGCACTGACAAGAGTGCGCGATGCGCAGGCAGATCTGCGCATTTGTTGTTCGCACGTGCAATTTTCAGGTGTTCTCATGATGTGTTAAACTTGTAATGGTTACGGTAATTACTCAGTACTTCCCACCTGTTAAATTATCAAATAATAACCAATCAACAGGCACGCGTCAGTGATTTACTCAAGATAATCCAATTAAAAGATAATTTAATATCATTGGCAGTTACCTGAGAATGCGGAACAGTCCAACATTCAGTTTTGAAAAGGCAAACTCTGAGACAAGTGTCTTTTATTTTAGGCTAACTATTGCTATCCTTCCACCTGTACCAAAACTAAAAAAAATACCTTTTGGGCAAATATAATAATAATAATTATAATAATAATAGGGGCCGAGTTGGTCAGGGGCCGAGTTTCTAGGGATCGACTTTGTTAGGGCCCGAGTTTGTTACGGACCGAGATGTCCCTAAATCGCACCACTTTGCCTGTGTAGGCTTAGATCCTCTAAGCAGTTTGTGTGTGCGGTCGGTTTCAGCTCTGCGTGGAAGCATCATGCAGCCCATGTATTTCTTCAAGCTCCGATGGACGGGGGCGAGTTTTCCCTATATAAGTTCATGTAAAATAGGTGGAACACTGGGCAGGACCATCTTTGGCCTCAGGGCTATAATTTGAACAATCTTGAAGCTGTGAACCAAATATCACAAAGGCCTGGGCCTTCTGGTTTCAGTCAAGAAGAGTTTTAAAAGTATGTTTTCCGTATATAAGTCTTCAGTAAAACAAGTGGGTCCCTGCACAGGGCCATTTTTCCCCCAGGACTATAAATTAAAAAACAATGGCAGAGGTCCACTAGACGAAGCTGTGTAAACAATATCAAAGGCCAGGGCCTTCTGGTTTCAGACAACAAGCGTATTAAGGTTTTCCCTGTGTAAGTCTATCTAAAACTAACGGGTGAACAATGTTTTAACGCAATTTGACCTTGTGATCTACTTTTGACAAAACATGACCCATATTCAAACTTGACCCAGATATTATCAAGAAAAACATTCTGGTAAAGTGTCATGAAGATTGAAGCAAAACTATGGGCTCAAGAGGGTGAACAAGGTTTTAAAGAAAACTGACGTAGTGCCCTAGATTTTGACCTGACATGACCCATATTCAAATTCGACACAGATATCATCAAGGAAAACATTCTGGTAAATTTTCATGGAATGAAGCAAAATTATGGCCTCTAGAGGGTGAACAAGGTTTTAACTTAATCTGACCTAGTGGCCTAGTTTTTGATACAATATGACCTATATTCTAACTCGACTCAGATATTTTCAAAGCAAACATTCTGGTAAAGTTTCATGAAGATTGAAGCAAAATTATGGCCTGTATAGGATGAACAAGGTTTTAAACAAACTTGACCTTGTGACCTAGATTTTGATCAGACATGACCCATATTCGAACTTGAAGTAGATATCATAGCAACAAACATTCTAGTAAAGTTTCATGAAGATTGATACAAAATTATGGCCTCTAGAGGGTGAACAAGGTTTTAACGCAATTTTACCTAGTGACCTATTTTTTATCCGATATGACCCATATTCGAACTCGACCAAGATACTATTACGGCAAACATTCTGGTAAAATTTCATGAAGTTTGAAGCAAAAATTTGGCCTCTAGAGGGTGAACAAGGTTTTAATACAATTTGACCTAGTTTTTGATCTGACATGACCAATATTCGAACTTGACTTGATATCATCAAGACAAACCTGGTAAAGTTTCATGAAGATTGAAGCAAAGTTGTGACCTCTAGAGGGTGAACAAGGTTTTAACCCAATTTGACCTTGTGACCTAGTTTTTGATCCCACATGACCCATAGTCGAACTTGACAAAGATATCATCAAGGCAAATATTCTGGTTAAGTTTCATGAAGATTAAAGCAATAGTTATGGCCTCTAGCGGGTGAACAAGGTTTTAATGAAATTTGACCTAGTAACCTAGTTTTTGACCTGCCATGACCCATATTCGGCCTTGACATTGCTATCATCAAGGCAAACATACTGGTTTCAGACAAGAAGATTTATAAAGATTTTCCCTACATACGTTTTTGTAAAACCAGTGGGCCCGGGGAGGGGACATTTTTGGTCCCAGGGCTATAATTTGAACAATCTTGATAGGCCTAGAGGTCCACTAGACGAAGCTTCATATCAAATATCAACTAGAGCTGCCGCCTAACGGGCGCCAATTATACCCCCGCATGCGTTGTCAGACAAATTTTTACAAGTATTTGACCTTGAGGAAGGTCAAGGTAAAGGTCAAGGTCAGGTTTGTGTATATCAATCTTAAGTACTAGTGGCAAGGTGTGTGGTGTGTGAATATTAAAGAAATCGGTCAAAGAATAAGGAAGTTATGAGCAATGTTAAAGTTTTTTGTAACGGACCGACGACGACGACAGACGACAAGCTGACTCCTATATACCCCCTTCAAACTTCGTTTGCGGGGGTATAAAGACCTGAGCCTTCTGGTGTCAGAGAAGAAGACTTTAAAAGATTTTCCTTATATAAGTCTATGTAAAACCAAAGGGCCCCGGGGCGGGGGGCACTTTTGACCATAGGACTATTATTTGAACAATCTTGATAGAGGTCCCCTACCAAATATCAAACACCAGGGCATTTTGGTTTCAAAGGAGAAGATTTTTAAAGGTTTCCCTGTATAAGTCTATGTAAAACCGGTGGGCCCGAGGGCAGGGACATTTTTGGCCCCAGGGCCATAATTTGAACATTCTTGGTAGAGGTCCATTAGATACAACTTCATACCAAATATCAAACACCTGGGCCTTCTAGTTTCAGACAAGAAGATTTTTAAAGATTTTCCCTAAAAAGTCTATGTAAAACTGGTGGACACCGTCCTGATGGGACATTTTTTGCCCCAGGGCTATAATTTGAATAATCTTGATAAAGGTCCACTAGATGAAGCTTCATACCACATATCAAAGACCTGGGCCATGCGGTTTCAGAGAAGAAGATTTTTTAAGTTTTCAGTAAAAAAATCTATTTTTGGCTCCTGTGACCTAGATGTGCAACAGACCAGAACCATTTGAACAACTTTGAAAGGGGACCACCTAAGGATGATTCCTTATTCCTGTGAAGTTTGGTAGAAATCCGATCAGTGGTTTAGGAGGAGATGTCGTTTGAAGAAATTGTGTACGGATGCACCCACAAGCGGGCACGGACACACAACAGACAAAAAATGATCCCAAAAGTTCACCTCGTCACTATGTTTTAATGAAATTTGACCTAGTGACCTAGTTTTTGACCTGATATGACCCATATTCGAACTTGACCTTGATATCATCAAGGCAGACATACTGGTAAAGTTTCATGAAGACTGAAGCAAAATTATGGCTTCTAGATGGTGAACAAAGTTTTAAAGAAATTTGACCTAGTGACCTAGTTTTTGACCTGACATGACCCATATTCAAACTTGACCTTGATATCATCAAGACAAACCTTCTGGTAAAGTTTCATGTAGCCTCTAGAGGGTGAACAAGGTTTTAACACAATTTGACCTAGTGACCTAAAATTTGATCCCACATGACCCATATTCGAACTCTACCCATATATCATCAAGTTAAATATTCTGGTAAAGTTTCATGAAGATTGAAGCAAATCTTTGGCCTCTAGAGGGTGAACAAGGTTTTAAAGAAATTTTAGCTAGTGACCTAGTTTTTTACCTTCGATGACCCATATTTGAACTTGATCTAGATATTATCAAGACATTCTGGCAAAGTTTCATGACAACTGAAGTAAAACTGTGGCCTCTAGAGGGTGAACAAGTTAAATGTTGACAATGCACAGCGCACATATGACAAACACAGTGTGATCACAATAGCTCACATTGAGCACTTCGTGCTCAGGTGAGCTAAAAAACTAGTGGGCCCTGGAGGCGGGGCCATTGTTGGCCCCAGGGCCAATTTGAACAATCTTGGTCGAGGTCCACAAAACAAAGCTTCATTACAAATATCCTGGTTTTAGACAAGAAGATTTATAAAGATTTTCCCTACATAAGTCTATGTAAAACCAGTGGGCCCCGGGGAGGGGGCATTTATGGTCCAAGGGCTATAATTTGAACAATCTTAATAGAGGTCCACTAGACGAAGCTTCATATCATAGACCTGAGCATTCTGGTTTCAGTAAAGAAGAATTTTAAAGATTTTCCTTATATAAGTCATGTAAAACCAAAGGGCCCTGGAGCAGGGGCTTTTTTGACCCCAATTTTAACAATGTTGATAGAGGTCCACTAGATGAAGCTTCACACTAAATATCAAACACCTGGGCATTCTGGTTCCTTCATATGTCTATGTAAAACCGGTGGGCCCTGGGGTGGGGGCATTTTGGCCCCAGGACCATAATTTGACCAATCTTGGTAGAGGTCCATTTGATACAACTTCATACCAAATATCAAATACCTGGGCTTTCTAGTTTCAGACAAGAAGATTTTTAAAGATTTCCCTATTTAAGTTTTTGTAAAACCAGTGGGACCGGGGAGGGGAGATTTTTGGCCCCAGGGATATAATTTGAACAATCTTGGCAGAGGTCCACTAGATACAACTTTATTACAAACATCAAACACCTCAGCCTTCTGGTTTCAGATAAGAAGATTTTTCACGTTTTTTTCCCTAAAAAGTCTATGTAAAACTGGTGGGTCCTGGCGTGATGGGACATTTTTGGCCCTAGGGCTATAATTTGAACAATCTTGGTAGAGGTCCATTAGATGAAGCTTCATACCACATATCAAAAACCTGGGCCACGAAGATTTTTTAAGTTTTCAGTAAAAAAAATTATTTTTGGCTCCTTTGACCTAGATGTGCAACAGACCAGAACCATTTGAACAACTTTGAAAGGGGACCACCTAAGGATGATTCCTTTGAAGTTTGGTTGAAATCCGATCAGTGTTTTAGGAGGCGATGTCGTTTGAAGAAACTGTTTACGGATGCACCCACACGTGCGCATGCACACACGACAGACAAAAAAATGATCCCAAAAGTTCACCTCATTTTTTGACCTGACATGACCCATATTCGAACTCAACCTTGATGTCATCAAGGCAAACATACTGGTAAAGTTTCATGAAGACTGAAGCAAAATTATGGCTTCTAGATGGTGTACGAAGTTTTAAATAAATTTGACCTAAGGACCTAGTTTTTGACCTGACATGACCCATATTAGAACTTGACCTTGATATCATCAAGACAAACCTTCTGGTAAAGTTTCATGCACACTGAAGCAAAATTGTGGCCTCTAGAGGGTGAACAAGGTTTTAACACAATTTGACCTAGTGACCTAAATTTTGAACCCACATGACCCATATTCGAACTCGACCCAGATATCATCAAGACAAACATTCTGGTAAAGTTTCATGAAGATTGAACCAAAACTTTGGCCTCTAAAGGGTGATCAAGGTTTTAAAGAAATTTTACCTAGTGACCTAGTTTTTGACCTGACATGACCCATATTTGAACTTGACCTAGATATCATCAAGACATTCTGGCAAGGTTTCATGACAACTGAAGTAAAAATGTGGCCTCTAGAGGGTGAACAAGTTAAATATTGACAATGCACGGTGCACATACGACAAACACAGTATGACCTTGAGCACTTCCTGCTTAGGTGAGCTAAACAAGAGGCCCATGGGCAACTATGCTCACCAGAGCTCAGATGGGCACTGCCCAATGGCAGCCATGTATTTTAACATGATGATCATTTTAATCTACCAAATGAACCTCCATGTCCAAATGAGCACCCATGTGGACTCAGTATCTGTAACATTAGTCCTTTTATGAAGTAGATGGGGTGGGGCATGGACCCCTTGGAGCCCTGGTTGGTATCACTTAATGCGTCTTAGCATAAGGAACAAGAATATATATGGTTTAGCAGTGGGGATCTGTAAGGCCTCTTAAGTGGTTGAGGGGTTGGGGCATGCCCTGTTGATCCCAGGAAAGCCCAAGATTGTTGTCCCTAAATGTGTCTTATCATAAGAACCAAGTATATATATGGTTTAGGGGTTGAAATCTGAACGGTTTCTGAGATTTGAGGCACTTTTATGAAGTGGAAAGGATAGGAATGGCCCTGTGGACCCCTCCCCCCCCCCTTCCCTACAGTAGGTGTGCTAACAATAAGGAACAAGAACATATATGATTATGGGGTGGGGATTTGAATGGTTTCTGAAATATAAAGCCTTTTATGAAGTGGAAGGGCGGGGCACATTGCCTCAGCACAAAGAGACCCCCAGGTTGGTGTGATTGAACGAGTCTTATCATAAGGAACAAGTATATGGTTTAAGGGTGGGTATCTCAACTATTTTTGAGATATATGGCTTTTAATGAAGTAAAGCGATGGGGCATGGCCTGGGCATGCCACGGGGACTCCCAAGCTGGTGTCACTGAATGCGTCTTATCATAAGGAAGATGTATATATATATGGTTTAGGGTGGGGCTAAGAACAGTTTCTGAGATATAAGGCCTTTTGTGAAGTGGAGGGGTGGGGCAAGGCCCCGGGAGACTCCCAGGTTGGTGTCAATGAATGTGTCTTATCATATGGAACAAGAATATATATGGTTTAGGGGGTAGCCATCTGTAGGGTTTCCGAGATATTGTGAGATTATGAAACAGAGAAGGTGGGGCATGGCCCCAGCACATCCCTGGGGACCACCAGGTTGGTGTCACTGAATGCGTCTTATCATAATGAACAAGAGTATATATGGTTTAGGGGTGAGGATCTGAACAGTTTCTGAGATATATGGCCTTTTGTGAAGTGAAGGGATGGGGCAAGGGCCCGGCGCATCCCTGAGGACCCCAGGTTGGTGTCAATGAATGTGTCTTATCATAAGGAGCAAGAATCTGTAAGGTTTCCAAGATATTGGGCCTTTTATGAAATGGAGGGTGTGGGGCATGGCCCCGGCGCATCCCGGGGACTCCCAGGTTGATGTCACTGAATGGGTCTTATCATAAGGAATAAGAATATATATGGTTTAGGGTTCGGGATCTGAATGGTTTCCAAGATATTGGGCCTTTTATTAAGTAAAGGGGGTGGGGCATGGCCTCGGCGCATCCTTGAGGACCCCTAGATTGGTGTCACTGAATGCGTCTTATCAATAGGAACAAGAATATATATGGTTTAGGGGTCGGGATCTGAATGGTTTCTGTGATAAATGGCCTTTTATGATGTGGAGGGGGTGGGGCATGGCCCCGGCACAACCTGGGGGGCCCTCAGGTTGTCATAAAAGCATATGGCTGAGAGAAGTTTACTCAAGAAACATTTCTATAAAAGGTTTGTCAAAATATCTGCAATGACTTGGCAGTAAATGCCATTTTTCAATTTTCCCCATTATAAGTCTATGGAAACTCTAAGTTGCCATAGCAACCAAACTAACAAGCCGATTATCATAAAAACATAAACTTTCAATCCCCCAGCCCAAGGATGCTACAGATAAAATTTGGGCCCAATCGGCCCAGTGGCTTCAGAGGAGAAGATGTTTAAAAGTGTTGACGTCACACGACGGCGACACAGACGACAATGGACAACTGCCTATCCTATAAGCTCCCAAGGAGCTTCGGCTCTGGTGAGCTAAAAACCAGTGGGGCCCGGAGGCGGAGCCGTTTTTGGCCCCAGGGCCAATTTGAACAATCTTGGCCCACTAAACAAAGCTTCATTACAAATATCAAAGAACTGAGCCTTCTGGTTTCATAAAGATTTTCCCTACATAAGTCTATGTAAAACCAGTGGGCCCCGGGGAGGGGGCATTTATGGCCCCAGGGCTATTATTTGAACAATCTTAATAGAGGTCCACTAGACGAAGCTTCATATCATAGGCCTGTGAAGCTTCACACTAAATATCAAACACCTGGGCATTTTGGTTCCTTTATATGTCTATGTAAAACTGGTGTGCCCCGGGTTGGGGACATTTTGGCCCCAGGGCCATAATTTGGACAATTTTGGTAGAGGTCCATTAGATACAACTTCATACCAAATACTTCAGACAAGAAGATTTTTAAAGGTTTTCCCTATTTAAGTCTATGTAAAACCTGTGGGCCCTGGCGTGGGGGCATTTTTTGGCCCCAGGGCTACAATTTGAAGAATCTTGGCAGAGGTCCAGTAGATACATCTTCATTACAAATATCAAACACCTTGGCCTTCTGGTTTCAGACAAGAAGATTTTTAAAGGTTTTTCCCTAAAAAGTCTATGAAAAACTGGAGGGTCCTGGCGTGACAGGGCATTTTTGGCCCCAGGGCTATAATTTGAACAATCTTGGTAGAGGTCCACTAGATGAAGCTTCATACCACATATCAAAAACCTGGGCCATGTGGTTTCAGAGAAGATTTTTTAAGTTTTCAGTAAAAAAAATATTTTTGGCTACTGTGACCTAGATGTGCAATGGACCAGAACCATTTGAACACCTTTGAAAGGGGACCACCTAAGGATGATTCCTGATTCCTGTGAAGTTTGGTAGAAATACGATCAGTGGTTTAGGAGATGTCGTTTGAAGAAATTGCACACACTCAAGGACGCACAACGGACAAAAAGTGATCCCAAAAGCTCACCTCGTCACTACGTGACAGTTTTTGTTTGTTTGTTTGATTTGAGGTTTAAAGTCCCTGTCAACACTGTAAAGGTCATTTTGGAGACGTTGCTTCCAATTTTGTGGGACTTTTACCCGACATTGAGATGAAATGACATCTCAAGCCCTGTCGCCCAATGAAACCAATAGGGTTTATTAGCATGGTCGGTCTGCCTCACACAGCGGTTCCTGGACAAGCTTAGATCCTCTAAGCGGTTTACCAGTACTAGTGTGCGGGCTGGATTCAGCTCTGCATGGAAGCATCATGCAGCCCATATATTTCATCAAGCCCCTATGGGCGGGGGCCGCACTACGTGACAGGTGAGCTATAAAGCATATGTCATCAATCCCCCAACATAGGCATGCTACATATGAGAAATAACTGAGATCAGCCTGCAGGTTGCAGAGTTATAACTAGTCAAAGTTGCTGATGGATGGATGGACGACTGAACAACTACTATACTACTCATAAAAGCTGCCCTGCAGCCTTCAGCCCATGTGAGCTAAAAATTTAATTTTGCCTCCTTTGACCTAGATGCGCAATTGACCGGAACCATTTCAACAACTTTGAAAGAGTACAAACAAAGGATCATTCCTGTGAAGTTTGGTCTGAATCCAATCAGTTGTAAAGGATATGCCGTTTGAAGAAATTGTTTCTGCACACATGGACAGACGGATGCACCCATGGATGGACTACAGACAATATGTGGTCAGCCTCGATAGCGCAGTGGTTAACGCGTTCGACTTATGATCGAGAGGTTGTGCGTTTGAATCCGGCCACCGGTATCGAGGCGTGTCCTTGGGCAAGACATGTAATGACACTGCCCCACTCCATCCAGGTGTAAATGGGTAGCAGTGGTGTAAAAAACCACTGCCTCCCTCTCGCGCGCGCGTGAAAACACCCGGAATGAGTGTTCGGGAGCGATTCAATAAGCTTGAAGCTTTCATCGCAATCGAACTAAAATAAATTAGTATAAACTAAACTAATATGTGATCACAAAAGTTCACCTTGTCACTAAATGACAAATGAGCTATAAAGAAGCTTATCTGTTATTATTGGCAGACTGTATACTTGAAACAATTCATGCACTGTTCTACATCAGGTCAAGGTTCAGCTGGATGGGATGTAAACTGTAGAAGTTTGCCGAAAATGAAAAATTTACATCAGTTCTCAAATGGGCATGACTCTGCTAATATTTGGTGGACTGTTACCGGAAAATAATATGCACTGCTCCACATCAAGTTGTCCCTATGAAGTTTCAGCATGATCTGATGTAAACTATAAAGAGTTAGACAGAAACAAAATATTTTCATAAATTTTCAAACAACACAACTTTGTGAAATCTTTGGCGGACTACATCACGTGAACAAGTCCGTGAAATGAACACACCCCCTAAACCCCACTCTAAATAGGGAAAACTGGGTTTACGGGGGTATTCATTATTTTACTTATTTCAGCTACAAGACATAGGTTGCTGGTACTCATTAGAACCGCCTCGATGAGGCGAAGCCAGCACCCACAACCTACTGCGGATTTTCATCAGAAAAGTAGCCATTTTGGAGCTGTGGAAAATGCACTATGTCGCACGGGGGTGTTATCATATTGTAACCGAACACTATGCACTGCCCAACATTATTGTGCAAATATTTACGAAGTTTCAGCTTGATATAATGTAATCTATAGGAGGAGTTACCTAGTTGGAAACAAAATGTTCACAGAAATTTTGAAAGGTATATAACCCTGCTACTATTTCATGGACAGAACACTTTTGTTTTGTTCGTTTGTATGAGAGTTTAACGGCCCAGTCAACACCATTTACTAAATAGGTCATTTTTGAGCCTGCCAATTTACCTATCCACACTTTTCCTGGGCAAGCTTATACGTAAGCAGTTAACCAGTACAGAGCTCATTCTTTGGCCAGAAACTTAGAACTGCCCTTCTTGAATCAGCGGAAGGGAGAGAATGACTGCAGAAAAGATTTCATGATCAATCTCCACGAAAGAATGTTGTCGACTCCGGCAGGTATCGAACCCGCATCCTCCTGATCACCAGCCAGACACGCATCCGACTGAGCTACCGAGGCCGGCTGAACAGAATACTACCTCAAACATGCACTGCTGCACATTATGATCCAACAATAAATCAAGTTTCAGATCAATCGGATGTGAACTGTGGGATATATAGCTCGAAACTAGAATTTGTTTTTCCACAAAAACACAGATGTCTCCCCCGTTTTTTGACTGCTAAGTATAACCTTGACATTGGATGTATTGAGCTGGGTCTTGTGTGCAGCACATCATCTAATGAAGATGAACATTTCTGCATAGTAACTTTAAAAATGTTCATAGAAAAATAAAAAAGTTATTGGCCGTACACAAAAAAGCACTTTTTTACCTTTGACCTCTAAGTATGGCCTTGACCTTTGAGGTACAACACATCGTCTCATGATGGTTAACATTTCTGCCAAGTAATTTCATAATCCATCAAAAGAATAAGGAAGTTATTGACTGTCCTTTTTGTACCTTTGACCTCTAGGTATGACCTTGACATTGGAGGTATGGACCTTGGTCTTGCACATGACTAATGGTCTAATGAAGGTGAACATTTCTGCATGGTTACTTTATAAAGTCCATCCAGAAATAAAAAATTTATTGACTGGACACCAAAAAAATAAAACTTTTTTACCTCTGACCTCTTAGTATGACCTTGATCTTGGAGGTACCGACCTGGGTCTAGCGTGCACCACATCGTCTCATGATGGTTAACATTTCTGCCAAGTAATTTCACAATCTATCCAGGAAGAAGAAAGTTATTGACTGAACACTAAAAAAGGCCCTTTTTTGTCCTTTGAACTCTTAGTACGACCTTGACATTTGAGGTACCAACTTGGGTCATGCACACAACACATCATCTATTGGTGGTTAACATTTCTGCCAAGTAATTTCAAAATCCATCTAAAAATAAGAAAGTTATTGACAGAACACAAAAAGGCCACTTATTTTACCTTTAACCTCTATGTATGACCTTGACCTTTCAGGTACCAAACTGGGTCATGTGTGCAACACATCATCTCATGGTGGTTAACATTTCTGCCAAGCAATTTCAAAATCCATCTAAAAATAAGAAAGTTATTGACCCAACACGAAAAAAGACCCCTTTTTTTACCTTTGACCTCTATGTATGACCTTGACATTTTAGGTACCAAACTGAATCATGCATGCAAAACATTGGCTCATGATAGTTAACATGTTTGCCAAGTAACTTCAAATTCTATCTAAAAATAAGCAAGTTAATGACAAAACCCCAAAAAAAGGCCCCTTTCTTTACCTTTGACCTCTAAGTATGACCTTGACCTTTGAGGTACTAACCTGGGTTATGCACGCAACGCATTGTCTTATATTGGTTAACATTTCTGCCAAGTGATTTCAAAATAAGAAAGTTATTGACCAAATACGAAAAAAGGCCCCTTTTTTGACCTTTGACCTCTAAGTATGACCTTGACCTTTGAGGTACCGACCTGCCTCATGCGCACCACACATCGTCTCATGGTTGTTAATAATTATGCCAAGTAATTTTAAAATTCATCTCAAAATAAGAAAGTTATTGACCAAATACGAAAAAAAGGCCCCTTTTTTGACCTTTGACCTTTAAGTATGACCTTGACCTTTGAGGTACCGACCTGCCTCATGCGCACCACACATCGTCTTATGGTTGTTAATATTTCTGCCAAGTAATTTTAAAATCCATCTGAAAATAAGAAAGTTATTGACCGGACACGATTTTTCCATACATATATACATACCAACAAACTTCCAAGGGAGATAATTCAAAAAGTATAAATGCGAGAGTTATAGTTCTTGCGCACTGCACGTCGTCCAATGCTGATTAATATTTATACGAAATTTCGTGAAGATAGCTCAAACGGTTTTTAAGTTATAGAGCGGACACGAATGTGTGACAGACGGACGGACGGACGGACAGACAGACGCCCGGGGGAAAAACAATATGTCTCCCCGAAAAAAAAAATTTTCGGGGGAGACATAATGAAAAGTTAAGAGAAATTTTGATCGACAGAACACTACCTCAAAACAACATGGACTGCTGCACATCATGACAAGTTTCAGATCAATCGGAGGTGAACTGTGGGAGGATTTAGCTCGAAACAAACAGTTCACAGAAATCAAGGTCTAACAATAAAAATTGGATGTAATCTATAGAAGAATTAGCCGGAAATGGTAAGTTTACATAAATTTTCAAAGGGACATACCTGCATTAACCCATTTTGTACCGGAAATGCTAAAACGGGTAGTTGGCAAACAGTGCAGGCCCAGATTAGATGCCACAGAATGCGGCGTCTGATCAGGGCCTACACTGTTTGCAAAACGTTCAGCCAGTTTCGAAAAAGACAACCTGAAACCTCTAAATTTTGAAATGGACTCCTGCTATATATAAGGAGGAAGATTTGTACAAAAAGGGTTAGTAGTTGGTGGACTGCAACCTCGAAATAATATTCACTGCTCCACATCATGGTCTAACAAATCAAGTTTCAGCTCGATTGGATGTAAACTGTATGAGAATAGTTTTCAGAAAGTTTTAAAGGGGCATAACTTGGTGAACAGCAACCTTGAAACTTACATGTGCTGCTCCACATCACGGTCTAACTATTAACCAAGTATCAGCTTGATCGGATGTAATCTATAGAAGTTAGGTGGAAACGAAATGTTTACAGAAATTTTCAAAGGGGCATAGCTTTGTTAACCCTTATCTTGCTGTTCACGACAACCCCTATCTTTGCAAACAGTGTAGATCCAGATCAGATGGCTTCTGAAGAAGCCATCTGATCAGGATCTACACTGTTTGACATTCAGTTTATGAATTTGCAGGAATAAATTACATCAAGTAATCTGATTGGTTCAAAGTCAGAGATGGGTGTGGCTAAAATGAATATTCAGCAAGAGAAGGGTTAATATTTGGTGGACTTTAACCTCTAAATATACACTTCTCTACATCATGGTCTTACTTTATATCTAGTATCAGTTTGATTGGATATAAATTGTAGGAGTTATCCCGAAACAGATGGAACAACAGACTGGTTTACAGATGGACCAACAGATTGACGTATACCAAGGAGCGTAACATTATACAACCGCTTTTCAAACAGGGTAAAAATGGGATGATTATGAAACAATATAATCATTGAAAACATAATTTATTTTGTTAAATACATTTAAAAGGTCATATGAGCATTACAACATTCATACAATAACATATGAAATCACCATTTATATAAATATTATTTTTATTATTATAGGCTTAAAGGCCAATGGATACACCTCTTTCACCCATTTTGCACCGGAAACCCCATAATGGGTAAATGGCAACAGTGCAGGCCCAGATCAGATGCAGCAGGATGCAGAGTCTGATCAGCCCCTACACTGTTTGCAAAAAGTTCAACCATTTTCCAAATGAATTTTGAAGAAACACAAACTGACACCCCCTGAATTTTGTAATGGACTTGTGCTATATGAAAGGGGGAAGATTCCGTTCAGTATAAAATGGTTTAAAGGAACATAAAGGCTGGTACTGATATCGGTGAGACTGAGCTTAGTGTTAACTTGTTGAGGAATTAAGAATATTAACATATTTTCAGACACCTCAAATTCTATCCCTATTAGTTCCAAAATTTGAACAAGTACAATTTACTGCCTGATAATGTGTCTAAAGAAAGCCGGATGAGTGGCAAACAGTGCAATACGGCATCTCATCTTGGTTTACACTGTTTGCGCAGGCCTCTACGTCCAATTACATACGTTAACCCTCAAGACGCCACGAAAAATACATCTGAAAATGTCATCTGCTTATGTCGTCTGCTGAATTTTTTTGCAAACTTTTTAAAAATATTTTTGCATACAGGCAAACAGTGTGGGCCCAGATCAGACTGCTCCTACAGGAGCAGTCTGAACTGGGCCCACACTGTTTGCAAAAAATTACGTTTAAGGTAACCTGCAGATGGCAAAGCAGACAACAATTGTCATGATTGGCATTTTACGGGTTAAAGGAGCAGTCTCTATAAGGCTGTTTTCATGGCCACAACCGATTTCCTTTAAACTTTGTAGCTTCAAATTGGTACATATTGACTGTCTAATGGTGAATTTTTAGACTCTTTGGTCCACTGGTTTTTGCTGTATGCACTATTAAAGTGGGTGGGGTAATGTCACCCCATCAAGGGTATACCAACAAAAATGCTATTATTTTTGTTCAAAATGCATGACTGGAGGCGATGTTTGCCGTATGCTTACTACCCTTTTAGGCATAACAGTTGGTGATAACAGTCTTATAAATATCAAACAAGAGAAGAGTTTATTCGCACTTGTAAGTTGTACCCAAATAATAGTTATTTTTATTCCCCAACTTTACGAAAAACCACAACACCTTTACAGTTTTCAACTTATTTAAAAGATCTTTCATAAATATAATGTTGATGTAATAGTCATTCTAGGTATATGTCAGAATTATTGTTAGTTCATAAAACTTAAAGAGTTACCTGCCCCTGAAATTGGATTTTACCCTTTTTTTAAATCAGAGTGCATTTATCCGTTTGTAGTACTCACAACTTCATTTGGAAGTGAATAAATAAACCGATTCCATGCAAATATAATTAAATAGATGTGGACAAAGGTGGACAAAGATGTCATTTGATTTAATTGTGCATGCTAGCAAGCACATGAGCACAACATCCCACGGTACGAGCACCACTTTTTCACCAACAGTACAATCCAGTGATTGGGTTCAGTCCTTGTGGTCTAAACACATTGCAAAACGAGCAAACAATTCTTACATAGTCGCCAACATATGGTATTTTACTATTGGATATTTTGTTGCTAAGGCCTTCCACTTTGTAATTCTCCCATTAGCTGATTCGACAACCTATCTCACTTTGTACCTAGCCTTGGATCATTCGCCTCTTCAGTCGTATATTGCGTCTGAGATTTGTTTAGGAAGTGAAGCATATGAGAATTGATTTCATAACCCTTTAGTATTTCTCTGACATCCCTGAAGCCGCAGTCTACAACGAGTACATCATCTTCTTCAAACCAGTCAGTATTATTTTCTGCATTATTCTTTAACATGTGTTCGGTAGTCTTAGCATGTGTTTTTAATTGTAAATAGAGGAGCTCGGGTCTGCTCTGATCATTTTGAAAGAGATGCTCTATCTGAGGAAAGCTATCTGAAAATAACAGCTTCTTCAAACTCTTTTAATGCAACCAGTACAGATATTAAGGAACTTTTGAATGAAGTCCGTAACATTGCACTACATGGGTCTCATACACTAGATTTTGATGACAGCACTGCAATGAATGACGAAGACTATATGAGGCTGACGGGAATTACAAAGTTACAATTTGACGAAGTGCTTGCTCATCTTTCCTCATTACGTTCTACTTCTGTTAAGAGCAGTCGTACAGCACTTGCTCATTTGCTCGTTAAACTCCGTACTGGCCTTTCACTTGCTGTTATTTCAACGATATTTGGTATAGGCAAGAAATCCTGTAGCAAAGCTATTCACTCTACTAGAACAGCCTTAATGACTTCATTCGTGCCAAAACATCTTGGTTTGTCGCATATCGATAAAACTGAAGTAATAAACAATCATACATCAACTTTTGCAATTGTCCTATGTGGGGATTCAAATTCTGATTTTGCAATCGCAGTGGCTGATGGAACATACATATATATTGAGAAGAGTGGAAACTAATCATTTCGGAGAAGATCTTATTCCGTACATAAAGGACAGCCTTTGCTAAAACCTATGATGCTTGTGGCCACTGATGGTTACATTTTGACTGTGATGGGACCATATCTTGCAGATTTTTATTTTTGTTTTGGTTTTATGGCCCGTTCAAGATTATTTCACTCATATCGAGCCGATCGTTAATCAGAGGTGGGCGAAAACCGGAGTAACCGGAGAAAAACCACCTGATTTTCCGTTGCAGAACTTGGCGTCTCACATGTGACCCGAGCGAGGCTCGAACCACAGTGGTGAGGGACCTAATGATCAGGAGTCAGCGATCTTAACCACTAGGCCACGGAGGCCCGTTAATATCTTGCAGATGGGAAAAACACAGATGCTAAGATTACCGAACACATGTTAAAGACTTATGCAGAAAATATTACTGACTGGTTTGAAGAAGAAGATGTACTCGTTGTAGACCGCGGCTTCAGGGATGCAATAGATATACTAAAGGATTTTGGAATCAATTCTCATATGCCTCACTTCCTAAACAAATCTCGGAAGCAACATACGACTGAAGAGGCGAATGAGTCAAGGCTAGTTACAAAGGTGAGATGGGTTGTCGAATCAGCTAATGGGAGAATTAAAAAGTGGAAAGCCCTTAGCAACACAATGCCCAATAGTCAAATACCATATGTTGGCGACTATGTATGGATTGTTTGCTCATTGTGCAATGCATTTAGACCACCTTTGGTAACAAGCAAAGATTCAGACGAAGCAATTGCTAGAAGAATGATGGCCCTAGCAAAAACTCCAAATAAGCTGCAGGATAAGGTTGTAAAAATGGCTGGGATAAAAAAACAGGTCATTTGGAAAAAGATCGATGATGAGAAACTTGAGAATTTCCCAGAGATGACTGAGGATGAACTCAGGGATTTGACAATGGGTATTTACCAGCTGAAACAAGCCAAATCCTACACAGATGAAGATTTGGACGACAATGGATCATATGAGATAATGGCACACACAGAAGATGATGGTGTTCTCAAAGCACAGATAAGTTCTCGCCACACATCTAATACAAGAGGGCCCAGAGGGCCCTGGTTCGCTCACCTGATCCAATGTATAACAAGTTGGCCCCGGTCAGGGTCAATTTTGGCCCCAGGGCTATAATTTGAACAATCTTGGTAGAGGTCCACAAGATGAAGCTTCATACCAATATGAAAGACCTGGGCTTTCTGGTTTCAGAGAAGAAGATTTTAAAGGTTTACCCTGCATATAGAAGTCTATGTAAAACAAGATTTTCCCTATATAAGTCTATGTTAAACCAAAGGGCCCCGGAGCAGGGGCATTTTTGGCCCCAGGGCTATAATTTGAACAATCTTGGTAGAGGTCCACTAGCTGAAGCTTCATAACAAATATCAAAGACCTAAGCCTTGTGTTTCAGAGAAGATGATTTTTAAAGATTTTCCCTATATAAGTCTATGTAAAACCAAAGGGCCACATGGAGGAGGCATTTTTGGTCTCAGGGCTATAATTTGAACAATCTTTATAGAGGTCCACTAGCTGAAGCTTCATAACAAATATCGAAGACCTAAGCCTTGTGGTTTCAAAGAAGAAGATTTTTCAAGATTTTCCCTATATACGTCTATGTAAAACCAAAGGGCCCCGGAGCGGGGGCATTTTTGGCCCCAGGGCTATAATTTGAACAATCTTGGTAGAGGTCCACAAGATGAAGCTTCATACCAAATATCAAAGACCTGGGCCTTGCAGTTTCAGAGAAGAAGATTTTTCAAGATTTTCCCTATATAAGCCTATGTAAAACAAAAGGGCCCTGGTGCGGGGGCATTTTTGGCCCCAGCACTATAATTTGAATAATCTTGGTAGGGGTCCACTAGATGAAGCTTCATACCAAATATCAAAGACCTGGGCCTTGCGGTTTCAGAGAAGAAGATTTTTCAAGATTTTCCCTATATAAGCCCATGTAAAACAAAAGGGCCCCCGTGTGGGGGGCATTTTTAGCTCCAGCACTATAATTTGAACAAACTTGGTAGGGGTCCACTAGATGAAGCTTCATACCAAATATCAAAGACCTGGGCCTTGCGGTTTCAGAGAAGAAGATTTTTAAAGATTTTCCCTATATAAGCATATGTAAAACAAAAGGGCCCTGGTGCGGAGGCATTTTTGGCCCCAGCATTATAATTTGAACAATCTTGGTAGGGGTCCACTAGATGAAGCTTCATACCAAATATCAAAGACCTGGGCCTTGCGGTTTCAGAGAAGAAGATTTTTCAAGATTTTCCCTATATAAGCCCATGTAAAACCAAAGGGCCCCCGTGCGGGGGCATTTTTAGATCCAGCACTATAATTTGAACAATCTTGGTAGGGGTCCACTAGATAAAGCTTCATACCAAATATCAAAGACCTGGGCCTTGCGGTTTCAGAAGAAGATTTTTCAAGATTTTCCCTATATAAGCCCATGTAAAACCAAAGGGCCCCTGTGCGGGGGCATTTTTTGCTCCAGCACTATAATTTGAACAATCTTGGTAGGGGTCCACTAGATGAAGCTTCATACCAAATATCAAAGACCTGGGCCTTGCCGTTTCAGAGAAGAAGATTTTTAAAGATTTTCCCTATATAAGCCCATGTAAAACCAAAGGGCCCCCGTGCGGGGGCATTTTTGGCCCCAGCACTATAATTTGAACAATCTTGGTAGGGGTCCACTAGATGAAGCTTCATACCAAATATCAAAGACCTGGGCCTTGCGGTTTCAGAGAAGAAGATTTTTTAAGTTTGCGGTGAAAAAAATCTATTTTTGGCTACTGTGACCTATATGTGCAACGGACCGGAACCATTTGAACAACTTTGAAAGGGGACCACCTAAGGATCATTCCTGTGAAGTTTGGTCAAAATACGATCAGTGGTTTAGGAGGAGATGTTGTTTGAAGAAAAGTTTACGGACGCACGCACGGACGCACGGACGGACGCACGGACGCACGACGGACGACGGACAAAAAGTGATCCCAAAAGCTCACCTTGTCACTACGTGACAGGTGAGCTAAAAACGTATAACATATGGGTTGAATATACACAAGGACTGAACCCAATCACTGGATCGTATTGTGGGTGCAGAAGTGGAGCTCATACCGTGGGATGTTGCGCACATGTGGCTTCTGTTCTCTGGTATTTGGGATATTACCGAAAAAAAAAAGAAAATAGTGAAACAAAACCAAGCCTGGAACATATTGATTTTGTTTATGATGCTGCTGTTGACGCATGGAGTACATCTAGTGATTAAGAGGAAGATCAGTAAATTAACAAATTCTTAAACATGTCGTGAGACCATACGGGCTTATATTTAAGCACAGTATCAGTCTAAAATGAGGTTCCACAACATGAGCAAAGCCTGCTTTGGTGGTCAAAAATGTTTGACAGTTGACAAATGTTACATTTGCACCTGGAAATTAAGAGTTCATAAATAACAAAAAAAAAAAAAGTAAATACTAGCATGCACTATTAAATCAAATGACTTCCTTGTCCACATCTATTTAATAATATTTGCATGGAATCGGTTTTATAACTTTCAAATGAAGTTGTGAGTACTACAAATGGATAAATGCACCCCGATTTAAAAAATGGGTAAAATCGAATTTCAGGGGCAGGTAACTCTTTCAGTTTTATGAACTAACAATAATTCTGACATATACCTAGAATGACTATTACATCAACATTATATTTATGAAAGATCTTTTAAATAAGTTGAAAACTGTAAAGGTGTTGTGGTTTTTCGTAAAGTTGGGGAATAAAAATTACTAATATTTGGGTACAACTTCCAAGCGCTTATAAACTCTTCTCTTGTTTGATATTTATAAGACTGTTACCACCAACTGTTATGCCTAAAAGGGTAGTAAGCATGCGGCAAACATCGCCTCCAGTCATGCACTTTGAACAAAAATAATAGCATTTTTGTTGGTATACCCTTGATGGGGTGACATTACCCCACCCACTTTAATAGTGTATACAGCAAGAACCAGTGGACCAAAGAGTCTAAAAATTCACCATTAGACAGCCAATAAGTACCAATTTGAAGCTACAAAGTTTAAAGGAAATCAGTTGTGGCCATGAAAACAGCCTTATAGAGACTGCTCCTTTGGTACCCATTTATTTGGTCACTAAGGAATTTTTCCTCTTCTGTTTATAGAAGTCCCACTTTCTCTCTATAATGTGAGCCCCATTTGCAATGCAAGAAAACCTGTCTAAGACTTGGTAAGGCACAAACCAGCCTGCTCAGCTACACAGAGTCTTGAAATTTTACATATGTATTTGTTTGTTTGTTTGATTTGAGGTTTAACGTCCCCGTCAACACTGTAAAGGTCATTTTTGAGACGTCGCTTCAAATTTTGTGGAACTTTTACCCGACATTGAGATGAAATGACATCTCAAGCCCTGTCTCCCAATGAAACCAATAGGGTTTATAAGTATGGACGGACCGACTCGTACCACTTTGCCTGGGCAGGCTTAGATCCTCTAAGTGGTTTAGAGTTGCTATACTATCCAAATAGTGAACACTACTGCCCTGATGCACAGGTTGATCTCCATCTTTGTTATTCCCAATTAAGGGGAATGGCTACATCTAGCAGATTTTTCCGCCATTTTTTCAAAGGGAGACAACTTTCGTGACTTCCTGTTCGCTTTTCTGTGAAGACAGCCAAGGAGCAAATTCTTTCCTTAAAGAGTTGACCCCTTTTCAATTTGGCTGTCTTCACAGAAAAGTGAACAGGAAGTCACAAAAGGGAGACAACTTTTGTGACTTCCTGTTCACTTTTCACAGCCAAATTAAAGAGATGACCCCTATTTACATGGGAGACAAAAATACTTCTGCAGGAGTTGCCTCCCCTGGAGGTGTTCCCATTCCCCTTGAAGGCCATAAAAGAGATTTTCTGAAGATGTAGCTCATTTTTCTTCTCCATCCGCACTAGAAATGTAATATTCATGAGTGAATGAAGTCTCTCAATCCTTTTTGTACCAAATGGAATCATCCTTCTTATATATAGCAGAAGTCCATTTCAAAATTTAGGGGTGGGAGAAAAATGACTGAAATTTTTGGAAACGCTGTGTTCTGTGGCATCTGATCTGGGTCTGCACTGCTGGCCAAATACTCATTTTGGGGTTTCTCGTACAAAATGGGTCAATGGACAGAAACGGAAGTTTTTTTGTTTTCAAAGATCTTTTGATTGTTTGTGATGAGGTTTTATGTCCCCATCAACACTATTTAGGGCCTGCTGAATAAATTTCTTCCTTTTTTCTGAGACTTTTACCCAACATTGAGATGAAATGACATCTCAAGCTCTACTGCCCGGCTTGCGCCACTTTTCCTGGGCAGGCCTACATGTAGATCTCCTAAGCTGTTTTTCAGTACTCAAGTCCCGTCATTTTCAGATCTGCATGAAATTTCCTCTTTTCCCTATATACATGTACCATGGGTTTAGGAGGGTTTTAGCCCATTGTATACTGCTGAACTCGTCCATTGATATATGTTGGACAAGTCCATTTGTGATTTAATGGGTGTCAGGTCTGGTTTTTTTTTTCTTTTTATATTTTGATAGAAAATCCTGTAAGCAAACAGGGTAGACCCTGGTCAGACACAGCATCTCGGTCTACACTGTTTGTCCATGTCTCTTTTACAGGTTTCCAGGTAAGAATACTACTCTCTAGTTGAATTCAGCAGACGACAAATTGTTGGTATTTGTCTCAATTTTCCCAGAAAACAGGATTTGACATCTCATGCAAATTGTCTCCTATGGAGACAATTTGCATGTGATGTCAAGTCCTGTTTTCTGGCAATGATTAGAAAAATATTTCAAAATGTCGTCTGCTGCAAAAAAAAAAAAACTAGAATTGTTTTCAAAGAAAACAGATGTCCCCCCACCACACTCATTATTTCAAATTCTGCTTTTACCCTTTACTTTTACATTTTCAGCCCTGTGACCTTGAAAATTAGGTCAAGGTCACCAAAATCTAATCAGTTCTTAAGATCAGCCCACTGATATAATGTACCTAGTTTGAACCAAATCCATCCACTGGTTCAGGAGATAGAGTGCAGACAAGGCAATTTTCAACAGTCTAAGTCCCGTGATGACCTTGAAAATTAGGTCAAGGTCACCAACATCTAATCAGTTCTTAAGACCAGCCCACTGATATAATGTACCAAGTTTGATCAAAATTCGTACACTGGTTGAGGAGAAAGAGTGCAGACAAGCCAATTTTTAAAAGTCTAACTCCCGTTGTGACCTTGAAAATTAGGTCAAGGTCACCAAAAGCTAATCAGTTCTTAAGACCATCCCACTGATATAATGTATCAAGTATGAACCAAATCCTTCCATTGGTTCAGGAGTTAGAGTGCAGACAAGCTTTTTTGGTCTAAAATTTGACAATGGTTTCAGCCCTGTGACCTTGAAAATTAGGTCAAGGTCACCAAAATCTAAACAGTACTTTTCCCCCTCCCAATGGTGTATCTGTGTAAGTTTAATCAAAATCCATCCATCCATTCAGGAGATAGAGTGCAGACAAGAGGCAACGCCGACGCCAACGCCGACAGGATCCGCACCAAAACCAATATGTCCCCCTCCCTTTCGGGTGGGGGGGGCATAAAAAAATACCCAGCACGCAGAGGGTTAAGGTGATTGGACGATCAGTCTTAACTCTTGTCCTGCTGAATGAATTTATTTTGCCACAGCCATTCTGACTGTTAACCCTTTTTGAACCAAATGGAATCTTCCATCTTATATACAGTAGGAGTCCATTTCAAAATTTAGGGGTGTCAGGTTGTGTTTTCATCAAAATCTATTTGGAAAATGACAGAACTTTTAGCAAACAGTGGAGGTCCTGATCAGACACCACAATCTGCAGCGTCTGATCTGGATTGCACTGTTTGCCCATTACACCTTTAGGGGTTTCCGGTACTAAATGGGTCGTCAACAATGTCTAAAGTCAAATTTTGCCAACTCAGTTACAAACAGTGCTGATCCTGATCAGGAACCATCTGATCAGGATCAACACTGTTTGCAAAGGTAAGGGTTATTGTTTTCAGCAAGATGCTAATCAATTCCATCTTGTAAACATAGACTGCTACTTCACAGAGGTGTACCCATCAGACTGTAACAGTACACGTCCAAGCACAACATCTTATTTAATGTAATGAGCACATTCTTTCCATAAAAGTGGAATATTCCAAAAAGCATATATGGGGGAAAAGGTTTTACAAACGCAATGGAATGATCAATATAGCGAGAATAAATAATGCTCTTTAGCCACTAAGCCAATCAGGGGCCAGTCGTAGAAAACTAATGGTGCTGTTAGGTAACGCATCCTTAAAACTTTTATCATTTAACCCTTATCTTGCTGAATTTTCATTTAAGCCACACCCATTTCTGTCTATCAACCAATCAAATTACTTGATGTAATTTATTACTACAAATTCATAAATTGAATGCCAAACAGTGTAGATCCTGACGATCAGATGGCTTCTTCAGAAGCCATCTGATCTGGATCTACACTGTTTGCAAAGAAAGGGGTTGTCGTGAACAGCAAGATAAGGGTTAATATGGAAAATATGCTAATATTTTTACTGAAAAAATGCAAGTAACTTTTGCAAAAGCAAAAGCTACTTGCATTATTTTCAGCAAAAATACCTGTTTAAGGTACTGCACTTGTTAGACCAATAAACATTTTGGCCACATTAATTTTCATTAAGCTTTGAACAACAGGGGCCAGTCGTTCAAAGCATCGTTAGCTTAACAAGCTCGTTAGTGGTCATATTGTTAACTCTTCTAGCAAGTACAATATCGTAAATTTTGGTATTTTTGCTGAAAAAATGTGAGCAGCTTTTGCGTCCGCAAAAGCTGCTCACATTTTTTCAGCAAAAATTTCAGCATATTTGCCATATTTAATGATCAAAGTTTTAACGATACGTTAACAAACGGCGTTGTTAATTTTGAACAACTGGGCCTCAACACCACGAAAACATGCCTATATAATTTTGACTCCCTGAACCCCCGCTTCTATATAGTAAACCCCAATATAGTAAACCTGGGGTTTACAGAGGTAAAATTGTAATATTTTTCTTATTTCTGCTCAAAAATATAGATTGTGGGTTCTCATGAGAACAGCCTCGATGAGGTTGTTCTAATGTGTACCCACAATCTAAATTTTGAGCAGAAATAAGTAAAATATTACAATTTTTCATCTTTTAATTTTCGATTTTTGCCGGTAAAATTTACAATGTATTTGTATAGGCGTGTTTTCGTAATGGATAATGAAAACACCTTATCAAAGACATAAATATGAGAAGACAGTTCAATTATGAACACATGTAATTGGCATGTATGAAATATAAGAAACATATAATAACTGTAATATCATATAGCAATTTATATAATAATAAATAATCACTCATTATAGTTCCTTTATAAGGACTCATTAAGGTGACACTTTCAAGGGAAGTAACTCAGACAAAATGATAATGCCTCATTTCCCACCTGCTTATAAATGGGCTGTTCTTAAAGGAAAGAACCTGTACTAATGCAGCCTTCCAATACCAGGACGATCAATGTCTTTTTTGATTGTTTCAGTTTTATGTCCTACTAACAACTATGGTTATACAGAGAAGGGACCTCAATTTAAAGACTATGAGAAAATCTGGTGGGGCCCAGATTTGAACCAATGATCCCTAGTTGATAAGACGAGAGTAGCTTAACCCCTACAACACAGAGGCTTCTAGACCAATGTCTATCTGAAGAAACAGACTTCCTATAGAATGGCAGCTATGCAATATTCAGGTGCAAACAAATACCTTAATAACAAGGAGTGTTCAGTAGTCAGACACATCAAATCCATCCTATACACGTTCTAAAATTTGAACAAGTATAATTCAGACACATCAAATCCATCCTATACATGTTCTAAAATTTGAACAAGTACAATTTACTACCGAAATTGATATGTGCCCAAAATAGGAAAAATGGCATTCAGTTTATGCCATGATGAGATGCCACATTCTATTGCATCTCATCTGGGTCTACACTGTTTGCTCAGGCCTGTCTGTCCAAATACATACAGTAATTATGGTATACGTAGAACTTCGATGGCTCGTTTACCATGGATGTCGAACCCATTCTTGAGCCCCTAGCGAAATCCTCTACATAAGAAATAGTGGGGGATAATTAAGGAGATTTTAGTCCTAATCTTGCAAATGTATGCTGTGTGTACTCATTAGAATCGCCTCGATGAGGCGATTCTCATTAGAATCGCCTCGATGAGGCGATTCTAATGAATACACACAGCATACATTTTTAATATAGAACACCGAAAAGATGTCTAAAAATATCTCGTTATGCCTCCTGACAGTAACCTCAGTGGCTCGAACTACCCTGTCTCGAACAGATTTTCTAGGTCCCAAAGGTGTTCGAGCCATTGAAGTTCGACTGTATTTTCTTTTTCTATAAAACCATGTAAGGCAGCACAAGCAAAAAGATGAAGTTTTTCATTTTGTCCACTATATGTAAGCCTAATTGTGAGAAAACCTGCTTTTAGAGTTTTCATCTGTGTAGCATGCTAAACAAGAGCCAGTTTTTAAAACTAACGAATTTGTTAGTCAACATATAGTTAAAACTCGGATCCTTAAATATGGCAAATATACTAATATTTTTGCATAAAAAAATGTGAGCACCTTTTGCCAATGCAAAAGCTGCTCACATTTTTTCAGCAAAGATACCAGAGTATTAGATACATGTACTTACTAAAACAGTTAACAATTTGACCACTAACAAACTCGTTCAGCTAACAATTCTTTGAACAACTGGCTCCAGGTGAATGAATACACATGACATTTGTTTTCAATTTTTGCAAGGGAGACAACTTGAGTGTCTTCATGTTTTTTTTCTTTAACCCTTTACCACTCAGATATGTGTTTTTACCCCCCCCCCCAATTTTAAGCCCCAGAAGTACCTAAAATCTGCATTTCTACCCCTGGATAGTTCTGTTTGCTTTAGGACATGGGTCTACACTGTTTGCAAAGATAGGGGTCCAAAGTCTCACATCCGAAAAATTTTGTGTGTATGGCCCAACTGGCCACTAAAATTTATATCTGAGGGTGTGTGGGGTCAAAATTGCCTGAAAATTGATGCTGATAAAACATGCTGCAAACAGTGAAAATGGCCAGTGCCAAACACCTTAATTGTTGCCTTGACAGCTGTGTGAAGATTAAAATGTGGTCAAAAATTCATGTGAAAACACACTTTTTGCCAACTTTGAGATGCACCCTCTTTACCATGACAACAATGATCAAGTCATGAAAGGTTGTATTTGAAAGGCTACTGCCCAATGAACATTCATACCGAGTTTGGTGTAAAACAGACCATCCATTATGAAACAATGGCTAGTTGAAGTTGCTGTCAGGTGCAACACTGTGCAAATAAGCGAAATTGACAAAATCCCTGAGTGGTAAAGGGTTAAACACCTACCGACCCAACCTACATGTGGGACTTTGTATCATCATCCTTTGAAACAAGGCTCTCTAAGAAGGCCAGCATTTGCAGCAACAGCAGAGATAAATCATGTTTCAATGGACAACCAGACAAGTACTTCAATATGTGAAAATTAACCCTTATCTTGCTGTTCACGACAACCCCTATCTTTGCAAACAGTGTAGATCCAGATCAGATGGCTTCTGAAGTCCCACATGGGTCTACACTGTTTGCAAAGATAGGGGTCCAAAGTCTCACATCCGAAAAATTTTGTGTGTATGGCCCAACTGGCCACTAAAATTTAAATCTGAGGGTGTGTGGGGTCAAAATTGCCTGAAAATTGATGCTGATAAAACATGCTGCAAACAGTGAAAATGGCCAGTGCCAAACACCTTAATTGTTGCCTTGACAGCTGTGTGAAGATTAAAATGTGGTCAAAAATTCATGTGAAAACACACTTTTTGCCAACTTTGAGATGCCCCCTCTTTACCATGACAACAATGATCAAGTCATGAAAGGTTGTATTTGAAAGGCTACTGCCCAATGAACATTCATACCGAGTTTGGTGTAAAACAGACCATCCATTATGAAACAATGGCTAGTTGAAGTTGCTGTCAGGTGCAACACTGTGCAAATAAGCGAAATTGACAAAATCCCTGAGTGGTAAAGGGTTAAACACCTACCGACCCAACCTACATTTGGGTCTTTGTATCATCATCCTTTGAAACAAGGCTCTCTAAGAAGGCCAGCATTTGCAGCAACAGCAGAGATAAATCATGTTTCAATGGAGAACCAGACAAGTACTTCAATATGTGAAAATTAACCCTTATCTTGCTGTTCACGACAACCCCTATCTTTGCAAACAGTGTAGATCCAGATCAGATGGCTTCTGAAGTCCCACATGGGTCTACACTGTTTGCAAAGATAGGGGTCCAAAGTCTCACATCCGAAAAATTTTGTGTGTATGGCCCAACTGGCCACTAAAATTTAAATCTGAGGGTGTGTGGGGTCAAAATTGCCTGAAAATTGATGCTGATAAAACATGCTGCAAACAGTGAAAATGGCCAGTGCCAAACACCTTAATTGTTGCCTTGACAGCTGTGTGAAGATTAAAATGTGGTCAAAAATTCATGTGAAAACACACTTTTTGCCAACTTTGAGATGCCCCCTCTTTACCATGACAACAATGATCAAGTCATGAAAGGTTGTATTTGAAAGGCTACTGCCCAATGAACATTCATACCGAGTTTGGTGTAAAACAGACCATCCATTATGAAACAATGGCTAGTTGAAGTTGCTGTCAGGTGCAACACTGTGCAAATAAGCGAAATTGACAAAATCCCTGAGTGGTAAAGGGTTAAACACCTACCGACCCAACCTACATGTGGGACTTTGTATCATCATCCTTTGAAACAAGGCTCTCTAAGAAGGCCAGCATTTGCAGCAACAGCAGAGATAAATCATGTTTCAATGGAGAACCAGACAAGTACTTCAATATGTGAAAATTAACCCTTATCTTGCTGTTCACGACAACCCCTTTCTTTGCAAACAGTGTAGATCCAGATCAGATGGCTTCTGAAGAAGCCATCTGATCAGGATCTACACTGTTTGACATTCAGTTAATGAATTTGTAGCAATAAATTACATCAAGTAATTTGATTGGTTGACAGACAGAAATGGGTGTGGTTTAAATGAATATTCAGCAAGATAAGGGTTAACATTAAAAGTCACTGCTTATAATTTTTTTTACAAATTTTATGTTTGAAAAATGAAAGAGAAAGGCATATAATAAACATATTACCACAGCCACACAGTAACCTGTCTCTTGGATGATTCCAGAGCTTAGGGATCAGTCTCAACACTCTGTTTGTTTGATTTGAGGTTTAACGTCCCTGTCAACAATGTATAGGTCATTTTGCAGACGTTGCTTCCAATTTTGTGGGACTTTTAACCAATATTGAGATGAAATGACATCTCAAGCCCTGTCGCCCAATGAAACCAATAGGGTTTATAGCATAGACAGTCCGAGCTGCATCGCTATGCCTGGGCAGCCTTAGATACTCTAAGAGGTTTACCAGTACTCATGTGGGGTCGGTTTCAGTTCTGTGTGGAAACATCCATTTGACCTAATACAATGTGGCAGACACTACAGTATGCTAAAGAAATAATACATATAGTGTTTATACACTGCAACCACTTTATAACATTATTGCTGAAACCATATTTAACCCTTTTTGTACCAAATGGAATCTTCCTCATTATATAAAGCAGGAGTCCATTTTAAAATTTAGGGGGTCAGGTTATGTTTTCTTCAAAACTGATTTTTTATATATAATCTATACATTTTTTTTAAATTTATGTTTAAACCATGTTATATCCCAAACTGGGTTATAACAAACTATGTTAGAAAGAGGCACATGCATATATGTATTTAGCTTGGCACAATTAAGAGCACTACAGATTTTAATAAATAGCACTATTTGATACAAATTCCAATTAACCAACGATACAATCATTTTGTGTACAATAATGATTTTGTAAACAGTCATGTTTCAATACGTTTCTTGTCTTGAGAAAACCTTTCTCTATTGTTCCCAGAGAGCATCTAAGTAGTGAGTGTGTGTGTTTGAAAATTACGTCCCACCAACAAATAAGGACATATGGAGATGGAACATGGTTTAAAGACTCATCCGAATGTCTGGAGAAGCCCAGAATCGAAACCAGGATTTTATGTTTTATAAGGCAATCAGCTTACTGCTTCTACAGCATCTAGAATGACACATACAAACATCATAATGGCTCTGATTAAACTGCAAGGATGCACTGACTGACCTGAGCCCACCAATTATAAAACAGGGTTTTCTTGCAACAACATTAACATGAACATAAGCATACTGGGGCCAGTTGTTCAAAGCACCGTTAGCTTAACGAGCTCGTTAGTGGTCATATTGTTAACTCTTCTAGCAAGTACAATATCGTAAATTTTGGTATTTTTGCTGAAAAAATGTGAGCATCCGCAAAAGCTGCTCACATTTTTTCAGCAAAAAATTCAGCATATTTGCCATATTTAATGATCAAAGTTTTAACGATACGTTAACTAACGACGTCGTTAGTTTTGAACAAATGGCCCCTGAACATTAAGTAAGCAAGATATTAACCCTTTAAATGCATATCACACCAACTGTCATCTACCAGTAACTTTGACACTCATTGCTGCAAACAGTGTGGACCCACATCAGACTGCTCCTCCAGCAGCAGTCTAATCAGGGTCCACACTGTTTGCCTGTATGCTCTGCAGACTGTGTATTTTCACAGCAGACGACATTTTGAAATATTTTTCTATTTTTTCCAGAAAACAGGATTTAACATCTTGTGCAAATTGTCTCCTACGATTTTGTCCCGTTTTCTGGTGGAAAAAAATTAAAAAAAATATCAACAATTTGTCATCTGCTGAATTAGTCTAGAGAGAGGTAAAGGTAAAACAGTTTGCAAGAAAATGCAGCAAACAACATAAACAGACAACATTTTCAGATGCAGTTACTAGGCATCTTAAGGGTTAAAGTATATCGCAATGATCCTAAGTATTGGGACAGACAAGCCTGAGCAAACAATGCAGACCCAGATCAGACTGCTCCTGAAGGAGCAGTTTGATCAGGGTCTACACTGTTTGTCCTTCCTTCTGCACCTTTTTGACTCATTCCTGGATCATGAAACAAATTAGTTAAACTTTTAGGAGAATTACAAGAAGTCCTCAAGACGTCCAAATTTTTAGGATTTTTACGGTATTCAACATTAACCCTTGTCCTGCTGAATATTTAAATATGCCACACCCACCACTGATTATCAGCCAATCAGATTACTTGATGCAAATTATTGCAACAAATTCATCAGCTGGATGGAAAACAATGAAGATCCTGATCAGATGGCTTCTTCAGAAGCCATCTGATCTGGATCTGCATTGTTTCAAAGATAAGGCATATCCGGGCTCAGCAGGACAAGGGTTAAAATGACAGGTATTTAAGATGAATGATTGATTATAGTGGGTCTTATATGATTGTTCATTTCATATAATACCTGTTAACTTTTCAAACACTAATCACAACTTGCAGACGACATTTTAAAGGTATGTTTGTTATTTTTCTGAGGAAATAAGGCTTGACCTAACATGAGCCCCGCCAAGCGAATTTGTGTCTTCGAGCATTCCGTCATGACAAATTTTAACTGCGCATGCCTAGCCATTCAGAGGGGCCAGGGATATGGCTTTCTATCTGAAGGTTCCTCTTGATTCACTGCTTGTATGAGCGAGCAGCGAAGGTTCTGGTGAGACTGCGCGGATGCGCAGGCTCGCCTGAACCTTCGCTGCTCGCATAGGCGATAAGTACCAAAATCGCTTTACAGGGCCCACATGTAAACTTCCTGTCAGGCAGATGCTTCACCCTTAACCCCTATTCTGGTATACATGATACATCCAGTCATTGTCCATGTTTATATAAATTTTCTGCTTTGTAGCTTTCATAGTTCCTGAGAAATCAGTTACGAAAATTTCCAAGAATAACAAAATTTGAAAACCTACCAAGTCATCACGATATTAAATCCGTGAAACGAAGACCCCCTAAACCCCACTTTATATAGAGAAAAGTGGGGTTTATGGCGGTATACAATATCTGCTTTATTTTTGCACAAAAACATAGATTGTGAGTACTCGTTAGAACCGCCTCATTGAGGCGGTTCTAACGAGCACCCACAATCTATGTTGAAAGCAGAAATAATTAAGATGTTATCATTTTTACCTAATATTAATCATTTTCTGACACCATGTTGGACACCATTTTTTCTTACGGACATGTTTTCCTAATGTGATTATGAAACCTTGGTCACTATTTTCTGCTACTACACCTTCTTTACCTAGGAGATCAAGAGTAGAATAAGTTTCAATGAAGATGGTTTGTTTGTTTGTTTGATTTGAGGTTTAACGTCCCCGTCAACACTGTAAAGGTCATTTTTGAGACGTTGCTTTCAATTTTGTGGGACTTTTACCCGACATTGAGATGAAATTACATCTCAAGCCCTGTCGCCCAATGAAACCAATAGGGTTTATTAGCATGGACAGTCCGCCTCGCACCGCGGTTCCTGGACAGGCTTAGATCCTCTAAGCGGTTTACAAGTACTAGTGTGCGGGCTGGATTCAGCTCTGCGTGGAAGCATCATGCAGCCCATATATTTCTTCAAGCCCCTATGGGCAGGGGCTGTCAATGAAGATGGACCACAAAGTAAAAGTTATTAAGCAAATTGCATTTTAAAATTTGAAAAACTATTGACATAACTCTAAGGAGTTATGGGCCCTTGACCCCTATTCCGGTATATACAATACATCCAGTCATTGTTCATGTTTATACAAAGTTTCAGCATTGTAGCTTTTATAGTTCCTGTGTAATCTGTTGCCAAAACTTTCAAGAATGGCAAAATTTGAAAACTACTCCCAAGAGATATAAACCTGTGGCCACTATTCTGCTGATACACCTTGCTATAGTTTCATTGAAGTAGGCCCACAAACGTTAGAATTATTAAGGAAAATGTGTTTTAATATTGCAGTCACAGAGTAACGGAATGACGGAATCATGGAAAGACATGGCAAATCCAGTATAGCCCCACTTTTTCAAAGCGTGGCTATAACAAGTTTCGTAAATGGCATATAAGCTAATTAATTTTTATATTATATGACTTCACATTTGAGTAGTTTTGTGTGATGTGATATTGAAAGCATGACATTCTTCACACATTACGATAACACATCTGTGCGACATAGTGCATTTTTCACATCTCCAAAATGGCTACTAATCTGATGAAAATCTGAGATATTTTTCTTATAAATGCTCAAAAAATAGGTTGTGGGTGCTCGTTAGAACTGCCTCAATGAGGCGGTTCTAACGAGTACCCACAACCTATGTCTTGGAGTAAAAATATGAAAAATAATGTTTACCCCCGTAAACCCCAGTTTTCTATATACAAAATGGGGTGTAAGGGGGTGTTCATTTCACGGACTTGTTCACGTGATGTATGTTAACAATGTAATGCTGTTATACAATCTTTAAATAATCATAGCTCCAGATAACATATCTGAAACGGTATGTTGTGGGTACTTGCTAGAACTGCCTCATTGAGGAAATTCTATCAAATACCTACAATATACATGTATGCGGGAATGAAAAAATGAGAAAAAGTACCGCTCCTTGATCTTCATGTAACCACACTTCAGATAACATATCTAGAAACATAATCGCTTAGAGGATCTAAGCCTGCCCAGGCAAAGCCGTGCGAGTGTCGGACCGTCCATGCTCATAAACCCTATTGGTTTCATTGGGCGGCAGGGTTTGAGATGTCATTCCATCTCAATGTCGGGTAAAAGTCCCACAAAATTGGAAGCAACGTCTCCAAAATGACCTTTACAGTGTTGACGGGGACTTTAAACCTAAAATAAAAAAAATCTAGAAACATAAGTTGTGGGTACTTGCTAGAACTGCCTCAATGACATAATTCTAACAAATACCCACAATGTATGTTGTTATGGAGAAATAAGAGAAAGTATTTCTCCTTGATTTTCATGTAACCATAGCTACAGATAACATATCTAGCAACATGAAGTGTGGGAACTTAAAATTGCTTCATTGGAAATTCTAACAAATACCCCAAAATAGAGAAATAAGAAAAAGTATTTCTCCTTGATTTTCATGTAACCATAGCTACAGATAACATATCTAGCAACATAAAGTGTGGGAACTAAAAATTGCTTCATTGGAAATTCTAACAAATACCCACAATAGAGAAATAAGAAAAAGTACTTCTCCTTGATCTTCATGTAACAATAGCTACAGATAACATATCTAGAAACATGCTGTGGGTACTTGCTAGAACTGCCTCAGTAAGTAAACACAACATATGTTTTAATATAGAGAAATCTTCATGTAACCATAGTTACAAATAACATATCTAGAAACCTAAGCTGAGGGTACTTGTTAGAATTGCCTCATTGAGGCAATTCTAACAAGTACCCACAACGAGGCAATTCTAACAAGTACCCACAACTTATGTTTTGATGGAGAAATAAGAAAAATATGCACAAACCACCCTTGTCTGGATGTTATTAAATTCTCACATGATTATATTATATATAGTATCAGGCTTCAATCCCAACATGATGTATACAAAACAGCAACAGTTTAAAGTGACACAAAGCTGCAAATGCGAAAGGTGTAGACTATTCTTGCACACCAGATAAGGAAATTCTGGACATAACCATGGGGTAGAAATTCTTATCCTACCCAGGTTATTCTAGCCAGGGATAGGATAAAAATCAAGGATTGAATTGAATGTCAGTTATGCCGCCTTAAGTTTGTATCACTGAGTTACGTGAAAAATGCTGCATTATTGCCTGTATTATAAAATCTAAGAAATTAAAGGTATGCAAGAAAAAGAATCTTACATGGGATTGAGGGATAGACAGAAAAATCCTTCCCTCCGGATCATTGTTCGGCATCACTCGGCAAGCCTTGTGATGCCAGACAGTGACCCTGGGGACAGATTTTTTTCTATCCACCCCTCACATCCATACATGTAAGATTCTTATATTCTTGCACACCAGGTAAGGAAATCTGTGGTTTTAGCCTGGGATAGAAATTTTGTTCTCAGCCTGACCTGCACTCATGTTGTTTGCAAATTCCATAAATCAGGTTTTCTAACAACACAGCTCAGATTTTGTTGCAAACAATCAAATACACCACCACTTTGTTATAACACGGTTCATTTTAACACAGTATAGATATATAACAGGGTTTCAAGATGGATCCCATGGCTGACAAGTACCCACTTCATATGTTTCTAAATTCTACAGGAAAATAAGGATAATTAGCCTTTGATTATCCACATTACTCCACATTTGTCTGTGTTGAGGTTTTACATCCCCATCAACACTATTTGGGTCATTTTGGAGACGTCACTTCCAATTTTGTAAGACTTTCACCCAACACTGAGATGAAATGATATCTCAAGTCATTCCACCCAAAGAAACCGCTAGGGTTTAGGGGTGGGTTTGAAGGGGTTCAACCTGCACCGCTTTTCCTATGCTGCTTAGACCTAAGCAGTTTAACAGTACTCATGTTTGGTCAGTTTTAGCTCTGCAGGGAAGCACCTTGCAGCCAAAGCCCTGATGGGTGGGGCACCATTACGCCTCCTTATTTAGAGTTATTAATATAAAGTTATTAATATTAACCCATAAGATGCCAATCACAACAATTGTCATCTGTTTAGTCATCTGCTGGTAATTTTTGCAAACACTGTGGTCCCAGATCAGACTGCTCCTCTATATTTTAAGAAAGTTTGCAAGAAGATTCAGCAGACAACATTAACAGACAACATTTTCAGATGTATTTTTTTCTCGGCATCTTAAGGGTTAAACACAGTTATCAATATAAAATTATTTCGAGTTGAGCATGGAAACAGCTTTATAACCTCAAATGCCCGGTCCTAATACAGTATTGTTAGTGTTGCCACACTGCAGCTCACTGTGGTATAAATATAAATTAAACACATTGATATCACAGCTTCAGGTATGATGGCATCACAACATATAATGTTTGGATTTTTTGTTCTTACTTTTTCGTGAACGTGTATATAGTGGCTACTTGTTAGAATTGCTCAATGAGGCAATATTATAATGTTATTAATCAAATAATTTCCTATTGGCCCAGTTACAGGTCCGAGGTCTGCTGTATTGGCACGAGGCCGAAACCAATACAGCTGACCAAGTTACAGGTCTGAGGTCTGCTGTATTGGCACGAGGCCGAAGGCCGAGGCCAATACAGCTGACCGAGGACCTGTACCTTGGCCAATACGCAATTACTTGATTAATGACAATTTTATTAATTGACGCAATTAAAACATGATTTATGATTTTTGAATATTGGTTGACCTGGTGTAATACAGGATAGTCAATTAATAATAACCCTTATCTTGCTGTTCACGACAACCCCTATCTTTGCAAACAGTGTAGAACCAGATCAGATGGCTTCTGAAGAAGCCATCTGATCAGGATCTACACTGTTTGACATTCAATTTATGAATTTGTAGGAATAAATTACAAGTAATTTGATTGGTTGACAGACAGAATCGGGCGTGGCTAAACTGAATATTCAGCAAGAGAAGGGTTAACACATTTGAGGCTATTCCAACAAATACCCACAATACAGGTAATGTTTGATGGCTCAAACAACAATGTCTTATTTACCATGGATGAGTCAAACTGGTTCAAAGGTCACTAGGAAATCTTTCCAGCTGCACAAGATAACTAGAGATAATTTAGGAATTCTTCTTATCTTCAAAAGATAAGTTGGATGCACTCATTAGAATCCCCTCAGTGAGGCAATTATTACAAGTACCCACATTTGAAGCAATTATAACAAGTTCCCACAATACAGAGAAAATTTAATGGCTCAGACACCAATGGCTCCATCTGCAATAGATGAGACAATGTCGTTCAAGAGTCACTAGTAAATTCTTCCAACTGCACCAGACAACTGGGGATAATTTAGGGGTTCTTCATATCTTTAAAAGATATTTTGCATGTACTCATTAGAATCACCTCAATGAAGCAATTCTAATGAGTTCATGCAACACAGCTTTATCTTACAGAGTGAGTGAGTGTTTCAGTTTTAAGTCCCACCAACAGCTAAGGTCATACGGAGAAGGGACCTCGGTTTAAAGATTTATATTACAGAAGTCCTTAGATTATCACCATTATGCATCCCTACCAGACATTATGATGCACTCTCACTGGTTCAAACAACCCTTGTCTATAACATTTTTTTTACGGCCCAAAGAGTGTTTGAGCCATTGAAGTTTGACTGTATATGTTTCTAAAGGAAAAATAAAGAAAACTAGCCTTTAAATTACCCTAGTAACTATTTCTTACCTGCAGTCATGTGATTAACCCTTCTCTTGCTGAATATTCAATTTAGCCACACCCATTTCTGACTCTGAACCAATCAGATTACTTGATGTAATTTATTCTTACAAATCCATAAATTGAATGTCAAACAGTGTAAATCCTGATCAGATGGCTTCTTCAGAAGCCATCTGATCTGGATCTACACTGTTTCCAAAGATAGGGGTTGTTGTGAACAGCAAGATAAGAGTTAAATATACATGTATACACTCTGAATTATTACTTTATTACTCCTAATTATTTGGACACCCCAACACCTTACCATAATAGTTCTAAAACTTGAACAAGTACAATTTACTGCCAGATTTGCTGTCTAAAACTAAATGGATGCATGGCAACCAGTGTAGACCCTGATGAGATGCCGCAAAACATGGTATCTCATCTGGGTCTACACCGTTTGCTCAGGCCTGTGTCCGAATACATACCAACCATAATGATCCTAAGTATTGGGACAGATAGATCTAAGCAAGCAGTGCAGACCAGATCAGACTGCTCCCGATCAGGGTCTACACTGTTTGCCATTTCCTCTGCACCTTTTGGACTCCATGCTGGATCGTTAAACAAATAGGTTAAAATTCTTGGAAAATTACAGCAAGTTCTCAAGGCGTCCAAACTTTTAAAATTGTTGTGGTATGGTAGATGCAGTATGAATATGAACAGCAATTAGAGTGAAAATATGCCTCAGCCAAGACAGATCAACCTGCGTACTGACTCAGTTATAACACATTTTTCCCTGCCAACATGAAGAAACATTTGATCCAAGAACATCCAAGTAAGGCATAGGAAAGAGTATGACCAGACTGCAGCACATACATATCCAGAGACATTTTTTCGCTTGTCAAGGCTTACATGAGAAAAATGATAAATATGAATACATGTAATTTCCAGATAAATGCATTACATGATACACTGGCAATCGTAGCACAGAATAAGGCAAACCATAGTTATGTCCCTTTACACCATACTACAAACACACCATAGTGACATAGAAAATCATTTTAACCCTTTTTGTACCAAATAGAATCTTCCTCCTTATATATAGAGCAGGAGTTCATTTCAAAATTTAGGGGTGTCAGGTTGTGTTTTCTTCAAAATCCATTTGGAAAATGGCTGAAAATTTTGCAAACAGTGTAGGCCCTGATCAGATGCCGCGTTCTGCGGCGTCTGATCTGGGCCTGCACTGTTTGCCACCGTACCCATTTAGGGGTTTCCAGTCTGAGATGGGTTAACGCTTTATTTTTACATGATTCTCAAACCAGCACACAATCACATTTTGCTTATCAGAAATTTTTCACAACAATCATACCCCTAAGCAAAAATAGCGTCTTTCCTATCTCTAGAACTCGCATTTTTCAGATGAAAATGTTTGATATTTTTCTCATTTCTGTCCAAATATATATTGTGGGTGCTCATTAATGAGGAGGTTCTAATGGGTACCAACAATCCATGTTTTGGAGAAAAATAATGAATACCTTCATAAACCCCACTTCTCTCTATATAAAGTGGGTTTTGAGGGGGGTTCATCACATGGACTTATTAACCCGAGCCCAGTTGTTCAAAGCATCGTTAGCTTAAAGAGCTTGTTAGTGGTTAAATTGTTAGCTGTTCAAATGCAAATGCAAAAGCTACTTACATTTTTTCAGCAAAAATATTAGTAAATTTTCTACCAAATGATCATATATTTAACAATGTTAACTAACAACATGGTTAGTTTGGAACAACTGACTCCTGGGGCCAGTTGTTCAAAACTAACGATGTCGTTAGTTAACGTATCGTTAAAATTTTGATCATTTATTATGGCAAATATGCTAATATTTTTGCTGAAAAAATGGGAGCAGCTTTTGCGAATCACATTTTTTCAGCAAAAATACCAAAATTTTAAATATTAAACTTGTTAGAACAGTTAACAATATGACCACTAACGAGCTCATTAAGCTAACGATGCTTTGAACAACTGGCCCCTGATGTATAGTTGAGTTTCCACTAGTTAGCTTAGCTCATACAAACTGACATCATAGCTTAACCTCAACAGCTCGAATACCCTTGAGGTCATGAAAGTTTGATGAGGATATCCCTATTACCGTAATGATCCTAAGTATTGGGACAGATAGGCCTGAGCAAACAGTGCAGACCCATATCAGACTGCTCCTGATAAGACTGCTGCTGAAGGAACAGTCTGATCAGGGTCTACACTGTTTGTAATTCCTACTGCACCTTTGGGACTCCTTGCTGGATCATTAAACAAATTTGTTAAACTTCTTGGAGAATTATAGCAACCCCTAAAGACGCCCAAATTTTTAGGAATTTTACGGTACGTCTCCCGTCCTGGTACTAGGATTATCCCTCAGTGACTCAAACTACCCGTCTCAAATAAATTTTGGGCATTCAAGCTTATGAAGTTTGACCTTAAGGGGAATGGGACACCTAGCACATTTTTCTGCCAATAATTTTTTCAAAGGGAGACAACTTTTGGGACTTCCTGTTCGCTTATCTTTAAACTCGATCCAACTGATAAAGGGGTCTACTCTCAAAGGAAAGAATTTGCTCCTCAGGAGCAAATTCTTTCCTTTAAGAGTTGACCACTATTGACATGGAAGACAAAAACACATTGGCAGGAGTTGCCTCCCCTGAAGGTGTACTCATTCCTCTTGTGAGTTTTTAAAAAGTTAATCACAAAACCTGTACATTTTTGTGAACATCACCACGGCCAATGCCAGGGGATAATGTTGCTGTTCTTCCTGGGATACAGGTGAGCTAATAAAAACAAAATAATAATCACAATTGCAAAACTGGCTTTTACATCTTAGAAACAACAAGAAGCATTTTAAACCTGGATGTTTCACAGATGAGGCGGATGTACTGCAAAACTGCCTTTTACATCTTAGAAACAACTAGAAGCATTTTAAACCAGGACCTGTCAAGGGGAGTTAACAGAAATGCAAGTCCAAGAAAAAGAAGTTTTGAAATTGAATATTACAATGATACAGAGATCTAAAGTTGTTAATTCTCTTAATTTTAATTTTCCTATGACTAGTTTCAGTAAAAACTTGATCAAATGACGTTAGTAAACAACAACAATAAACCATAATGACAGCAATGTCACATGATGTTAATGGCAACGGCCTCAAACTAAAACACTTATTTCAATTCATACTGAATGGAATTTTTCACCAGCATGATAAAGTCGAACTTCAATGGCTCGAACACCTTTTTGGACCATGAAAATTTGTTTGAGACAGCGGTAGTTCGAGCCAGGGTTGACCTAAGAGCCAGGTCAAGAGGCATTTTATGGACATCTTTTCAATTTTCTTCAAAAAAAAAAAATAAAAAATAGAAGGCTGTGTGTACTCATTAGAATCGCCTCATAGAGGCGATTCTAACGAGTACACACAACATACATTTTCAAGATCAAATAAGACAATTATCCAAGACATATTTGTATCTGCAGACATGGAGACTCAAGAACAAGTTTGAAATAGCCATGGTAAATGAGCCATTGGTGTTCGAGCCATCGAAGTTTCGCTGTATATGGCGCGAGTCCATTTTGAAGTTGATGGGTGACAGGTTGAGTTACTTTAATTCATTTCATGAATGGCTGATCATTTTTCCTAACAGTGAAGGCTCTTGTTAGACCCAACGTTCTGATACATCTAAAACTATGATATATTACTCAACAAATCATTGTTAGAGCTGATCTATTTCTTAACCTTTAAGATGCCGAGAAATACTACATGTGAAAATGTTCTCTGCGTATGTCATCTGCTGAATCTTTTTGCAAACTTTTTAAAAATATTTTTGTATACAGGCAAACAGTGTGGACCCAGATCAGACTGCTCCTAGAGGAGCAGTCTGATCTGGGCCAGCACTGTTTGAAAAAATGACTAAGTAACTGGCAGATGACAAAGCAGACAACAATTGTTGTGATTGGCATTTTACCAATTTAGAAAACATGGCTTCTTAACCCTTGTCCTGCTGAATACCACAACCCCTACCTTTGCAAACCGTGAAGATCCAGATCAGCAGAAGCCATCTAATCAGGACCTACTGTACACTGCCATTCAGCTTGCAAATTTCAATGAATACATTACATCAAGCATCTGATTAGTTGATAGTCAGAAATGTTTGGGGCTAAATTAATCTATTCAGCAGGATAAGGGTTAAAAACAACGCAAACCTGTAAAATTTTGCATGTGGGGTTGGCAATAACTCAAACTGGACTTCTTAACAGGCAAGCTAAATTGAGTCTCTAGCGTCTTAAGGGGAATGGGAACACCTGGCAGATTTTTCCGCCATTTTTCAAAGGGAGACAACATTCGGGACTTCCTGTTTGCTTTTCTAAAAGCCCTGTCCAACTGAAAAGGGGTCAGGAGCAAATTCTTTCCTTTAAGAGTTGACCCCTATTGACATGGAAGACAAAATACTTTTGCAGGAGTTGGCTCCCATTCCCCTTAAAACTTTAAACAAAGTGTGGATGTAAACATCTCTAACCCAGTTAATATTGGGTTGTTGCACTGATATTGATGAGTTAAATTCTATATTTAGACCACCTTTTGGACTGTTCAAAGGTGGTCCCTGACCAGAGAACATTGTGTGTAGAAAATTCAAAGAAAAGAACAACTGCTCTCTTCTAAATAAGCTTTTTTAAAATAACAGAATTAGTCTTAATTTTAGGTGTCTTAACAGCAGAATTTCACTGTATTGTCCCCAAATTGAAGGACACAAGCTTGGCAGTGACCTTTGACATCCAATTGAGGGGCAGAATTCACCAATATTAGTGCATTACCCTTTTCATTACATACCATAAAAATTCTAAAAATTTGGACACATTAAAGACTTGCTGTAATTATCCTAAAATTTTGACAAATTTGTTTAACGATCCAGATGATTTTAGTCTTTGTTATTCCTTTTTATTATTTTTTTTTATTTTAGTTTTATGGTCTTTTCAAGATTATTACACTCATATTGAGCCGATCGTTAATCCGAGATGGAAAAAAACGGAGTAGCCGGAGAAAAACCACCTGACCTTCCAATGGAGAACTTGGCATCTCACATGTGACCCGAGCCAGACTCGAACAACAGCGGTGACAGACATAATGATTAAGAGTCAGCACTCTTGTCCACTAGGCCACGGAGGTCCGTGTTTGTTATTCTACTAAAAAGGAGACTGGAATGAAATGTCAACAAATTTGTTTTATGAAATTCCAAACAGCAAGGGCCTGTCACCTCATGATGCCCTGGCAAACAGTGCAGGCCCAGATCAGACGCCACAGAACGCGATGAATTATCAGTGCCTGCTCTATTTGCTAACAGAATTTTGCATCAAAAATAGAATAAAGAAGAAGAAACAGGCTTGCCACCCCTTATATGACAAATTAACTTGTCCAACATATAGCAATGGAAGAGTCCACTAGTATACATTGGGTTAAAATAGGAGATGGGAATGAAAGACCAACAAATTTGTTTAATGAAATTCCAAACAGCAAGGGCCTGTCACCTCCTGATGTTGTAACTGCACCAACAATCAACTGTATACCACCTGCATTCTGACTGCATGCATTCTGGATTAAGCCAGTTTCTGAACCAGATCAAACCAGATTCTGTTATGATGAATGTCTTTCACATTATAATATTGTACATCGTTTTCTAGGTTTTGATCTTGCTTTTACCGGTGGACCCTCGTCAAATTCAAATTGCCTGAAAAATAGATCAGTCGAGCTAAAATATGACAAAACATACTACAAGTCCCTATATTACCAGGGAAGACCCAGACCTGTCATTGTGTTAAGGCAGTATAGCTCGAGCACCAATGACAAGTTTACCAACTGTTTTGAACTCATTCTTGAGTCTCTAGAAAAATTTTTTCAATAGCTCCAGATATCCATATATTTAGGACAATTTAGGGCAGCTTTTCTTATTTTGTCTTGAAAAGGTATGTTGTGTGTACTCATCAGAATCGCCTCATCACCTCATTGAGGCGATTCTAGTGAGTACACACAACATGCATGTGCCTTTATTTTGTGGACGATAAAAATATTTTCATTATGCATCCTGACCTGGCTGTAATTAACTACCATTGGAACTACCCCTGTCTCGGATAAATTTTCATGGTTCAAAAGGTGTTCGAGCCAGTGGAATTTCACTGTATCTAGATCTTTGGATAGCGCATAGGCTTTAGACTGCTCATGATAACAGCAAAGAAGACTATAGAAAACTTGTGATAACAGTGCAGTGTCTGATTAGACTGCATGGATGCACATGGTGATCTGGGTCTTCAATGGTCACATAAGCCTTACTGCAGTTTTGTTGTGGGCAAATACAAAACTTATTCACATTTCAACGGCTACATACATTCCATGAGCAGACGACAAAACCTGATGTTTTTTTTTTTTAAAATTCACAGTAAATAAAGCTTGACATTCCATGTGAATTGTCTGCCCTGCAGACAATTCACATGGAATGTCAAGCTTTATTTTCACTGAATCAGAGACAACAGGAAAATACACATTGAAATGCCGTCTGCTAGTCATGATTAGCAGTGGTAAATATTAAAGGGAATGGATATACAAGACATATCTTCCTGCCATTTTACAAAGGAGACAACTACCGTGACTTCCTGTTCACTTCCCAGTTCACTGCAAAATGACTTTACCGGTACTTTTTACCCTTTCAACCCCGACTTTCTAAAGTAAAACCAACGATTTATCTCCCCGAATGACAGTTTTCTATACAGGTATCCCTATTCTAATGCATTTATTCATTTGTTTTGCTGAAAAATTGTTCTATTTGCACAATGCAGGTATCACTGCGAGCTCCATAAAACCATATGTCTGCCAATGAAAAGCAATGTACCTGATGATGTTGGGCTTCTGATGCCATACTGTAGAAATTACTGTTGCAAATTTTTATTTATCCAATCAGATTGTGCGTTACAAATGCAAGTGTATTAGAATGTCTTTTGATATTAAGTTTTACTGGCAGCCCCAGAAAATGCATATAGAGATCTGAATCTACCGCACATGAGTACTGGTAAACGGCTTAGAAGGTCTAAGCCTGCCAAGGCAAAGTGATGTGAGACTTGAGATGTCATTTCATCTTAATGTTGGGTAAAAGTCCCACAAAATTGGAAGCAACGTCTCCAAAATGACCTAAATAGTTCTGATGGAGACATTAAACCTCAATTCAAACAAACAAACAGTAAAACCTGTCTTTAAAACAATCTCTACAAAGCAATCAACAGTACTCAATGAGGCAATTCTAAGAACTATCCACAACATTTGTTTCTTTGAGTAATTCAGGGAAAAAAGACCCTTTATTATGTAATATACTAGTCCATATTGGGCTTCTTTACAGCAGCAATGTGTTTATAAAGGCAAAATGTTAGGGAACGAATAAAGTTGTTACAATGAGGGGATTTTGTAATTTATGATTCTCAACATCAAACTTACCTAACTTTCCTGACTAATTCATAAAATGCTTGGTCTACATTCATTCTAATTTTGGCACTTGCTTCTATATATGTAATTTTTAACTGTTTTGCCATCTCTTGACCTTCCTCCAATGTGATCTAAAATTAATCAACATATGAGAAAGTAACATAACCAACATATGAGCTGCGAACACAACAACCAACATATGAGCTGTGAACAAAACAATTAACATATGTGCTGTGAACACAACAATTAACATACCGCTGCACAACAACTCACCGACAGACAACACGACGACACAGCTCGAAAAATAAAAACTCACTGACACCATAAAATTTACCGACAACCCGACTGATCGACAACGACACGACAACTCAAGGACAAAAGCAAATAATTTTTAATGAAAACTGATTGGCAATGAGTGAATTTTCTTTCATTAAATCACTGAGAGGAAAAGACAGACATGTTTTGATGGATACATTTAGAAATTAGATTTTTATTTTTATTATTATTATTATTATTATTATTATTATTATGCTCTTTCAGTCTTTAAATGGAGACTAATAAACTGATACATATCTGTTTATTATTCTTTTCTTATAGACTGAAAAGGCATTTGGACGACTGAAGGATGCTGTCCGATCTGGTCAAACTAAAAGGTCCTGGACAGTGAATGAGGGGATAGCAGTTAAACTTCCTCTAAAGAGCTGTCACTGTGCAGGGTTGTCCAGCGTGAGAGCGGGAAACTAATGCCAAATGTTCTTTCATTCCTGTTTGTTTCAAGCATCATGGCGGACATTAAGAGTTAAGCTTAATATACCAGGAAAAACAAGTTTCGGTGAGTTTCGATGAGTTTTCTAAATTCCTGTCTTCGACCTGTCGTGTCGGCCAGTTGTCTTGTCAGTGAGTTGGTTGTCGACGAGAAAAAGTTGTTGGTGAAACGTCGTGTTGGCCAGCCCATACTACCTTAAACATCTGAAATGAAGGTATTTTGTATACCACATTGAGTCTTCAGATTTTTTCTTCGTCAGGGCCTTTATTTGTAAGCGGTCTGGTCAAGTTTGTCACTCAATACTTCTAAAATAGATAAATATGGGAGAGTGGAACAACAAGCTATAAAACTGGGCTCTTGCGCAAGCCATTCATGTAAGCAACTCGCATGCCAAATTTGGTTGAATTCCAGCTAACGGTTTAGGAGGAGATAGCCGGACAGACATATGGACAGACGGAGAGACGGACGGACGGACGGAGGCGATAACAATATCCCCACTTTTCGTTGAAAAACGTGGGGATAATTAGGACGAGCACATGAAGAATTACTCAGAAAACAATTATCTCTTGGATAAGATGGATTTTCTCTCTTAAACATTACATTAGACAATTTTCCATGATCACAGAGATCTTTGTTGATTGATTGGTTTGGGTTTAATGACACATCAACCCTTGTTGGTCATTTTGTGTCATCTCCCAGAGAAAGGGAGAAAAGATATAGGAGAGAAAGTACAGGAGATGAAACTGAGGGACAGAGGAGAAAGAGGAAAATAAATGGAAGTGTAGAAAGAGAAGAAATAAAAACAACACCTCTACCCTTACCTGCTGCAAGGACAGCAGGCCTTGTCCATCTGTAAGCCAATATTAGCTGGACACCCCAGTGACACAAGATACACGTCAACCTTGGATCTTCTTCCTTGGGGTTGTACTAGGTCACCCCAACACTAAGTACAACTAAAGCAGACACATTTAAATATTTGTTCTTATTTTTCTGAGACAAGAATTCTACAAGGCTATGTCGTGCCTGTCGAGGTGACGTCAATGAACCAAGAAATGTAGACCAAGGTCAAACAAGACTGCTTGTGTTTAAATTGCCTATATGCAGGTTTGTATCAAGTATCATTAATGAAGCTCTTATAGTTCTTGAGAAATAGACTTACGTTGCAGTGATCACAAGTGGCAATGGCTAGACCAAACGAATGGATGGAAAACCACACTCCTATATTGTGCCAGGCTTAGAGCAGGGGGGGGGGGGTGGAAATCATGCTTGACATTTCATGTGAATCATCAGATGAAATGTCAAGCCTGATTTTACATGAAATATTGATATAACTAATTTTAGAATTACATCTGCTTCATTTTTGCTTAGCATTTTAAGGGTTAACACTTACAGGGCCAAATTACAGTATTAAGTGTACAAAACCTGATAATAATTACATTTTAGCAAAACCTCTAAGGTATTGAGTTTCCAAGAGGAAATCTAATTATACCATATTAATAACATAATTATATTTGATGAAGTATCATAGAGAAAAAACAATATCGGAGCGTATAACTTTTATGTTGGTTTATCAGATGTCCAAGTGTCTCAAATTATCACTTGCCACAAAAAAATGAGAATCATAAATTCTTAGTGGATGGACTCATTTCAAATTTTGCACTCAATCATAAGTTTATTAAAGGACAGACTGCATCATGATTTGTCAATTTTAAAGAATTTTTCAAAAAGTGTATATTCATTGACAATTTAACCATTCCGAAGTTACACAGAATTTTTGGCAGTGCAATCCAATTAACCCTTTTTGTACCAAATGGAATATTCCTCCTTAAATGTGGCAGGAGTCCATGGGTGTTAGGTTGTGTTTTCTTCAAACTTCATTCGGGAAACAGCTTAACTTTTTGCAAACAGTGTAGGTCTGATTAGACGCCACGTTCTGCGGCATCTGATCTGGGCCTGCACTGTTTGCCAAGGTACCCCTTTAGGGGTTTCTGGTACTGAATTGGTAAATAAGTGAGAAATTCAAAGAAATATAAAATTTTATCAGTACATGGTTGGATATGTTTTGCTATCAATTTAGGCACGATGTTCAATGGCCATAAAATTTTCAGTCAATCAAGGTTCCTCTCAGAACCAAATTTCTCAGGTCACAAATAGACGGATCCAATGTTTTGACACGTGACCTTGTTTACATTTCACTGCGCATGCGTCAATTACCTCCCCTGTAGATGTACTCTTTTTATCTGGTTGGCAAAACATGACTGTTGCCGTACAGTGTCAATGAGAAATTTGAATATTTATCGTGTGATTAAACTCATTTCTTCTCCACAAAATTAACTGATCCTTGTCAGTATGTGGTTTTGAAGTATTAAATGATATAGAACCAGTCTCTTATGACATTTTATCATACATTTTGTTGCCTAAAAAGCGTTATAAAACTATCCACCACCATGACAAAACGTAGTCGATGCGCTTTATTTGACGAATGGAAATAAGATTAAAGCATGTATATTTTCTATCCAATTTTATACGAAAAAGAAGCAGTTTAATGTCAAAAATGGTTTGTGGCAAACAGTTTTGATAGAAAGACGATTTAACAATAGTTATATCAGAAAATAATTCTTGCTACATCCATGGTTGAGTATGGAACCGGAAGATTTTTTGCCCACCAGATAAAACGAGGCTAATGACCTTTGACCTTGTGTGACGTGTAGACTTTGGATGTGTCTATTGTCTCTGCTGTGTATGCAGTAGATCTTTATAAAAGTGGATATTAATGTCTTTCATATATCTCAAGGGCATGATGTTCCAATGATAAACAAGGGTCATTGTACTAACTGTACTATAATTGAATAACTGGTCTGAAAGGCTTTTCATTGGTTGAAATGCATTATTTTACTTGATTTTCTCAAATTCAAATTGACTGAAACCTACCAAAAAAGCAAATTTAGAAAGATTTAGAAATGTTTTCAGAGGAAAACAATGTCCCTCCACCATAAATATATCTTAAACACCCATCTGACTTTATTAAGTAGGTTAAGGTCACCAAAATGTAAGCTGCAAACAAGCCATTTTTGGCCAAAAACCAACAGTTTTGGGAGCCTGTGACCTTAAAAACAAGAATTCCGCCGAAGGCTATGTCGCGCCTGTGGGGGCGCAAATTCATCGAAGTATGACATGTAGGTCAAGGTCAACCATAGATGCTTGCACAAAAGATTCCATTCTCAAATGCAAGCTTGTACTACGTATCATTAATGAAGCTCTAATAATTCTTGAGAAATGAACTTAACCATTAGGGGGAACACTAGGGTGGTCGCAATATTTTACAAAGTCAGTGAACCATGAAAAGTAGGTCAAGGTCAAATACGGATGCTTGCATTTAAGTTGTCATCCACAGATACAAGTTTGTACAAAGTATCATTAATGAATCTCTTATAGCTCTTGAGAAATAAACTTGACCATTAGGGTGAACGCTAGGGTGGTCGCAATATTTTACAAAGTCAGTGAACCATGAAATGTAGGTCAAGGTCAAATATGGATGCTTGCATGTAAGTTGTCATCCCCAGATACAAGTTTGTACCAAGTATCATTAATGAAGCTCTAATAGTTCTTGAGAAATAAACTTGACCATTAGGGTGAACGCTAGGGTGGTCGCAAATGTTGATGCCTTGACGAAGGGACGGACGGAAAACAGGGGGCCTATATCGCGCCATGCTAATAGCAGGTGCGACAAAAACAGTCATTAAAAAGCTCAGATCACCAGACAAATTTGGTAGACTGTAATTAAGTATTGTACCAATTTTGACCAGCATTCATCCATTCTTAAATGATATAGGTAACAGATAAGCCATTTTTTCGGCCCCAAAAGAACAGGCTTCGGGAGTCCTTGTCCTGAGAGTGAAGACAAGCCATTTTTGGCCAAAAATTGACTGGTTTTTTTTGGGGGGAGGGGGGCTGTGACCTTGAAAAAAGGTCAAGGTCACCAATCTCTAATCAAATCTGCGGTATGTTGTAATGATATAGTGTACCAAGTTTGAATCAAATTAATCAATTTGTTTATGAGAAACAGTGCAGACAAATTATTTTGCCCCAAAACTGTCTGTTTTGGGGGGTCTGTGACCTTGAAAAAGGTCAAGGTCACCAAAATCTAATCAAATCTGCATCATGTTGTAATGATATATTGTACCAAGTTTGAATAAAATTAATCCATTCGTTAATGAGATAGAGTGCAGACAAGCCAATTTTTAGCCCAAAATTGACTGTTTTGGAGGGCCTGTGACCTTGTCAAGTTGAAAACAAGAATTCCGCCGAAGGCCATGTCGCGCCTGTGAGGGCACAAAGTCATCAAACCATGAAATCTAGGGCAAGGGTAAATATATAACAATCCATGAAAGTTGCCATTCCTGGATGCAAGCTTGTACCAAATATCATTAATGAAGCTCTAATAGTCCTTGAGAAATGAACTAAAACATTAGGTTGAACACTAGGGTTGATGCAATAGTTCACTAAGTCAGTGGACCATGAAATTTAGGTCAAGGTCAAATATGGATGTTTGCATTTAAGTTGCCATCCACAGACACTAGTTAGCACCAAGTATCATTAATGAAGCTCATATAGTTCTTGAGAAATAAACTTGAACCTCAGGGTCAACGCTACGGTGGTCGCAAATGTTGACGCCTTGACAAATGGACGAACGGACGGAAAACCGGGTGCCTATATCACGCCATGCTAATAGCAGGCGTGACAAAAAGGTTGTCACCAAAATCTAATCAAACCTGCAGTATGTTGTAATGATATATTGTACCAAGTTTGACAAAAATTGGTAAATTCGTTAATGAGTTAGAGTGCAGACAAGCCATTAATTGACGTTTTTGGGGGCCTGTGACCTTGAAAAAAAGGTCAAGGTCACCAAAATCTAATCAAATCTGCAGTATGTTGTTATGATATATTGTACCAAATTTGACTGAAATAATCAATCTGTTAATGAGTGCAGAGCAGCCATTTTTGACCCCAAAAATGACAGTTTTGGGGGGCCTGTGACCTTGAAAATGAGGTCAAGGTCATCATAACCTAACGACTGTTTTCCCCCATTCTAGTAATGTAACTATGCAAGTTTGGTCAAAATCCATCCATAGGTTCAGGAGATATAGTGCTTCAAATATGAGATGAAATGACATTTCAAGCCCTACTGTCTGGTTAAATGCAAGAGCAAATCATTGACAGGATGGCAAACAGTGAACCATAAAAATCCTAAATATTGGGACATCGTGAGGACTTGTAATTCTACTAAAATTTTAACAAATTTGTTTTACAATCCAGCAAGGAGTCCAAAAAGTGCAGACAGAATGGCAAACAGTGTAGACCCTGATCAGACTGTTCATTAAGACTGATCTGCAACTGCTCTGTTTGTTTAGGCCTGTCTGTCACAATACTTAAGATTATTATGGTAGATCCTGAAAAGACAGCTCAAAATTGATCCTTTTTTTGCTTTTGTTTTTTTGGTTTGGTTTTACGGCCCTTTCAGGATTATTTCACTCAAATTGAGCCGATCTTTAATCAGAGTTGGGCAAAAACCTGAATACCCGAAGAAAAACCACCTGACCTTTCATTCCAGAACCCTGCATCTACCATGTGATCAGAGCCAGGCTCCAACTCATCTTGATCTATGTAGTTTCCATAGGTATCTGACTGGGTCTACTGGGCTAAATGTGTTAATATTTACAAACCTGTCTTTGTGTTTCTAAATCTGCTTTGTTCCCTACTAATATCATCGGAAACTCTTCTCTATCTTTCACCCGTAATATCTGTTTATGGAATTTATAGATTTCATCAAAACTGAAAGATAAATCATAACCCTTGTTATGTCAGACTTTATGAATTGACTATCCTGTATTGTTCGGAGGTCATCCGTATTAACACTGAGGTTAGAAATCAATAATCAATTTTTTAACTGTATCAATTAATAAAATTGTCATAAATCAAGTATTTTCGTATTGGAGTATTTACAGGTCCTGGGTCAGCTGTATTGGCCTTGGCCTTCTGCCTACAGGCCAATACAGCAGATCTCGGACCTGTAACTGGGCCAATATGAAATTACTTGATTAATAACATTACATTATTCACTTACATTTAGCATTATAAAGAATTTGCCGCGGTAAAGAAGCCCAATAAGAATCAGTACAAGAATTCCGCCAAAGCATTACGAAAACTCTCCCGTGCGAAGTTGCCATCTACAGATACAAGTTTGTACCAAGTATCATTAATGAAGCTCTTATAGTTCTTGAGAAATAAACTTGACCATTTGGATGAACGCTAGGGTGGTCTCAAATGTTGATGCCTTGACAAACGGATGAATGGACAGAAAACCGGGCGCCTATATCGCGCCATGCTAATAGCAGGCACGACAATAAAAGGGAATAAAGGGCCTTTCTTTGATATATACCCCAAGAAACCAATGTTGTAGAATGGCCTCACTGAAGTGGTTCTAACAAATATCCACAACATTTGTTTATTGGAGTACATAACAGATTATAAATATCTTCCATGTACGCTTTTCCTACACAAGGGATTCATTCCATTGTCGTTTGAACAAGTTTTGTCTTCTAATGAAAATCTGTATAAAGAGAGTTGACTGTAAAGCATATGAGCCAGCGCATAACAAAATCTACAAGAAGTCTTGAGCAAGCAGTGAAGACTCAGATCAGCCTGCGCAGTCTGATCAGAGTATTCGCTGATCGCATGTACCTACTATAGGCTAATATCTATGCAAAGAGAATCAAAGCGCCAAAGGCACTGAAATGACAGATTCTATGAGAAAATCAAAACACTGTGAAAACTTACAGACAACCTTTCTAAAAAGATCTTGAAATTTAGAAAGGTAGTTCTGCCAATTCTATTGTATGATATGTTTGCAGTTGTCTATACACCGATGGTATCATGAAATGTCATTCGATGTTTCAAATTTTGGAAAGAAACTATTTACTTTTTCAAAACCAAACATTAAAATTCAAGTTTTAACAATACTACTGATAATTAGTAACATTTTTGTCTGGTCGGTTGTGGATACCTCCCCCCAAAAGATACTCTATTTTTCACAAAGAGATCGGAGGAGAAAGGCTGGTCAGTCCAGTACATGAATTCCATTGGCTTGAAGACATTTTTGAGTAAGAACACCACTATAAACACGCGCGTAATCCTGCTGGATTAGATATCCCGGATTCTGAGCGTAAACAAATAAATGGAACCACGTGAGGCCGACGCACTTGATTGATGTAACGTCTCGCTGTTCAGTTAACGTCTCAGCCATAATTGGAAGCAACGTCTCCAAAATGACCTTTACAGTGTTGACGGGGACGTTAAACCTCAAATCAACCAACCAACCAACGTCTCAGCCATGATCTTGAATGTTCTTAATGTCGCTAGCTACAATAGCTCGACATACCATTTCGCTTATTCCATCCGATATGTCATGCTTTTATTACGCACGCGTCGCCTCGGCATACCTTACACCTATGTGTCGAAACATCCCGAAACGACAATCGGCGTGATTCATGCTGAAGTGCGATGTGTCACTGAAACGCTTATCACGCGAGTCGCTTAGACGCCAATATACATGTACGTATTTCATGCACCAGCGTAAGTGTTCCGTACTGTGTCGACGTCTTAATTTTTATCACGACAGGGACGTCTAGCTCTCAAAAGTGCATCGCATAAGGGCGACGAACAGTGTCAGTGCTTATTAGTCGGTAGTTGAAATCCTTTGTTTATCTACAGGTACAGTGTAGCAGATGCCGCTGGAAATCTGCTTCGCATATGCGTCTGTCAGATAATCGATCTTGACGTACTGACGTCGGTCTTCCGCTACGCCGACGTCCACCAACGTCTTCTGTTGATAGTAAGATGTCGCTCCAACAGACAAATAGATCACACACATGTGGCACCCAAAATCAGAGTCAACGCCATCCGCTTTCCGACCAGCTTCTAACTGTCCATTAGAAGCCTCCATGGTGTAGTGGTTATGCTACTCGCCTTGTAAACCAGGGATCGCAGGATCGATCCCGGACTTCTCCAGACTTTCGGATGTGTCTTTAAACCGAAGTTTCGTCTCCGTATGACCTTAGCTGTTGGCGGGACGTAAAACTCAAACACTCACACACTAACTCTAACTGTCAAGGGTTCAGTGAAAAATGTTGTAATACGTTCTCACTTGATGCTTTTTGAGAACAAAATACAATTTCTTCTTTTCTAGGCACGACCTTACATCACACATCAAAAGTTTGATCCTGAACATGTGGTTTCTATCAGTGCTGGTGTGAAGGTGGTACACAGAATCGTTGGCCCCCGCCAATCGGGGCTTAAAGAAATAGATGGGCTGCATGATGCTTCCACGCAGAGCTAAAACCGACCCGCACACGAGTACTGTTAATCTGCTTAGAGGATCTAAGCCTGCCCAGACAAAGAGGTGCGAGTCGGACCGTACATGCATATAAACCCTATTGGTTTTGATTGGGCGGCGGCAGGGCTTGAGATGTCATTTCATCTCAGTGTTGGGTAAAAGTCCCACAAAATTGGAAGCAACGTCTCCAAAATGACCTATACAGTGTTGACGGGGATGTTAAAACCTCAAATCAAACAATACAAAACACAGGATCGTGGCCGGACTGGTAACCATAAGTCACGGTTGATTGATTTAACCTTTTTAGTTTAAGGGCATGGTGCCTAAGCGTGTTGTAATCATGCAATCGTTTGGTTTCAAAATCAAAGCACCGAAAGTGTTGGTGGGATGTAGGTTGGGGTAAAAGTCCTGGGCTGAGAATAAACTGTTTAATTTAACTCTGAAATTCCAAAGAAATAGTGAAGATTTTGATAAGAAGCGCGTTCTGCAGCGTCCGAACTTGGTCTACACTGTTTGCCAAGCTCACCCTATGATTCCAGGATGACCCTCTTCAGTCTTATGGAATACCCTGATCTCACTGCGGCTATTTTCTGCAAGAAAAAGGTTATTCTGAGAAGTCAGTGATAGTCACGTAGAAGTTAGCTCTGAATAGCTTTTTTATGCCCCCGCATCATATGATGCCGGGGGCATATAGTTTTTTCGGTTTTCCGTACGTGCGTTCGGCGTACATGTGAACGTCCGTCTGTACTTGTGTGTGTACGTACGTACGTACGTGATCCTGTAACCTCAGGTTTAAGTTTTTGTAACAGGTAGAGCCTGATTTATGAATGGTATTTGGCGGGGGCATCCGTGTCCTATGGACACTTTTTCTAGTTAATTAGTAACTTCGTGTCGAATGCCAAACAATCAACCCAAACATAGCCGGGTCGTTTGTCAGTCTTGGTTACAAGTAAGTGTTATCTGTAAAATCTGCACTTGAAAAAATGTTCGATCTGGCAAACAATGTAGACTAAGATCAAACGCCACAGAACACGGTGCTGATCTTGTTCTACATTTCTGCATCAGTTACTAAACTTCCGTTAAGTTTAAACGGATCAGTCCAAGTCCTCGTTCATGACCAGCCTGCATTTAGAGACAATCAGCATGAGTGTTGTCAGTGCTTTGATTTATTCACTGCCTTGAGTTTCTGGAGTGTATTCTTCCATCACTGAAGTTGGGCTCGTCCATTCTGCTAAATATGGCACCTAGAATTATATCACAGGACCTACACTGTTTGCATAGGTATCTGTACCATATTCCAGGGTTGAAAGAGACAGCCGTTCTTGCAAAGTCTGATATACACCTAGTTGTAACTGACCTAGACTTGACCTCAAATGTCGGAAAACCCATTAATATTCTGGTCTGCAGCTGACCGGCTGGTCTTTAAGGATTAAATATTGACAGCACTGTTAGAAAACAGTGTAAAACCTGAGCAGACGTCTAAGCAGATGCCGCATTGATCTAGGTATACAGCCTCGCATGATGCAGCTGATTCATATGAAGTGCTGAATATATTGTCTGAAAGGTAAGATAAAATCGTCATGTTGTCTGCTTTAAAAGTTTGTATTGCGATTATAGGATGTACAATTTTGATAACTGCGCCAAACCGGACTACATTTTTGTGCGGACTCATATTTCTTTGGCCGTCAAAGCCGGAAGAAAGTCGTAAGAAAGCCGGAACTACTTTACAACACGCAGGATAGCTAGAGATGACAGATAGAATCTGTCATTAAAAAGCAAAATGTCTTGTCATAGTGGATGGGTGTGCAGGTTGATTTGAGTCTCTGCTTGTTACACCAATCTCATTGTAGTTTTGTCATGCACCGGCTCCTATAGTAATACTTGCCACTTGACAGGTTAGCTTGCCTGCTTGCACATTGCTTTTAGTTTGTTGGATTTTTTACGGTTCAGTCAACACTATTAAGGTCATGTTAGGCTGGTAAGTTAACCTAACCACCATGTTCCTTGACAGGCTTATCCCTTTTTGTACCAAATGGAATCTTCCTCCATTTCAAAATTTAGGGGTGTCAGGTTGTGCTTTCTTCAAAATTGATTGCGAAAATGGCTTAACTTTCTGTAAAAAGTGTAGGCCCTGATCAGACGCTGTACTCTGCGGCGTCTGATCTGGGCCTGCACTGTTTGCCAATTACCCGTTTTGGGGTTTTTGGTACTTAATTGGTCATGCATAAATATGTCTCAGAAAAGGGTTATCCTTTGGGAGCAAGGAATTCACCACAGAACTGATAAGTGTGGTATGTATATGTTTTCTGGGCCAGAGTAGCTATTTTAGGCCAATTAGGCCTCATCAGTGGCCCTCCAATATTTTCAAAATACCACAATGGAATCAATGATCCCAAAGGACAAGAAAATACACACTACACTATGATAAGCCCTTTAACCAGTATTGCGAGAAATGGACAACTGCCTTTCTTGAATCCGGAGATGGGAGAGAATGACCTTAGAAATTTTTCATGATGCGTCACTGCAGAAGAATGCTGCTGAACAAGGTGAGAAGTGAACCTGAGCTACCTTCTGATCATCAGTTAACATTGGGTCGCATTTCTGACTATCATCCAAATTACTGAATAAAATGTATTCATTCAAATTCACAAACTGCAAAAAAAAAAGCAAACAGTGTATACCCAGATCAGACTGCTTCTTCAGGAGCAGTCTGATCTGGGTCTGCAGTTTGCTTAGGCCTGCCTGTCCCAATATCAATTAGCAGCCTCCGTGGTGTAGTGGTTACGCTACTGCCCTTGTAAGAGTTTTTAAACCGAGGTCCCGTCATCGTATGACCTTTGCTGTTGGTGGGACGTAAAACTCAAACACTCACTCACTCCCAATATAAATTTTTTGTTTGTTTGATTTGAGGTTTAAAGTCCCCGTCAACACTGTAAAGGTCATTTTGGAGACGTTGCTTCCAATTTTGTGGGACTTTTACTCGATATTGAGATGAAATGACATCTCAAGCCCTGTCGCCCAATGAAACCAATAGGGTTTATTAGCATGGACGGTCCGCCTCGCACCGCGGTTCCTGGACAGGCTTAGATCCTCTAAGCGGTTTACCAGTACTAGTGTGCGGGCCGGATTCAGCTCTGCGTGGAAGCATCATGCAGCCCATATATTTCTTCAAGCCCCTATGGGCGAGGGCCTTTCCCAATATCAATATGGTAATATGATGGTAAGGGATGATTTTCATTATTTCATGTTAACCCTTGTACTGCTGAATATTCATATATGCCACACCCACTACCGATTATCAACCAATCAGATTACCTGTAGCAAATTATTACAACAAACTCACAATCTGAATGACAAACAATGTAGATCCTGATCAGATGGCTTCTTCAGAAGCCATCTGGATCTACATTGTTTCAAAGAAAAGGCATATCTGGGTTCAGCAGAACAAGGGTTAAGAGTGGGATTTTTGTGCTTGTGTTTGTGGGGAGTTTACAGGCCTTTCAAGATAATTTCACTAATTTCAAGCCAATTTCTATCAGAGGCGGGCAAAAACTGGAATACCTGGAGAAAAACCACCCGACCTTCCATTGCAGGACTTGGGTCTCAATGGGACCTGGTCCAGGCAAAGCTGTGACGGTCACAGCACTCTTACTGACAGCCATGTGTTGATTGGTTTCGAGTTTCATGTCCTTGTCAACACTATTAAGGTCATGATGAGATGGTCCTTTTAGTTAACCCATTGTATACTAGTGGACTCTTCCATCGCTGTATGTCCATTTGTCAAATAAAGGGTGTCAGGCCTATTTTTTTGTTTTTCTTCTATTTTTGATGGAAAATTCTGCGACGTCTGATCTGGGCCTGCACCATTTGCCAAGGTAGCCCTTGAGGGGTTTTCCCGAATACAATGGATTAACCACACTTTTCCTAGGTAGGTTTAAGTTAGCAGAAGAGAGAATGACTCTAGTAAACATTCTATGATCAGTCTCCTTGAGAGACTGTTGCTGAACCCCACAAGGGTTCGAACCAGATACCTCTTGATAAACACATACACATCCCAGCCACTGAGGCACTGTGCAACAGCACCTTTTCATGATGTCCGATGACACATTACTAGCACAGTGTGCACATAGGCACCTGTTTGATGATGTCCAATAACACATAACTAGCACAGTGTGTGCACCAGTACCCATTTGATGATGTCCAAAAACACATTACTAGCACAGCGTGTGCACCAGTACCTGTTTGATGATGTCCAATAACACATAACTAGCACAGTGTGTGCACCAGTACCCATTTGATGATGTCCGATGACACATTACTAGCACTGTGTGTGCACCAGTACCTGTTTGATGATGTCAGAAAACACATTACTAGCACAGCATGTGCACCAGTACCTGTTTGATGATGCCCGATGACACATTACTAGCACTGTGTGTGCACCAGTACCTGTTAAATGATGTCCAATAACACATTACTAGCACAGCATGTGCACCAGTACCTGTTTTTATGATGTCCAATGACACATTACTAGCACAGCGTGTGCACCAGTACCTGTTTGATGATATCCAATGGCACATTACTAGCATTGTGTGTACAGGAGCACCTGTTTGATGATGCCCGATGACACATTACTAGCACAGTGTGCACACAAGCACCCGTTGGATGATGTTGGAACATAATACCCAAGCAGTGATAATGCTGTTGGCACTCTAAGTACCAGCTTTTGAAAAGGAGATATCAAGGAACTTATCGCATTATTATTCAGAAATAACATCATTGGTATTATAATAATAGCTATCCTTCAGGTACCCTATTTACCCTAAATATTCGGACACATCAACTCATTATCATAAGTGTCCTAAAGTTTTGACAAGTACAATTTACTACTGTGCTGTCTCAAATACAGCTGGATGAGAGACAAACAGTGTAGACCCTGATGAGACGCCATATTCTGTGGCATCTGGGTTTTCACTGCTTGCTCAGGCCTGTCTGTCTCAAGTCAATTTACATATGATAAATACGTTAAGTTCTTCTAACTCCCTAAACGTTTTACCTATTTCTATCTGTTACTGAATAAACTAACAAGAAGCCCATTCCTGATCTCATGTACTGTTCCCTCATAGCACTGAACTCTTCCTGCCCTGCAGTGTCAAGGACTGAAAATAGAACAAGGTGATGTTATCCCATTCTTACTTGGAAACCTGTAACAGGACATAGGCAAACAGTGCAGACCCACATCAGACACCATAATATGGAGTCTGATCAGGGTCTACACTGTTTGCTAACAGGATTTTCTATCAAAAGCAGATTCTATAGACAACCCTCTTACTTAACAGTGATGACTTCACAGCAATAAAATAGCGCTGCTATTTCTACATTTAACTATTTCCTGGATTTCCTACAAATCAATGATAGTCACATGGACAGCAGCACTGAAGAGCTTCTGTACTTAATAACTTTGGATCGACTGATAAATAATTGACCCTAAAAGTATTGATGTGCGCATATTGAAGCATGTGGCAATCATGGCAAATATGGTAGTACCAAATGCATTTGTCTCAATCACTTCTCATATAATTAACCCTTCTCTTGCTGAATATTCAGTTTAGCCACACCCATTTCTGACTTTGAACCAATCAGATTATTTGATGTAAATTATTCCTACAAATTCATAAATTGAATGTCAAACAGTGTAGATCCTGATCAGATGGCTTCTTCAGAAGCCATCTGATCTGGATCTACTCTGTTTGCAATGAAAAAGGTTGTCGTGAACAGCAGGATAAGAGTTAAAATGAATTCCACTATTACTTCCTACAACACCATGACTCATTTTATGAGGAAACCCCCCCAAAAGCATCATTGGCAAACAGTGCAGGCCCAAAACCAGATCAGATGCTGCAAAATGTGGCCCCTGATCAGGGCTTTCACTGAACAAATATTTTTGCCAAGAATGTCTATTGTTTCTTGACGTGATATAAGTCAAGACATTATCACTACATAGCATACCAAGTTTCCTGAAAACCGGTGCACGTCAATTCGTTGAAAACCACATGGTCAAAAGCACCATTTGGTCGAATTTAGCCTTTGGTCGAAAAAAATATTGAAATGGAACAATTGGTCGAATTTTTTTTAAGAAATGCGACACTTGGTCGAATTTATTTTTACTGTGATCTGAGCTCAGCGTCACAAGATGTTACTGGCTCGCTCGATTATATATTATTTTTTATTATTTTTTATAACAATGAGTCGGTCAGTACTGAATAAAATGAACCTGGTAAGCTGAATACACTTTTTCAAGTAAATTTATTCATCCTGTTCGGTTATTTCGCTCACATGCACGTGTATTTATACATTTCGTTTGTAAAATAGGAAATGCACAAAGCTTTTTGAAGTGGATTCATAAGTTCAAAATTGGAATTTTGAAACAGGAATATGGAAGAAAGTTCGCCAGTTCCAGAATTTTATATGAGCAATCGTGGTGGTAAAATATAGCATACAAAGGATTCCAGTATGGTAAAGACAAAGAAACTGAGAACAATATCTACTGGAAATGTCAAGACAGTCCTTGTTAGGGGAGAGTGATAACAACGGCTGTAGAGCCAGTACAAGTTTTAAAGGAAATCGCTCATAACATACACGGGCCTAGCGTAGCTGAAATCGAAATTCGATGAAATTTCGACCAAATGTCAATTTGACGATTTTTTTTGACGAAAATTTGACCAAATATTGGTTCGCCGAAATGTACTTGTCGACGCAAAAGTAAATTTGACCAAGTGGTTTTCGACGAAATGTCATGAAAGCCCTGAAAACTCATGCTTCAATGTTTATCGGAAATTGTAGATGTCCTTTGAAGAATTACAAGATGGTTACCATAGTTGCCATCTTGGAATGTACGAGTATCATTGTAGCAATTCCTGAATCTCAATGTCACCCTAATGCCTCCCACAAAGTTTTGAACTCATCTGGACTGACCAATCCAGAGCAGATATGATTTGAGATTTTCAAGATAGCCACTGTGGTGACTTTCCTGGATAAAAGAATGAAACAATTTAGCAATTCTGAGTCTCAAAGTTGGCCCCAATGCCTTCCACAAAGTTTGGGCTCAGCCAGACTTAACATTTCTGGGCAGAATCTGATGTGGTTTGAAGATTTTCAAGATGGTCGTCATGGTGTCCATCTTAGATATTAATTAGAACAGACTGAGTTCATCAATTCTGAATCTCAACGTTGCCCCAAATGCCTCCCACAAAGTTTCGGCACTATTTGACTTATCATTCTGGAGTAAGTAAGTGTTTGAGTTCTACGTCTCAACAACAGCTTAGGTCATACAGAGACAGAACCTGGCTTTAAAGACTCATCTAAAAGTCTGGAGAAGCCCGGGATCATTCCTGCAATCCCTGGTTTACATGGCGAGTAGCATAACCACTACACCACGGAGGCTTCTTTACCATTCTGGAGCAGAAGTGGTTTGAAGCACCATGGTGGCCATCTTGGATATAAGAAAGGAACAGTTTTAGCAACTCCATATTGCCCCAATGTTTCCCACCAAGTTTCAGCTAAATCATAGTTTCTGTTCCGGAGAATTAAAGGATTTCAAGATGGCCATTTTAGAAATTCTGAATCTTGATGTCACCCTGATGCTTCCCATCAAGTTTCAACTCATTCAGACTTATGGCTTTGGAGGAGATGTTGTTTAACCCATTGTATACGGGGAGACTCCTGCATTGCTATATGTTGGACAAGTCCATTTGTCATATAAAGGGTGTCAGGCCTGTTTTTTTGTTTTTATTTTATTTCTGGTGGAAAATTCTGTTAGCAAACAGTGCAGGCCCTGATCAGATGCCGCCTTTTGCGGCTGATCTGGGCCTGCACTGTTTGCCAAGGTACCCCTTTAGGGGTTTCCTGCATGCAATGAATTAAAGAATTTCAAGTGGGCTGCATGGCGGCTATAAGAAACTGGAACTGAACAGAATCTCCATGTTGCTCCAATACTTCACACCAGGTATCAGCTCAATCCGAATACAGTATTGAAAATGTGAAACGCCAATGAAGGACAATGGACAAAGGAAGGATGGACAACAGACAACAGGCCATGGCATTAGCTTACCTGGAGGTTTGCTCCAGGTGAGCTAATAATTGTAGAAAACATTTCACGATCTCCACGGAAGAATGTTGCTCACCTGACAAGTATCAAACTCACTACCTCCAGGCCCTGAGGTTACAAAAAATTTCATGCTCAACTCTCTTGAGCATGAAATTTGTCCTGCTCATAAATTTTAAAATGCCAACAATTGTTGGCATTTTAAAATTTATGAGCAGGTCAAATAACATTATATGCTGATCTTAGCAGGAAACTTGCCTTTTTCATTTGTACTTTTAATATTTATGAGCATTATAAATTTCATGCACAACTGATTTTGTTTGATTTGATGTATAACGTCCCCGTCAACACTGTAAAGGTCATTTTAGAGATGTTGCTTCCAATTTTGTGGGACTTTTACCCGACATTGAGATAAAACGACATCTCAAGCCCTGTTGCACTATGAAACCAATAGGGTTTATAAGCATGGACGGTCCGACTCGTGCGCACCGCTTTGCCTGGGCAGGCGTAGATCCTCTAAGCGGTTTACTAGTACTCGTAGGATTCAGCTCTGCATGGAAGCATCATGCAGCCCATATATTTCTTCAAGCCCCGATGGGTGGGGGCCGCATGCACAACTGAGCTGAGCATGAAAAAGTTTTAAAACCTCGGGGCCGGATCACAATTCAGATGCGCATCTGACTGAGCTACCAAGGCCATCTGTGTCATTTTGTAAATATTTCTGTGCTTGTATTGTCTTCCCAAAAGCTGAGTAATATCCTAACATGTATCAATTAAAATACAATAAATATTTGGGAAGTTTACAATTAAAGTTTTCTCTAATACTTCAGTCTATAATTTGTAATGCAGTGAAATTGGATACTGCAAGGGTACAAAATACATTACTGTAAAAATCCTAAATATTCAGACTCCATGAGGACTTGCTGTAAATCCCCTACATTATAAACAAATTTGTTTCACAATCCAGCCACAGGGGCCCGGCGCATTTTTTTTGTGATTTGGAAAATGTATAAAGAAAAAAAATGGGAAATGATACTAAATATAGTTTGAAGGGGGTATATAGGAGTCAGCTTGTCGTCTGTCGTCGTCGGTCCGTTGTCGTCTGTCGTCGTCGTCGGTCCGTTTCAAAAAACTTTAACATTGCTCATAACTTCCTTATTCTTTGACCGATTTCTTTAATATTCACACACCACACACCTTGCCACTAGTACTTAAGATTCATATACACAAACCTGACCTTGACCTCTACGTTGACTTTCCTCAAAATCAAATACTTGTTTTGAAATGGACTCCTGGTATACATAAGAAGGAAGATTTCATTTGGTACAAAAAGGGTTCATTATACTTCCGGCATACGAAGTATGCATTGGGAGTATATAGTTTTTGTCTTTTCCGTCTGTCTGTCTGTGTGTCCGTAAACAATTATTTTGTGTCAAAGATATCTCAGGAACTGCTTCACATAGAAACTTGAAATTTTGCACACATGATCAGTATGACTACTTGTATTGTGGGAAAGAAAATAAGGGCCAAGGGGTCAGGCCTTTTAGAGTTATTTCCCTTTGTAGTTCTTGTTTCAGCTGAGGCGATGGCCCTGGCCGGGGGTATACATGCCCCACTGGGCACTTTGTCTAGTAAAAAATGTATGGATCATGAACTATTTTCTTTTGTTTTTCTCTTCCTTTTGTTGATTCAAGAAGGTCAGTTGTCAGTTTCTGATAACAGAATGTGCCCTGTGCTGGTTAACTGCTTACCCGTATGTATAAGCCTGCCAAGGAAATGTGTGGTAAGGTGATGCCCTTATTGGTTATACTCCAGACCAAAATCCAGTATAATTGTTTTAAACTGCGCCAAAGTAGCTGTGGGTTGTTCAAGCTTGGACAAAAACTTGGACATTTTGTAATATCTCTGTCGTTACTGAACATATTTACTTGATAGTCGGTCCAGTTGTTCATTATGAAAAGGGGGTGCAGCCGAGTTGGGCACCTGCATGTGGTGCTCTTGTTTTTCAGTGATGGATGAAAATATAAAGACAAAATCACAAACAATATGGCTGTCTCAAGTAATACCTTAATAATCATAAGTATAGGGACCGATAGGCCTTTGCAAACAGTGCAGATCCAATTAGAAGGAGCAGTCTGATCAGGGTATTGACCCTAAACTGGTATTGACTCTTCACTGTTTACCATTTGGTCTACACCTTTGGACTCCTTGCTGGATTCACAGGGGCCCGGCGCATTTTTTTTGTGATTTGGAAAATGTATAAAGAAAAAAAATGGGAAATGATACTAAATATAGATTTAGTATCATTTCCCATTTTTTTTCTTTATACATTTTCCAAATCACAAAAAAAATGCGCCGGGCCCCTGTGAATCCAGCAAGGAGTCCAAAGGTGTAGACCAAATGGTAAACAGTGAAGAGTCAATACCAGTTTAGGGTCAATACCCTGATCAGACTGCTCCTTCTAATTGGATCTGCACTGTTTGCAAAGGCCTATCGGTCCCTATACTTATGATTATTAAGGTATTACTTGAGACAGCCATATTGTTTGTGATTTTGTCTTTATATTTTCATCCATCACTGAAAAACAAGAGCACCACATGCAGGTGCCCAACTCGGCTGCACCCCCTTTTCATAATGAACAACTGGACCGACTATCAAGTAAATATGTTCAGTAACGACAGAGATATTACAAAATGTCCAAGTTTTTGTCCAAGCTTGAACAACCCACAGCTACTTTGGCGCAGTTTAAAACAATTATACTGGATTTTGGTCTGGAGTATAACCAATAAGGGCATCACCTTACCACACATTTCCTTGGCAGGCTTATACATACGGGTAAGCAGTTAACCAGCACAGGGCACATTCTGTTATCAGAAACTGACAACTGACCTTCTTGAATCAACAAAAGGAAGAGAAAAACAAAAGAAAATAGTTCATGATCCATACATTTTTTACTAGACAAAGTGCCCAGTGGGGCATGTATACCCCCGGCCAGGGCCATCGCCTCAGCTGAAACAAGAACTACAAAGGGAAATAACTCTAAAAGGCCTGACCCCTTGGCCCTTATTTTCTTTCCCACAATACAAGTAGTCATACTGATCATGTGTGCAAAATTTCAAGTTTCTATGTGAAGCAGTTCCTGAGATATCTTTGACACAAAATAATTGTTTACGGACACACAGACAGACAGACGGAAAAGACAAAAACTATATACTCCCAATGCATACTTCGTATGCCGGAAGTATAATGAACCCTTTTTGTACCAAATGAAATCTTCCTTCTTATGTATACCAGGAGTCCATTTCAAAACAAGTATTTGATTTTGAGGAAAGTCAACGTAGAGGTCAAGGTCAGGTTTGTGTATATGAATCTTAAGTACTAGTGGCAAGGTGTGTGGTGTGTGAATATTAAAGAAATCGGTCAAAGAATAAGGAAGTTATGAGCAATGTTAAAGTTTTTTGAAACGGACCGACGACGACGACAGACGACAACGGACCGACGACGACAGACGACAAGCTGACTCCTATATACCCCCTTCAAACTTCGTTTGCGGGGGTATAATTAAGGGTGGTCGAGCTGTGTTTTCTTCAAAATTTATTTGAAAAATGGCTTAATTTTTCGCCAACAGTGTAGGTCCTGATCAGACACTGCGTTCTGCTGCATCCGATTTGGGTCTGCAATGTTTGTCCATTACCCATTTTGGGATTTCTGGTTCAAAATAGGGTTAATTTTGCTAAAAATGATTCCTATTGTACTTTAAAAATCTATTTTATTGTATAATGCTTCAAACAGAATGTTGCCAAAACCTGGTGCGGATTGAATCTGTGACCATCTGATTACCAGTCTGATATGCATCCAGGAATGGAATGTAAAAGAGAGGAGAAGAATGGAAATGAACTGTAACTGAGTGACATGAAGATGACCAATCTCCCTGCTGTGAAGTGCTACTCTCTAGGTTTGTTGCTATAGTAACAGAGCTCAACATACTGACTAAACATTCATTACGATAACACACCCGTACGACATAGTGCATTTTTAACATATCCAAAATACCTACTTTTCTGATGAAAAGTCTGGTTATTTTTCTTATAAATGCTCATAACATAGGTTGTGTGTGCTCGTTAGAACCGCCTCATTAAGGCGGTTCTAACGAGTACCCACAACCTATGACTTGGAGAAAAAATAAGAAAAATAATGTTTACCCCCTTAAACCCCAGTTTACTCTATACAAAGTGGGGTGTAAGGGGATCTTCATTTCATGGACTTGTTCACGTGATGTGTTCAGCCAAGTGTGAAAAGGTGAAGGTCAGTAAGGGTCAATGGCAGTGGACAGGGTGTGCCATGTCAGATGTGTGTAAGAAGTTTCATTAGCATAGACAACTTGGTGCATAGCATAAGAGGGGGTAACCAGATATTTTTCTTATTAAAATATTGGTATTCATTTGATGCGCCTAGGCAAGGGCTTCTAATGAATACCCACAACATATGATTTCATGCAGAAATAAGAAAAATAGGAGTAATTTTCGGATGAAAAAAATGCTTTAAATGGAGCGATGTCAGTGTTTGAGAAAGAAAACTAAACAGAGACTTTACATTGTTAAGCTAAGTGTGAACAGAAGTTCAAGGTCAGTAATGGACAATCATAGTGGGAAGGGTCCATCATGGCAGATGTTTGTATAACGTTTTATTATCCCCTCGCAACAAAGTTGCGAATGGGGATATAGCATCGGTGCCGTGCGTCCGTGTGTGTGTGTGTCTGTGTGTCCGTGTGTCTGTGTGTCCGTGTGTCCGTGTTTCTGTGTGTGTGTCTGTCCGGAACCTTGTGAGCAGGATAGAAGACACAGTATTCATCGTAGAAGCATCAAACCTTCCACAAATGTTCACCATGTACAGAGGATGAACCCTATTGAATTTCAAGGTCAGGGGTCAAAGGTCAAGGTCACAATGGACTTGACCTTGAAAACCTTGTGAGCAGGATAGACGACACAGTATTCATCGTAGAAGCATCAAACCTTCCACAAATGTTCACCATGTACAGAGGATGAACCCTATTGAATTTCAAGGTCAGGGGTCAAAGGTCAAGGTCACAATGGACTTGACCTTGAAAACCTTGTGAGCAGGATAGACGACACAGTATTCATCGTAGAAGCATCAAACCTTCCACAAATGTTCACCATGTACAGAGGATGAACCCTATTGAATTTCAAGGTCAGAGGTCAAAGGTCAAGGTCACAATGGACTTGACCTTGAAAACCTTGTGAGCAGGATAGAAGACACAGTATTAATCGTAGAAGCATCAAACCTTCCACAAATGTTCACCATGTACAGAGGATGAACCCTATGAATTTCAAGGTCAGGGGTCAAAGGTCAAGGTCACAATGGACTTGACCTTGAAAACCTTGTGAGCAGGATAGACGACACAGTATTCATCGTAGAAGCATCAAACCTTCCACAAATGTTCACCAAGTACAGAGGATGAACCCTATTGAATTTCAAGGTCAGGGGTCAAAGGTCAAGGTCACAATGGACTTGACCATGAAAACCTTGTGAGCAGGATAGACGACACAGTATTCATCGTAGAGGCATCAAACCTTCCACAAATGTTCACCATGTACAGAGGATGAACCCTATTGAATTTCAAGGTCAGGGGTCAAAGGTCAAGGTCACAATGGACTTGACCTTGAAAACCTTGTGAGCAGGATAGACAACACAGTATTCATCGTAGAAGCATCAAACCTTCCACAAATGTTCACCATGTACAGAGGATGAACCCTATTGAATTTCAAGGTCAGGGGTCAAAGGTCAAGGTCACACTGGACTTTACCTTGAAAACCTTGTGAGCACGATAGAAGACACAGTATTCATCGTAGAAGCATCAAACCTTCCACAAATGTTCACCATGTACAGAGGATGAACCCTATTGAATTTCAAGGTCAAGGGTTCAAAGGTCAAGGTCACAATGGATTTTCATGTTAATGAATGGTATGCAGTTACAGTATTCATCGTAGAAGCATCAAACCTTCCACAAATGTTCACCATGTACAGAGGATGAACCCTATTGAATTTCAAGGTCAGGGGTCAAAGGTCAAGGTCACAATGGATTTTCATGTTAATGAATGGTATGCAGTTGCGAGGGGATGCTACGCTTGCGTTGCCTTGTTTGCCTTGATTTTGTTTGTTTGGATTGGAGTTTAACGGCCCAGTCAACACTATATAGGTCATTTTTGAGCCTGTCAGTTTACCTATCCACACTTTCCTGGGCAGGCTTATACGTAAGCGGTTAACCAGTACAGTGCACATTCTTTCGCCAGCAACTGACAACTGCCCTTCTTGAATTAGCGGAAGGGAGAGAATGACCGTAGAAAAGATTTCATGATCAATCTCCACGAAAGAATGTTGCCGACCCTGGCGGGAGTCGAACCCGCGTCCTCCTGATCACCAGTCAGACGCGCATCCGACTGAGCCAACGAGGCCGGCTTTATTTGCCTTGAAACAGAGACTGAGGTAATGGCCAAATATGACCGACTCAGTATAAGAAGATAGATAGATAGATACTAAGGTACAAACTTACCACTGCTGATGCCAACAAAAATTCCTACGACACCAAAGCCAGAAAATGATCCTTATGTCGAGCATGCTGACTTATTTAAGCAGCCACTACAAAATTATGTTTAAAAAATTCATCTGCTAACATCTGTAATTGGTGGGTTAAGGGTCAGCCTTGATAGCTCAGTGGTTAGTGCATTATACTTATGATCGAGAGGTTGTGGCTTAGAATCCGGCCACCGGAGGTGAAGTGTGTTCTTGGGAAAGACACATGACAATGCCCTATGCAACCCAGGTGTAAATGGGTGGCAGTGATTTAAAGTTACTGCCTCTCTCTCGCGCGCGCAATAGCATCCAGAATGAGTGTTTGAGAGTGATTCAATAAGCTTGGAGCTTTCATCGCATTCCAACTAAAATAAATTAGTATAAACTAAGGGTTAGGATACGTGCCCCTATGTTTGCAGCTTGTGTCATTGCATGTTTTCAACTAAGAGACTACCTTGAATTCATACAAAAGCCTGTATTATTTTGGCTAAAATGTACCTTTTTTCTTTTATTCTTTTTTATATTTTAACCCTTATCTTGCTGAATATTCATTTAAGCCACACCCATTTCTGTCTATCAACCAATCAAATTGCTTGATGTAAATTATTGCTACAAATTCATAAACTGAATGCCAAACAGTGTAGATCCGAAGCCATCTGATCTGGATCTACACTGTTTGCAAAGATAGGGGTTGTCGTGAACAGCAAGGTAAGGGTTAAAGGATTGGCATTTTAGATAAAGTTAACTGCACATTTATGGTAAATTTTGATATCAAAGACAGGTGTACAATATGTGAATTATGCCTCCCAAGACTATCTTTTAGCCCTTATCCTGCTGAACTCTTTGCAAACAGTGCAGATCCAGAAGCTATCTGATCAGGATCTACACTGTTTGCTATGCAGTTGTGAACTGAATGAATACAGTATATCAAACAATTTGATTGGTTGATATTCAGCAATGGGTGTGGTTAAACAAATTTATTCAGCAGGATAAGATTTAAGTCAAAACAGCTCAGGAAGAGCATGTTAAATCAAGGATTTTGATGCTTACTGTTTCAGCAGGATAAGATTTAAGTCAAAACAGCTCAGGAAGAGCATGTTAAATCAAGGATTTTGATGCTTACTGTTAAACAGTAAGCATCAAAATCCTTGATTTAACATGCTCTTCCTGAGCTGTTTTGACTTAAATCTTATCCTGCTGAATAAATTTGTTTAACCACACCATAGGATCTGAGATGTGTACACCAATGGCAAAGGTGTATGTTTGAGTTTTACGTTTCATCAACAACTTGTGGTTATATGGAAATGGGAACTTGCTTAAGGTCTCTTCTGAAAGTCTGGAGAAGCCCAGACTTGAACCTATGACCCCTGATTTATGAGAGGAATATTGTAGTTTTAATAAACACTGCACCATTGGGGCTTCTGCAATGTTGAAGGTAGGTAAGGGTTAGGGCACAGGAACAGATATGGTCAAGCTGATAAACCATCAATATTCCCAGATCAGTAGGACAATACAGTACTTAACCCTTTTTGTACCAAATGGAATCTTCCACCTTATATATAGCAGGAGTTCATTTCAAAATTTAGGGGTGTCAGGTTGTGTTTTCTTCAAAATTGATTTGGAAAATGACTGAACTTTTAGCAAACTGTGGAGGCCCTGATCAGATGCCGCATTCTGCGGCATCTGATCTGGGCCTGCACTGTTTGCCAGGGTACCTGTTTAGGGGTTTCTGGTACTGAATGGGTTAAGTAGGCATTATACATAGCTCCAAATAAGAGTAAGAAATAAGGATAATTATGGGATAATTTTTCCAAAATCCCATTCAGAAACATATCTTGTGGGTACTTGTTAGAATCGCCTCATGGAGGCTATTCTAACAAGTACCCACAACTTACGTTTTTATGGAGAAATTTGAAATATTATCTCAAAATTATTACTCAATCTTATCTTGAGCTCTATGGGTATGTAAAAGTAGCTATTTCCTGAGGAAATAAATTAATTTGACTCATTAATGACAAAACAAATTTTGCCAGTCCTTACAGCTTTCAATGAGAACTCCATTTCTAAGTCAAAGGTTGACTGGTTTATTCATTGCGCTTTTTGTTAAAATTACTGATATTTGGTCAAATAGTGCAGCCCCAGATCTGAGTCTTCACTATTTACCAATGTTCTGTTGATGGGATACAAGGCATGTCTTCATTAACTCATTACTAAAGGGGTACCTTGGCAAACAGTTCAGGCCCAGATTAGACGCCTCTGAACGCCTGCACTATTTGCTAACAGAATTTCCCTTTAAAAATAGAATAAAAACGAAAAAATTGGCCTGACACGCCTTATATGACAAATGGACTTGCACAATATATATACCCCCCACCCCCCCCCCCCCCCACCCCCATCTGGGCTTGAAGAAATAGATGGGCTGCATGATGCTTCCACGCAGAGCTGAATCCATCCACACACTAGTAATGGTAAACTGCTTGGAGGATCTAAGCCTGGCCAGGAACCCCGGTGCAAATGACTGTGCATGCTTATAAACCCCATTGGTTTCATTTGGCAACAGGTTTGAGATGTCATTTCATCTCAATGTCGGGTAAAAGTCCCACAAAATTGGAAGCAACGTCTCCAAAATGACCTATACTGTCTTGACGGGGAAGTTAAACCTCAAATCAAACAAACAAAACAAAGCACAATATATAGCAATGGAAGAGTCCACTAGTGTACAATGGGTTAAGGAAACATCAATTTAATTATTTGGAGTTATGTCCTGAGAATTTTTTACACCCTATGAGACCAGCATAGACACAGATCAGCAGTGCATCAGTGCAGCAGTGTTTCTTCTATACATGTAGCCCCTAGGCTACCAAAAGAGCAACTGGTCTCAACATGACCTTTGCTGCTGGTGGGGTGTAAAACTCTAAACAAACATACAAATCTAAAGAGAAACAAGCAATGGCAACTGGTTTGATACGCACATAGCAACAGATTGTAATAAATGAAGAACAGTTTTTGTCAATTCTCCATAAAAACCAATGTTGTGGGTATTGATTAGAACCGCCTCAGAGGCGGTTCTAATGAGTATCCATAACACAGGTTTATATGGAGAAATAAGACACTTCAATATCACAAAATACTCACCTTATCTGTTGCTATGACACAGTCTGATCTATGTCTTCTCCAGTCACACAGGTCTTCACGTATCATTTGCTGTGCTCTGGTATAAGAAGTTGTTTCATATAAAATTGGCAGGGTGGATTCTGTTTGTTTGAATTGAGGTTTTACATCCCCATCAACAATATTTAGATTGTTTTGGAGGCATTACTTTCGATTATATAGGACTTTTACCCAACAATGAGATGAAATGACATCTCAAGCCCTGCCACCCAAACAAATCAAAAGGATTTATAAAGGGACAGTCTGACTTGCACAGGCAGACTTAGACCCTCTGCGTGGTTTACCAGTACTCATGTGGGGTTGGTTTCTGCTCTGCATGAAAGTATCATGCAGCTTAACACTTTTTGTACAAGGAACCCCAAAACGGGTACCCTGGCAAACAGTGCAGGTCCAGATCAAACGCCACATTCTCGCCGCAGAATGCGGCGTCTGATCAGGGCCTACACTTTTTGAAAAAAATTCAGCTATTTTCCGTATAGTTTTTGAAGAAAACACAACCTTACCCCACTAAATTTTGAAATGGACTCATGCTATACATAAGGAGGAAGATTCCATTTGGTACAAAAAGGGTTAATCTATTTCTCCAAGCCCCAATAGGGGTGGAAGGGTGGAGCTTTTGTCTGTCCCTGCCTTTAGAATGTTCCTTAAGCAAAAAGGTGCACCCAATTGCGTTAATTCAACTGCAATACAAATAAAGCTATGGTGTTTATGGCCATTAAGCCCATCTGTGGACTCCATGAATTTGACAAACCATACCGGTAATTGACCTATTTTACCGCACTGTGTGCTTTTTTTTGGTCAAAATTGTATAAAAAAATCATGGTGAAAAATCTACCTTATAAGTGCACACTCAATATGAACAAGAGCTGTCACTATAAGTGAGCAATGCCCCCATGGGAGCCAATTTGAGGAAAAAAATGTGCGGACAAACCCACAAACAAACAAAAAAACATAAAAATTTAACAAAGTTGTCGAAGAAATGTGGAAGTAGTTCGCGTCACAAGGTTTAAGAATGCGTTTTTCAGAAAATAAAGGGCCATAACTCCTTCGCAGATGATAGGATCAACGTGAAAAGGAATGTATGTGCAAAGTTTCAGCTCAATCATTGAAGAAGCAGTTCGCGTCACAAGGTTTTCGAACGCGTTTTTAAAAAAATCAAGGACAGTTACTTCGCCGCAGGTGATAGGATCAACTTGAAAATTGTTAGGCACCCCTTCACCTCACAAGGAAAGCATGTGCAAAGTTTCAGCTCAATCAGTGAAGAAATGTGGAGGTAGTTTGCGTCACAAGATTTTTTAGTGCATTTTTTACAAAATCAAGGGCCATAACTACAAAACGCTTCATCTGAGCAGAATAAATTTTGTGTTATGCACATCTACATATCATTGCAAATGCATATATGCAAAAATTTAACAAAATTGTCAGAGAAATGTGGAAGTAGTTCACATCACAAGGTTTAAGAACGCGTTTTTCAGAAAATAAAGGGCCGTAACTCCTTTGCAGATGATAGGATTTACATGTACCTCACAAGTAATGCATGTGCAAAGTTTCAGCTCAAAGCGTGAAGAAATGTGGAAGTAGTTCGCATCACAAGGTTTTCGAACGCGTTTTTCTTTTTCAGAAAATCAAGGGCCGTAACTCCGTCACAGATGATAGGATCAACGTGAAAATTGTGTTAGGCACCCCTTCACCTCACAAAGAATGCATGTGCAAAGTTTCAGCTGAATCAGTAGTGAAATGTTGAAGTAGTTCACATCACAAGGTTTATACATGTAGCATATTTTTTAGAAAATAAAGGGCTGTAACTCCTTCGAAAATGATAGAACCAACGCGAAGAAATGTGGAAGTAGTTCGCATCACAAAACAAGAGGGCCCAGAGGGCCCTGAATCGCTCACCTGAAATTTAGTGTCTCCAGTACATTCTAGGCCCAAGGGCTATAATTTGAACAAACTTGGTAATGGTCCACTAGATGAAGCTTCATACCAAATATCAAAGAACTGGGCCTTCTGGTTTCAGACAAGAAGATTTTTAAAGGTTTTCCCTATAAAAGCCTATGAAAAACCAAAGGGACCCAGGGTGGGGGCTTTTTTGGCCCCAGGGCTATAATTTGAACAATCTTGAAAGAGGTCCACTAGATGAAGCTTCACACCAATACGCCTTGCGGATTCAGAGAAGATTTTTAAAGATTTTCCATGTATAAGCCTATGTAAATGTGTGTGTGTGAATTCGGGTTTAACATCGCTTAAGCCTGTGTAAAACCAAAGGCCCCAGGGGTGGGGGCATTTTTGGCCCCAGGGCTATAATTTGAACAATCTTGGTAGAGGTCCACTAGTTGAAGCTTCATATCAAATAGCATAGACCAGGGCCTTGTAGTATCAGAAGAAGAATTTTAAATATTTTCCCTAATTAAGCCTATGAAAAACCAAAGGGTCCCGGGGTGGGGGCATTTTTGGTCCTAGGGCTATAATTTGAACAATCTTGATAGAGGTCCAAAAGATGAAGCTTCACACCAAATATCTAAGACCTTGGCCTTGCAGTTTCTGAGAAGAAGATTTTTTAAAGATTTTCCCTTTAAAAGCCTATGTAAAACAGAAGGCCCCCTGAGAAGAAGATTTTTTAATGATTTTCCCAATATAAGCCTATGTAAAACCATAGGCGCCTTGGGCGGGGGCATTTTGGGCCCAAGGGCTATAATTTGAACAATCTTGGTAGAGGTCCACTAGATGAAGCTTCACACCAAATATCAAAGATCTGGGCCTTGCGGTTTCAGAGAAGAACGTTTTTAAAGATTTTCCCTGTATAAGCCTATGTAAAACCAAAGACCCCCGGGGTGGGGTCATTTTTGGCCCCAAGGCTATAATTTGAACAATCTTAGTAGACGTCCACCAGGTAAAGCTTCACACCAAATATTAAAGACGTGGGCCTTGTGTTTTCAGAGAAGAAGATTTTTTAATGATTTTCCCTATATAAGCCTATGTAAAACCATAGGCCCCGGGGGCGGGGGCATTTTGGCCCCCAGGGCTATAATTTGAACAGTCTTGGTAGAGGTCAACTAGATGAAGCTTCACACCAAATATTAAAGACCTAGGCCTTGTGGTTTCAGAGAAGAAGATTTTTAATGATTTTCCCTATATAAGCCTATGTAAAACCAAAGGCCCCCTGGGCGGGGGCATTTTGGGCCCCAGGGCTATAATTTGAACAATCTTGGTACAGGTCCACCAGATGAAGCTTCATACCAAATATTGAAGACCTGGGCTTTGCGGTTTCAGAGAAGAAGATTTTTAATGATTTTCCCTATATAAGCCTATGTAAAACCAAAGGCCCCCGGGGCGGGGGCATTTTGGGCCCCAGGGCTATAATTTGAACAATCTTGGTAGAGGTCCACTTGATGAAGCTTCATACCAAATATTGAAGACCTGGGCCTTGCGGTTTCAGAGAAGAAGATTTTTAAAGTTTTCCTTTAAAAAATCTATTTTTAGCTCCTGTGACCTAGATGTGCAATGGACCGGAACCATTTGAACAACTTTGAAAGGGGATCACCTAAGGATCATTTCTGTGAAGTTTGGTCAAAATCGGGTCAGTGGTTTAGGAGGAGATGTCATTTGAAGAAAAAGTTTACGCACACACGCACGACGGACAAAAAGTGATCACAAAAGCTCACCTCGTCACTACGTGACAGGTGAGCTAAAAAGTGCAGACTAACCAACAAACGGACAGTGCAAAAATTAAATGCCCTCCTACGGGGGCATAAAAAATAGTGAGGACACATTACAGATTTAGTTGAATTTCAGCAAAGGGGTTCACCACATATACATGTGATTGTTTGGGTCAAAAATGCACCAAAACTCAATATGAAACTATAAAGTGTGCACTTGTGCATTTTCTTTCCAAAAATAGCTTGGATGTGTGCATATAGGAGCATGTGCAGTAAATAGGGCAAATATGGTATGCTGGATACACCTGATCTGCTCTGCACAGCCAATCTTTGTTTGGACTACATGTACTATGCAGCCAGTTAATGTTCTGTTGCAACCTGACTACCAGATAGCCTTTCGTTGCTGTTTTTGATGTAGAGCTTCTGCTGTTACCCATTTTATACCAGAAACACCAAAACAGCAATTGACAAACAGTACAGACCCAGATCAGAAGTCACAGAATGCGGCGTCTGATCAGGACCTACACACAGGGCTTTCGTTAGGCGGACGTACGGCGTATATTACGTCCTGAAATCGCTTCTGGACGCCCAAATTAAACATCATAGGCGTCCCGCGAACTCCCTAAAATTTCTCTGTACGGCCAAAAATCTTTACTGAGACGTATAAACCCGCTCACTTTTAGCGGTTTGTAAAAAGTTTGCTCCGCCTTCTTAGCTGAAACCGCTTTCTGTGTTTATTGAGTACTAAGGACGTCCCATCTTCTGCCTGCGCGGTATTATATTGACAGTCAGAATCACGTGCGTCGGCACACCTTTGATCGTCATCGGTGTGTGAAAAACGTGTCGATGTGATTGCTCGGTGTTTGCATATAATTAAACGGATTAGTAGTTGAGGATAAACTAATTATCTCATTGACGATAAGTGTTTTTTTAATCCTGTAAACTTGTTACTGTTTAAATAAAAGTGGGTTGTAATTTGGGTGTTTTGTAGTGAGATTATCATTAGCGATGCAAAGTGTGACAATAATTTCAAAGATAGATACGCATTTTTTTCTTGAGTAAAAAAGCAGGTGTTCACTAGGCGAAATGACGAAAATAAATTTATAAAATCCCAAAATTTTGCCGCGACCGCCATTTGATTTTGGCGCCTCGAAAATACGTAAAACCGGCGGATGTGACCCGGCCGAGTCCGAGCTGCAGTCTGATCTGTCTTTTAGCCAAAAAGCAAAGCAAAAAAATACCGCTGACTCGAATTGACCATAGTTGCATGTGTTTGTCTGAAGCAGTTCCGAGTGTTTAGAGTACAATGAAGACTCGAAGTGTATGTTTTGCAAAGTTGGCAAAAATCTTTTACAAAAGAATTTTTCATTATTTCTTTTTAATCCATATATAACAATGGGTGTCAGGTTGGTTTTATTTGTGTTAAGTTGTTCAGTTTAGACAGATCAGAAGCTATGTTCTGTGGCATTTGATCTGGCTCTACACGGTTTGCTAATGACCCAAAAATGGGCCACTAGGCATATATGGGGATGGGTAATGCCATTGTTTTCTTTACTTTTATTTATTTATTTTGGTGGGTTGGGGGGGGGGCTGAGGGGCGAGGGAGTTTTACTTGGAAAGTTACCAAATTTATACAGGCAAAGCATACATATTTTTCTTTTTTGTATGCACTCCTCTGCGCTGTACTGACTGCATGTATGTCACATAGTTATGAGTAGTTTTAACTTCCTCACCGAGCTTTGCTTGATTGTTTTGAGTTAATCAACACTATTCAAGTCATTTTTGAGCCGGTCAGTTTACCTATCCACACTTTTCTAGCCATCTAAAAGAATATACAGGTGATTAAAAATGAAAACAAGAGATTCATAGATTAAATAATATATATTTCTTCATCAAAACAATTTTACGATCCGCAAACACCTTGCTTCAAAATTGGGACTTCCTGAATTTTCCAGTGGGACTTCCAGATTTCAAGGGTAGGAAGTCTGGGACTTCCTGAATTTGGGAGTTAATGGAAGCCCTGACACAGTTTGCCAAAAGTTCAGCCATTTGAAGAAAACCCAACCTGACACCCCTAAACTTTGAAATATACTTCTGCTATATATAAGGAGGAAGATTCCATTTCGTACAAAATGGGTTAAGCCCATTCTGTACTGAATGAAATTTTCCCCCTTATATACTGCAGGAGTCTATATCGAAATTTAGGGGTGTCAGATGGAGCTATTGATAGATTTTTCTTCAGAAAATGGTTGGAGTCTCTACAACAGTCAGAAGGCCATGATCAGAGAACACATATCTGGGCTATCACTGTTTGCCAATGATCCATTTTGGGGTTTCCCATATAAAATGGGTTGATATTATGGCCTTGACCTGTTATATATATATATATATATATAACAGGTCATAGCAGATATATATTGTTTCAATTGACCTTGTGATTTCAGAGATGTTGTTTAAAAATGTTGACAATGTTGCAGATTACGTAGACATCAGACAATGATGCAGACAATAGACTAATGTCTATCCTACAAACTCCCCAAGGGCCTTCAGCTCTGGTAAGCTTAAATTCGGGAGGTTTAGCACCAGAGCATAAATGTTTTCTGGTCTTGCTTGAAGTTGTTGTCTGTTCTTTATCTGAGTAAGGCCTTTGCATGTTACAGAAACAACCTATGGGTGTTGTCCTCATTGCGAGCTCCAAAGTGTGAGCAATGATCAATTTGTGTGGGTTTGTAGCAGTGGTTTGTAGGGTGGTCCATGCATTTCCCGTAATGACCCTAAGTATTGGGACAGATAGGCAAAAGCAAATAGTGCAGACCCAGATCAGACTGCTCCTGAAGGAGCAGTCTGATCAGGGTCTACACTGTTTGCTTCTCCATCTGCACCTTTTGGACTCCTTGCTACATCGTGAAACAATTTGTTAAAATTTTAGGGGAGTTACTACAAGTCTTTAAGGTGTCCGAATTTTAAGGATTTTTATGGTATATTCCATGGCTTCATATTACCCGTATGCTCTTGTGTGGTTTTCAATGAGATTTCAAGGGAGGCAAAAATTATGATTTCCTGTGTTTTTCCTGTATGAGCCCCTTAAAAAAAGTGGCCCCCTTCTCTTAAAAATTTGCTCCACGGGAGCAATTTTTTTCCTTTCAGTGTAGATCTTTATTGATAATAGATTAACTGGTTACTGTATTTAACATATGTATTTGGACAGACAGCCCTGAGTAGTGTAACCCAGATGAGATGCCACAGACAACAGCATCTCATAAGAGTCTACAATGCTTGCAACTCATTCAGCTATCTTAAGGCACAACATCGGATTTCTTCAAATCTTAGAACAAGTATGCATGCCTGATAAATCCAAGTTTCAGACACTTGCCCAGCAGGCCACAGCATCCTGAAAAAGACTCGGAATTATAACATTCTCTATATATTCTAAACAATTTTCTATTCAAGTGAAAAAAAAATCACTTGCCCAGACAAAATTTGGACTTGTCCCAGGCAGCTGGGCAATGGATTTGTCAAGCCCTGAGTATGGTAAGGAATTAAGTTCTCCAATATTTAGGGTAAATATGGTATTTTTGAAGAGTTGTCTCCCCTGAAGGTGTTTCTGTTACCATAAATAACTTACTGTCAAGTCTTGCAACTTCTCCATCTATCACACACTGTTTAGCATAGGAGTCTTCTATAGTTGGATCATAGTCTGTCACAAAGTAGGACTGAAAAAAAAAAACAGAAAAGAAAGCATAGCAACAGGTAAGTTTTGTATTTTTGATAATTGAAGGATAGTCTTTGTCAATTCTCAATGGGTACTCGTTAGAACTGCCTTGGAGATGGGTACTCATTAGAACCACCTCAGTGAGGCGGTTCCAATGAACACCCACAATGTAAGTTTATATGGAGAAATATGGAAAACTATCTGCCAGTAATCACAAAATATGCACCTTATCTGTTGCTATGAAGAGTAAAAGAAAAATCCAGGGAGAGTCACAATCACAAAGTGTAGCCCACCTTTGGCCACAGGAGCAAGAGAAAACAAAACTCACTGGGAACAAGCACAACAACAAGCACTTCACGAGCGAAACAATCAGCCCTCTCTTCATCAAACAGGGTGATTAGACTGCTAGAGAGCACTTAGCAACTATGTACAACAAACCACAAAACACAGCCAATTTTGTTGAAATACAACAAAGCAACAATGAAACAACACCACCAGAACAGTCAGCAGCACCAGCCACACGTGAGACCTTTTACGGCCGGCAAATCTTTACCCTAAGTTCAGGAGTAATTCCCAATATTAAACACAAATTAGAGCATCATTTGATGGCATTCCACAGCAAATCCCCATGCTTTCTCTAATTATATGTACATCAACCATTTTCAACCCAGTCTAAGTAAATACAGTCGAACCTGTGCTTACGGTCACCTCCGAATAACGGTCCCCTTATTACAATGGTCAGTTTCAACCCCTCCTATAGAAATTCCCCAAAAAATTACCTGGGAATAGCGGTCCACTGCACACTACGGTCAACGGTCACGTTAATCAGTCCCAAATTGGCTTGCTGTCCTTGAATAGCGGTCTTCAATTGAGTCAGTCACACTCATGATTTTTGCTTCGAGGCAAGTTTTGTCATTGATTAGCAAAGATTGCTGTTGTTGTCCTTACTACTGGCGAACTGGTCAAACATGATACAGTTTGTGAGTTAGTTAAAGAGTTAGTGAACAAATTCATTGCATTTTAATGAACATGTACATTAAATGGAAAACAATAACTGATTAAACAAGAAAGATGTTTTTGTGAAACACAAATATGTCCCCGGGCAAGGCCTTTTTTTTCAAAGTTGGTCACACATCAAGGTCAAGGTCACAGGTCAGAATTTTTTGCATGAATGTGAAGCTCTTGTCACAAGGAACCTACATGCGAAATATGAATGCTGTATCTCAAACGGTTCAAAGTTATGACCAACATTAAAGTTGTCCACATACAAACCAACCAACCAACAAACAAACATGGCAAAAACAATATGTCCCCACTATCGCTACCGGGAGCATAAAAATACATGCTTCTTCATCCAGTAACAGCTTGCAATTTCATCAACAAAGGTAAGATTTTTTGATACTTTGTCAGCCGGATGAAACTTGTCAAACCTCCGAACAAAGGTCACCTGTGAACAAAGGCCAAAATTGTCCTTTCCCACAGCTGGCCTTTGTTCACAGGTTTGACGTTAGGTGCAAGAATTGATGCGACATATGTCTTTCTCCAGGGCTATCAAGAAGCCTCTGTGGTCAAGTGGTTATGCTACTCGCCTTGTAAACCAGGGGTCGCAGGTTCGATCCTGGGCTTCTCCAGACTTTCGGATGAGACTTTAAACCGAGGTTCCGTCTCCGTATGACCTTAGCTGTTGGTGGGACGTAAAACTGAAACACTCCTGATTCGCTCATCTGAATGTCATTGTCTCTAGTACATTCTACTTTTAGCTCTGGTGGCCAAAATGGGTGGAACGATCTTAGCTATTTTGGTAGGGTGTCACCTAGGCAACATTCCTTTGACGTTTGAATCAAACTGACCCAAGGGTTTAGGAAGAATTCGCATTTGAAGCAAATTTACAATGTTTTTCTATTTTTAGCTCTGGCGGTCATATTGTTCATCAGAGCGAGACCATTTTAGCTATTTTGGTAGAGAGTCATCCAAGCAACATTCCTATGAAGGTTGAATGTAATTGGCCCCAGGGTACAAGATGAGTTGTCGTTTGAAGATTTTTTTAGCCCTGGTGGCCATCTTGTTTATCAGAGCGGAATGATTTTAACTATTTTGGTAGATAGTCACCTGGGTAACATTCCTTTGAAGTTTAAATCAAAATTGCCTCACAGTTTAGGAGAAGTTTGCGTTCGAAGCAAATTCTATTTTTAGCTCTGGTGGCCATTTTGTTCATCGGAGCAGGATCATTTTAGCTAATATGGTAGAGAGTCAGCTAAGCAACATTCCTATGAAGCTTGAATGAAATGGGCCCAAAGGTACAGGAGGAGTTGTTGTTCAAAGATTTTTCTCCTATTTCTTAGCTCTGGCAGCAATTCTTCTTTGTCAGAGTTGAAAGATTTTAGCTATTTTGGCAGGGAGTCACCTAAATAACATTCCTGTGAAGTTTGAATTGAATTGGCCAAAGCGTTTTGGAGGAGTTCATGTTTGACACAAATTTACAATTTTCTATTTTTCTATTTTTAGCTATGGTGGCCATTTTGCTCATCAGAGCAGAACCCTTTTAGCTATTTTGGTAGATGGTCACCTAAGCAATATTTCTATGAAGTTTGAATGAAATTGGCCCAAGGGAACAGGAGGCTTTGTCGTTTAAAGATTTTTTTTATTTTTAGCTCTAGCGGCCATCTTATTTGTCAGAACATAACGATTTAAGGTATTTTTGTAGGGAGTCACTTGGACAACATTCCTGTGAAGTTTGAATCAAATTGGCCCAAGGGTTGAGGTGGAGTTTGCGTTTGAAGCAAATTTACAATGTTTTTCTATTTTTAGCTACGGTGGCCATTTTGCTCATTGGAGCAATACCGTTTTAGCTATTTTGGTAGAGGGTCACCTAAGCAACATACTTATGAAGTTTGAATTAATTTGGCCCAAGGGTACATGAGGAGTTGTCGTTTAAAAAAATTTCTATTTTTAGCTCTGGCGGCCATTTTGTTCACCGGAGCGGAACCGTTTTACATAATTTGGTAAAGGGTCACATAAGCAACACTTCTATGAAGTTTGAATGAAATTGGCCCAAGGGTTGAGGAGTTATCGTTTAAAGATTTTTTTCTATTTTTAGCTCTGGCAGCCATCTTGTTTGTCTGAGCGGAATGATTTTAGCTATTTGTATAGGGAGTCACCTACATTATATTCCTGTGAAGTTTGAATCAAATTGGCCCAAGGGTTAAGGAGGAGTTAGTATTTGAAGCAAATTTATGATGTTTTTCTATTTTAGCTATGGCGGCCATTTTGCTCATCAGAGCAGAACCCTTTTAGCTATTTTGGTAGAGAAGTTAAAATGAAATTGGCCCAAGGGTACAGGAGGAGTTGTCGTTTAAAGATTTTTTCTATTTTTAGCACTAGCGGCCATCTTGTTGGTCGGAACATAACGATTTTAGCTATTTTGGTAGGGAGTCACTTGGGCAAAATTCCTGTGAAGGTTGAATCAAATTGGCCCAAAGGTTGAGGAGGAGTTTGCGTTTGAAGCAAATTTTCGATATTTTTCTATTTATAGCTTAAGTGGCCATTTTGCTCATCGGAGCAATACCGTTTAAGCTATTTTAGTAGAGGGTCACCTAAGCAACATTCCTATGCAGTTTGAATTAATTTGGCCCAAGGGTACAGGAGGAGTTGTCGTTGAAAGAATTTTCTATTTTTAGCTCTGGCGGCCATTTTGTTCACCGGAGCAGAACCGTTTTAGCTATTTTGGTAGAGGGCAACACTCCAATAATTTTGAATGATACTGGCCTAAAGGTACAGGAGAAGTTGTCATTTTAAGATTTTTAGCTCTGGCGGCCATCTTGTTCAGCTAAGCGGACCGATTTTAGCTATTTTTGTAGAGGGTCACCTACGCAATATTCCTATGAAGTTTTATTGAAATTGGCTCAAGGATTAATGAGTAGTTAGCATTTAAAGCAAATTGTTGACGCCGCACGACACGCGACGAATTGCTTTTTTGTAAGGTTCTTGGATGATATCAATAAAATAGTAAATTTTGCAGAAACGACTTACATCCATTAAAAGTGAAAAACTACAGTGTTACCGGTTTCGGATTTTCATGAAATTTGGCATAGCTAAAGCAGATACATATGGCAAGTTTTCCTAGCAAAATGAAATCTTGACAAAGACTAGAACATACTTATCTTAGGCATTGAATTTTGATAATTTTTTAGAATTTTAATTAAAAAATTAGATTTTTGATAATTATTTTATCAGAAAATGTAAACTTTAATTAATTCAAAAGGTTTTTTAGTATCAAAGGAATGCCTATGGAGTTCTGCATTCAATCCAGTTCACAGATCTTGAAACTAAATAAAACATAAGATTTAAGACGCACTTATTTAGAGACAGACACCAGCGCATGGAGGGAGTCAGCTAGAGTGGCCTCCTGAGTCCTACTTTGATTTATATAATTTATTAAATACATATTTATACCTTGTATATGCTGAGTTATTAATATACAAAGAAAAAACATGCATGGGCACAGATGAAAGACCCCCTTTTGCAAATGTTCAATGCATGTCTGAACGGCGTTGCCAAACACAAGCCTTAGGACATGCATTTAAGAAGGCAGTTAAATGATCAAAATGTTTTAACACACACACACAAAACTTTCCAACAAAGCTTGTTTTGCATTTGCGCATGAGCACTATCAATAGAATATTGCAAGTGCAGAAGGATGAATGTGTTGTGTTGGTCCTATTTAGTTCATACATTTATACAAAAGGGCACACGATGAAGCTGAAAAGATTTTGGGCTAGGTCAAGAAAGTAAGTAAATAAATAAATAAATGCATAGAAAATAAAAGATAAACTAGAAAAAGTGTCCATAGGACACGGATGCCCCCGCCAAATGCAATTCATAAAAAATATTACAAATGTACTTCAAATCAATCATAAAATACATGCATCAAGGACAGATAATCCAAAAACCAAAAATGCAAGAGTTGTCTTCCTTGTACATGACACATCGTCTCAGTGTGATGAATGCACCTGTGAAGTTTCATGAATACATTCCATACGGTTTAGGAGTTATGGCCCGGACACGGTTTACTATATGGTACTAAGTCAAGGGCATATAACTCAAAAACCAACTCGAACAAGCAGGAGTTGTCTTCCTTGTTCATGACACATCGTCTCAGTGTGATGAATGCACCTGTGAAGTTTCATGAATATATTCCATACGGTTTAGGAGTTATGGTCCGGACATGGTTTTCTATATGGTACTAAGTCAAGGGCAGATAATTCAACAACCAAAAAAGCAAGAGTTGTCTACCTTGTTCATGACACATCGTCTCAGTGTGATGAATGCACCTGTGAAGTTTCATGAATATATTCCATACGGTTTAGGAGTTATGGCCCGGACACGGTTTACTATATGGTACGAAGTCAAGGGCAGATAATTCAAAAACCAAAAATGCAAGAGTTGTCTTCCTTGTTCATGACACATCGTCTCAGTGTGATGAATGCACCTGTGAAGTTTCATGAACATATTCCATACGGTTTAGGAGTTATGGCCCGGACACAACATACCATTTGACTATATATGGATGTAAGTCAAGGGCAGATAATTCAAAAACTAAACAAGCAGGAGTTTTCTTCCTTGTTCATGACACATCGTCTCAGTGTGATGAATGCACCTGTGAAGTTTCATGAATATATTCCATACGGTTTAGGAGTTATGGCCCGGACACGGTTTACAATATGGTACTAAGTCAAGGGCAGATAATTCAAAAATCAAAAAAGCAAGAGTTGTCTTCCTTGTTCATGACACATCGTCTCAGTGTGATGAATGCAACTGTGAAGTTTCATGAATATATTCCATACGGTTTAGGAGTTATGGCCCGGACACGATGTCATCGGACGAACGAAAGAACGGACAGGGGTAAAACTTAGTGCCCTTCCGGTATTCTCCGAATACGCGGGGGCATAATAAACTGGAGCAACAAGAACTCGGATTGGGCTCCTGACTTGTGCATTAGCAAACCGTGATTAGATACCTAAACAGACGCCACGCAACGCCACAGAACGCATATTTAATGGGTTTACTTAATGGTATTTTGATAACCATTTTAACAGATTTTTAATAATTGTTAAAATTGCCCATTAACAGATACATTATTGATGGATTTTAATGGTATGTTTTAATAGGAATACTTAACAGGATTTTAATTGTAGTTTGGGCAGTAGTGATACGCGGATGATTTGTCTTTTAATCCCCGATAATATGGGAGAGTACATTTACTATTATCAGCTTACCTTTTTACTCACAGGTTATTCGGAATTTTCTGCTGGATTTCACGAAAATATAAGCTTGACTTTTAAAAAAACGGAATTTTCATTTTTTTTTCGGGAGCTTTTTCCTGAATTTCGTGAGGCTGGAGAATGGCTATTTTTTCGGGAGTCTCCCACGCTTTTCAGGAGACTTAACATGTCTGTTGTTGTTAAGGTGCTTGACATTACATTATTTTGCAGTTGTTCAAAGCCTTGTTAGTTTAACAAGCTCATCATTCCACAACTTGTTGGCTGTGTTGAAGTACAGCATCAAGTAAAGTGTTATTTTTGCCGAAAAAAAAAGATCAGAATCAGAATTGTTACTGGTGACATGTAAAATGACATTCATACACCAGGATGGCAGCTGCTATCATTTTTCAGCAAAAATACTAGCATATTTGCCATATTAAATAATTGTCATTCAGGTTTTATCCACAGTAAACCATTCTGAGTTTATGAAAGCATTATGTCCAATTTAAGGTGTCACCGCTGTGTTTTGGGACCTTGTCATGGAATCGAGACAGTTCCCCAACAGGGTTTTTGGAGACAGTTCCCCGCCATGGTTTTTGGAGACAGTTCCCCCGACACTATTGGTCAAAGTCAAATGACCTGTGACTGATCATGATGATTATCATAATTGATATTTATTATGTGTTCATCAATATTTTGAAGACAATTCAACGTCAGACGTTTCGAAATATTAAATTGTGGATTCATCGACATTTTTATCTACCTTATCTATATATCTTCTCATACTTTGGCCATTACCTCGGTTGGGTGGGTGGCTAAATTTAGAATTTAGCACAAAAAAAAAAAAACATCTCTGGATGAGTCCTTAAAACTATTTACAATCCAAACACAGAGGTATCATAAAACGCATACCTCTGAGTATCAATCTTATACTGTGTGGGCTTTGAACTCCTCTGCAGTCTTGGCATTCACCGCAGAAAATGGAAGACTATTCCAATGAGGAATAGTTCTAGGGAAGAAAGGTTTTTCAGGGCATCACTATAGGACTGGTACCTACAATACTGTGAGTTATTTGCTCTTGATGCCTGTGTCCGGGTTGACACTGTTGCAGGGGTCAAATACCTATCCTTGTTAATTGATACTGTACCAGAATGTATCTTGTAGAAGAAGGTTAAGGAGGACTGCTCACGAGGGGTCTCCAGGGATGGCCACTCTAGCTCATCAAGCATGTCACCAACGCTACTTCTATTTCGCCATCGTCTGCAGGTCCATCGAGCAGCTGTCCTCTGCACCTTCTCCACCAGCTGAATCTGAGTTTTAACATATGGATGCCAAATGGGTGATGCATATTCAAGCTGAGGGCGAACCAATGTTTTATATGCAACATCCTTTGTCTGTGAGGTGCAAAAGCCAAATTACGTCTAAGGAATCCTAAGGTCCTAGTTGCTTTGGATGTTATTTCAGAGATATGTTGATCCCAATCGAGATCGTCAGTGATGGTGATACCAAGATATTTGGCGGAATGAACTTGCTCCAAAGTTTGCTGGTGTAGTGTATAATCATACTTAATTTGTTTGTCCTGAAGGTGTCATGACACCCTCATTGAATGGCATTTGGCTACATTGAACTTCATCTGCCAATCTGTTTCCCATTGTGCAAGTCGATCCAGGTCATCTTGTAAAATGCGACAGTCAGAAGAAGAATATATGTCCCTATACAGGACACAATCATCAGCAAACAAACGGACAGATGACCTGATGTTATCAGGGAGATCATTGATGAATATCAAAAAGAGGACCGGTCCAAGGACTGTACCTTGTGGGACACCAGATAGAACAGGGACTGGATCAGACGCTTGGCCGTCAAGTACAACTTGTTGAGAGCGCTCGGAGAGCCATGAGCTAATCCAATTATGTGTGGATCCTCTTATCCCATAGTAGTCCAATTTGTACAATAGCCTTCTGTGAGGTACCTTGTCAAAGGCCTTGGCGAAATCTATGATGATCAAGTCAGTCTGTTTGTGGCCACGATTTATGGCCCCATCCAGATTACTCACAATGGCATGGAAGAATTGAACTAGTTATACCCACGTTTTTTGAAGAAAAGTGGGGATATTGTTATCGCCTCTGTCCGTCTGTCTGTCCTTCTGTCCGGCTATCTCCTTCTATACCGTTCATTGGAATTCAACCAAATTTGGTGTGTGAGTTACTTACATGAATGGCTTCTGCAAGAGCACATTAATTTTTGGACCAGCCCCCAGGGGTCCCTGGAAGAGGTCAAAATGTGGGGATTTGCGATGGCGCGCCATCGACTGCGCGATCTAGTTGAGTTTCGCAAGACCTTTTTGAAGACAGTTCCCCGACAGACTTTTATGTGTATAAAATAAAAGCTTATACTTGATACCATTATTAATAAGTTTAATGAATACACCTGAAATTAAGCGAACTAGCATGTTCAGTTAATGAACATGCACACATTTAAACAAAACAAAAATGTCTTCCAGGAAACGCAATAGTATATTTCTACTCATCATTTTTCCATATAATAAACATTTGAAAAATGAAGATGAGTTCAAAGTTTTTGTTTTATATAAATATTATTAAAGTATAAGAATATAAAATAGATATCTAACACTGTTATGCGAATAATAATGATAAGTATTTGACTATCAATCAATCAGTGCCGTGCACATGCGCGTGCGTCAGAGATGATGAGCTTGCAATCGCTTATCAGACGTCTCTCTCAATGTCAATTATAAGTCAGCTTGTGTATCAGCTTATGAGCTGACAAAGAACCACTCCCACTAAATGGCAAAACATGCGTTGCCGGCAGACTGACGGCAACACATGTTTTAGGCTTTAAAGCTGACAGAGCATTAAAGACCATCTACATTTAAATTGCATCTTGACGAATGCTGACTGACAAAGAAATTCCACATTACCTCTCCTCTGCCTTAGACTTCCAGACAGGTCATCGTCAGAACAAATGTCGGCGAACTGTCTTGATATCAACGAGGAAATTTCGGGCAACTCATTTATATAGCTGCCATAGCAAGAAACGTCCAAATTATAACTAATTTATCTTAAGACAATTCCCCGACACAGAAAGACATTGCCTCTCCAAATCACAAGTATACTTAATCTATTCACAATGATCACTTAGCCTATCTCTAAATTCTAATTGCCAATTAGGTCATTAAGACTATAGGAGCTTTTTTCGTGACGCACTTCCGGTTCTAAAAATAGAACGGGAAAAGCCCTGGCCGTCAATCTGTCGTATTGCTTCAAGGCAGTGGGGCAGATAAAGTGTTAATTACAGCGTAAAACAATGGAATTCTTATAAACTTTTGATGAATTCTAATGTAAGATAATGGGAGAAAACACTAATATGCTGCCTGGTGTAAAATTTCGCATTAGGAAAACATGCCTATACAATACATTATCAATTTTTCGGGAAAATATGGAAATTTTAAGATGAAAAAGTGTGATGTTTTTTCTTATTTCTGCTCAAAACATAGATTGCGGGGACTCGATAGAACCGCCTATATGAGATAAAGATGTTTATTTATTTGCCCGTTTTTTTTTTTTTACATTTAATCATTTTGTGCATAAAGTACAGGCGGTTATATCTAGTACAAACAATCTATGTTTTGAGGCGGTCCTGTCGAGTACCCACAATCTATGTTTTGAGCAGAAATAAGAAAAATAATGTTTACCCCTGTAAACCCCAGTTTTACTATATAAAAGTGGGGTTTGAGGGGGTCAAAATCGCATAGGCGTCCTTTTTATGATGGCAAATCATAAGTGTTATTTTTAGTTAACTGCTCTTTAAGATATATTGTACATATGACCTAATAGGGCCTTCTCTCTCTCTCTCTGTCTCTCTCTCTTAGCGTACCAACACTTAGCGAGCGTAGGTAAATGTAAATTACAGTTTGCCGTTATATAACTTCACATCAACCGACATGTAACGTGTCTACATCAAACCAACATCAAACCGATACACTGAATTGGACTTTGCAACGTCGATGAAACGTCAGAACATTGCGTTGGCGATGATACGGCGTTGCTTAATAGGATGTCATATACCCAGTACTGGGACCCATCAAGACTCGGTGGGGTTGGAACATTAAATTCAAAACAAAAGTAGAACACCCTTTCAGTGCATGAGAATGGAACACCTTCGCAAGTGCAAGATTTTACTGTAAAATCTGGTAGATTTGTAGATTTGTTCAACATGCCGAGCCCTTACATTAACCCATTTGGTACCAGAAACCCCAAAACGGGTACCCTTGCAAACAGTGCAGGTCCAGAATAGACTCCGCAGAATGCGGAGTCTGATCAGGGCCTACACTGTTTGCAAAAAGTCAAGCCAATTTCCAAACAAATTTAAAAGGAAACACAACCTGACACCCCTAAATTATGAAATGGACTTCTGCTATTTATAAGGAGGAAGATTCTATTTGGTACAAAAATGGTTAATGGCTTATTAGTTTAGCTCTACAATATCTTCTTGGAAACAGGCTCTCTCATCTCAACGGTCACGTGACATTGAAGTGGGCTGGAGTGGGCATGACATCGAGCCAATGTTGACTCGACGTCCGTCTGTCAGTCAACTCATTAGTTTTTTTTCGACTGTCAGTTTGTTTATTTGTCTGTCTAAATGTCCGTCCAATCGTCTGTTTGTCAGTCATTCGGTCTGTCTGTCAGTCAAACCTCTCTCTCTCTCAACGGTCATGTGACGTTGAAGTGAGTTGGAGTTGGTGTCGACGGCATGACGAGATTTTCGTCAATTAAAAAAGGATCCAGGATACATGAATTTCAGTATTCAAAGCAAAATATCATTCTTTCTTTCTGTCGATCCCCGACAGCGGCGATAAAATTTCGGTGTCCGAACACGCTCCATTGGCATCATTTGCAGGGATGAATGTCATAAAGTGCACCGTCCTTCGGATCGGGACGTTAACTGGAGGCCCCCTGTGCAGGGAGAACCATCCCCTGTGCAGGTTAAAGATCCCTACCGTAATTACATGATTACTGTGTAGGCTTTCATCCTGCAAAAACTGGAGTGTATGTAATATACACCTGCGGTAATGGTCAAATGTGACCGACGCAGTATCAGAAGATAGATAGAGGCATTATTTCAATGTAAACGGGTATATTTTCTTTCAAAATGTCGGAATATTGTTAGCATTTTAAGTTTCGCCAATACATTTGAATAGCCATAGCCGTTTCAATTGACGGCCAGTGCTTTGCGCATGCGCAAGAATGGCGTCATAAACGGTATCCCTAAAACCTCCTATAACAATAGTGTCGGGGAACTGTCTTCAAAAATGTCTGGGAACTAATTGCCAATTATAATTATCAGTCACAGGTCATTTAACTATGAACAATAGTGTTGGGGAACTGTCTTCAAAAGTGTCGGGGAACTGTCTTCAAATGTGTCGGGGAACTGGCTCCAAAAACCGTGTCGGGGAACTGTCTTGTTCCCCCTTGTCATTTGTCTGACATTGACATTGCATGCACTTTCCATCATCGAGCTAACTGCCTGGATGACAATTATATCATTTAACACCAGTGACATGAAAACAAAAGAAAAAATGTACTTGGAGGGGCAAAAATAACTGGAAACACAATTTGGTCGAAAATGGACGAAAAGCTGTTTTTTCTGAAATGACCCCCGCTCAGTTTAAATGTCAATATCTTAAGTTTTGGAGAACCGATTGTTCTCAAATTAAAAGTGTTGTATTTGTAGAATATTGCTAAATATGCTGAGCTATAGATTAAGCAGATTTGTTCATTTTTTCAATTTTATTTTTGGCAGTGCATGGAAAACATGCAATTCCTAATTGCTCACCTGAATAAACTGAATCGTTAAGGCACTCTTGCCAACACCCCCTCCGCCTACAACTACAAGTTTGTAATTTTGATTGTAACTATTAGAATCCTGATTATGTCGAGACATTGTCAGTTTTGTTTACAAAATTCGAGATTTCATGTCAAAATGGCTGAATACGAAACTAAAGTGGTACAATGAATAACCCGAACAAGACTGGTGCAACAAAACGCCGAAAAATCTTTGTTCTTCAGTTCCGTCTCTTAGTCTAACCTCTCCGTTGATAAACAACAAGACGTTTCGCACCCAAGACGTTCCCCACCCTGGTCGCACCCCACCCCACAGACTAGTCGTTTCGCTCCCCTTTTTGGCCCCTAGTCGTTTCGCCCACAAACCATTACCCATAGTCAATACTAATATGAACTTAGGCACAGCCTAGATGCGGACATGAGCATTGTTATCGAATTAAAGGCACTGCCTTTTGGGCACAAAAACACTCATTTACACCTCTTAAGTAATTAAAAGTGGTGTAGAACAGAAAAATATACTGATAGTGCTACCGTGGTAACTCAGTGGTTAGCTAGTTACTGCACTTACCTCGCCACAAAGTGACCGTCCTCGGGATCGGGACGTTAACTGGAGACCCCACCCACCCACACACGCCCCTGTGCAGGGAGAATCATCCCATATGCAGGTTAAAGATCCTTTCCGTAATGTCATGATTACCGTGAAGGCGTCCGTCCTGCAAATCTTGAATGTGTGTACACCTGCAAGTAATGGTCAGTTGTGACATACCTCAGTAATAGAAGATAGGTAGTAAGTCACGCAAACAAGTCCTTGGTTAGGTACAGATGGTATTCGTAGGGGCGTACTTTACATTTCTAGCAAAATAAGGGGAGTCAATGACATCATTCCCCTATGGTATTTTCACTATTTTGACAGTATTTTCTGTGTCTCCCAAACTGAGGTCATTTGCAACTTGTTGTCAGACCAAAAACAATGCATTTTGAAAGAGGCAGTCGTGTGAAAGACAGCTTACTCTGACCAAAGTCCAAGCCCTTGCAGCAGGAATAGATGAAGGTCAATAGTTTTACTCCATCTCTCTTGACTTTAGCAAGGTGTTTGACAAAGTGCTACATTGACAACTTGAGCACTGTCAAGTCCAGATACGAAAAAATATATAGTAACCTCTTACAGTTGACCCAGAGCTTCCTGACCAATAGGGGCTAACCAGACCTGGTCAAAGGCTAGTTTTCCATGATTACCCAAGCCGTATCCGGTGCCCCTCAAGGTGCCATGCTCGGACCATTGTTGTTCTGTCCATACATAAATGACCTGCCACAGCCTTTTTCTATCTCAAAAAGAACACAGCAACCTGGCTTTTCTTTGTATGCCAAGAGGCATAACCGACTGGACCTAAGATGTTAAAACATGGTGGTAGAGAACAAGATAAGACTTATCCTGGATTATGCCACATCTGTATGGGACCCACATATAGTATCCAGCAGCTGGAGACGATGCAACAGTGAGCAGCTTGGTTTGTCAGAGGTGGCTAACATACAGCCAGCATTACCTCCCGAGTGATGCAATGCCTTTGCCCGTCCATGCTTATAAACCCTATTGATTTCATTGGGCGGCAGGGATTGAGATGTCATTTCATGTCAATGTCGGGTAAAAGTCCCATAAAATTGGAAGCAACGTCTCCAAAAGACCTTTACAGTGTTGGCAGGGACGTTAAACCTCAAATCAAACAAACAAACAAACAATACCTTTGACGGCAAACTGACAAGCGTTGACGGGCATGATCTACCACTTGGCTAAGTGGACATCCATGCTTGCAGGTTCTCCGACCCGAAAGCAGCGAACAGCAGAGGATACTTCCTAGGGTATATGGACCGACATCTGTCAACTCTCCTTCATTACCATGGGCATCACACTTAAGGAGGGAGTTTTTGAGTTTTACGTCTCACCAACAGCTAAATCATACGGAGATGGGACCTCGGTTTAAAGTAGAAGTAAAACAAGGATCAGGAATCAATACAATTAACTTACTCCACCCATCAAAGACACCAAAGGGAAAGAAACACAAACACCAAGCGACCAGACCATAATGGAAACCTAAACAAAGGAGGGCCATAAGGACAGTCACTTTCCCACAAAATGGCCATATAGCCATTCAAAATAAAAAGACACAAGTGATACACACAGTAAGTAACTAACAACAACATAAATAAACCGCCACAGAAGAACCGCCTTGACACGGTCAGTGGAAAGACTCATCCGAAAGTCTGGAGAAGCCCGGTATCGATCCTGCGACCCCTGGTTAACAAGGCGAGTAGCATAACCATTTCACCACGGAGGCTTCTATCAGACTTAAGGACCAACGTTCACAGAATATTGTCACATCAGGGATCCTTGAGGGCTTCAAGAGGGATCATGCAAGTCTTCCCTAATCTACATAAAAACTGTTTTTCAAAGGTTTTAATTTATTCTGTTGTGAGCCAAAGGTGAAGTGTATCTTGCACTACTGGGGAGTCCGACTGATATTAACTTACAGCTGGGCAATGCCTGCTGTCCTTGCTGCAGGTAGGGATAGAGGGTGGAGGGGCGTTGTTATACATTTTTATTCATTTTCCTCTTTCTCCCTATACCCTCCCCATCCCTTTCTTGTCATCTACTAACTTTTCTATCTCTTTTGTCACTTTCTCTTGGAGACGACACACAATGGACGACCAGGGTTGACGTGTGGCTAATCCTGAAACAATTGTGTTAGCTTCACCGCCGCTTTCCGCATAGCCTTACTATGACGATGCTCTAGTGTTGGTCATGTGTGCACCCCATGGGAAGAAAATTAGATAGGGTTTCTCAAAGTTAGTATGCAACATGAACACTTTAAAGCAACTTGAAGCGGTCACGGGTCGTTTCGCCCGTGTAGCATTTCGACAAGGTTCGTTTCGCCCGTGGGTCTTGGGATCGTTTCGCCCATATTCTTATTTAGGCCCTATGGATAGAGGTAAGGTATGTTTTTGGTTTATAAAGGGGTCGAGGGGGTGTGGGGTGTCGATGTGCTCTGGCCTGTTTATTCACTATCTGTTTTTTATGAGCTTTATATTGTAATGTCCTCGTTTGGTGCCGCTGGGCTTCTACGTTAGGTTTGGGCAAATGGGCTGCCAAAGCTTTGAGAAAGAGATGCGAGTTCACATTACATTTACACGCCTATGTATAGATTGTTGGTTAGAAACGTCTCATTGTCTATATTTAAAAGCAGAAATAAGAAAAATAATGTAAACCTGAAAACCCGCTTTCCGCTGTAAAAAATGGGGTTTATGGGGTTTTCATTGCATAGACTTGTCAACATGATGATTTATTTATTTCCACCCCGTCCATTCGTCTGTCTACCAAAGCACCATTCTATCTATCTATCTATCTATCTATCTATCTATCTATCTATCTATCTATCTATCTATCTATTTATTAGTGCGAAACAACTCGGGGCGAAACGACCCACGGGCAAAACGATCCGGATTCCGTGAAACACTAGCGTTATGCTTTGGGATTTTGGGCTCATCATCACTTTGTAAATCTTGGGCAGGTAGAAATCCGTAGGTAGCCAGATAGCTAATTGTGTCTCTTACTATTCCTAGGGCTTATTTTTACCTATTGTGAAAAGTTGAAATTACTTGGCCAGACAAGAAGCGCTTTCTACTCCAGCGAATAGCTCCGGTAAATGCTTTGGTAACTGCTCCGGTAACTCATTGGTCCAAGCGCGGGGAAAGTATAAAACCCGGGAGTAACAGCCGGGAGCCGGGAGTAAAATCCGGGAGTAAATTTTGGCAATCGAATAAAGGTATTAAACATTAACATATCTGGATGAAATTTGGATCAAAAGTAGGATATAGACTCCTCATTAAAATGCATTATAAGTTTTATATTTATAATTCAGTACTTTTCAAGATATGAACCGAAATGTATTACCATGTCGCAAAAATTTCGCCCGGGAGTAGTTTTTTGCGGTTTTGACGAAGTCAAGCATTTTGCAAAATATGTTCAGTCTGGGATTGCAACAAGAATAAATTTGTATATGATCAATTAAAACATATCAAAGATTAGAAAAATACAAAAATAAGTTATTTCATCGCTCCGTGAAGTAAGTAATTGACCCGGGAGTAGGCCGGGAGTAATTTCTGGGTTGAAATCGGGGTTTATTGGCGTTATTGCCTATGTCACATACATTGTATTTATTAAACGTAGTCTTACTACCCTGACAGCTAATAGTAAAGGCACTGATCAGACTGCGGAGGTAATTGTGTCATCGTTTCTACATTATACGGTCATAAAACAAATAGCGCCAATTATAAATGTTCCGGGTCACAGAAAATCATAGGCGCAGGAGCATGGCGTGAGTTGGTTTTGGGGTTTGGATGTGTGTCGAGTCCCGATATGACAAGTAAATAAATTCATGCACTCCATGCTGAATCTCAGCTTTTCTTCTGACAAACGTTTAAGAAATACAATGTATGTGATTGAAGCAATAAGGCCGAGAATAAGGCAAACAAACGCCGATTTCAACCCAGAAATTACTCCCGGCCCACTCCCGGGTCGATTATTTACTAGGCGGAGAGATGAAATAACTTTAATTTTGCATTTTTCTAATCTCGGACATGTTTTTAATTGATAACACATAAAGTAATTCTTGTAGAAATCCCAGACTGAACATATTTTGCAAAATGCTTGACATTGTCAATACTGCAAAAGTTACTCCCGGGCGGAAATTTTGCGACGTGGTCGTATATTTCGGTTCATATTTTGAAAAGTACATGATAATAATGTTAACACTTATGTGCATTTTAAAGAAACGTCTATATTCTACTTTTGATTCAAATTTGATCCAGATATGTGAATGTTTAGTACCTTTATTCGATTGTCAAAATGTACTCCCGGATTTTACTCCCGGCTTCCGGCCGTTACTCCCGGGTTTTATACTTTCCCCAAGCGCGGTGCTGGATTTTACCGGCTAACCATTTCGGCTCAGTGTGGTACGTTTCAGTTCATTTATACGCGTGACATAATTTCGAAACTTTCCCCGCGGTCAAACTTCAGTTTTTATGTTAAAAAAAGGGAATTGTGTAAGTCATGACAACGAATTTAAAATATGAGCATTAAAATAAAAAAGTGCCAAATATCAATACGGAAATCGGCTAGTGGTCGACCCGGAAAAAGGCAGATGTTTTATGTGGAGTAAAAACAAGTTAACCAGTCCGAGACGGTTGTCTCGCATAGTCTCGTCGATATTTCACGTGATTTGACCATGAAAAATTCTTTCTTAGGGTAGCCAGACGTTGTTATGACTACGCGTGTACGTCTTAGTGGGAAAGATACTGTCCTTTTGGCTTTCCGCTAGTGATGTTTCCATTAGGGACTAGTTGTTTCATGTTTGTGTTTCTTTCCCTTGGTGCCTCTGATGGGAGCTGTGTATTAATTGTATCGATTCCTGATCATTGCCTTCACTTCTATTAGGCCTAACAGCAACAACAACAACAAAAAATAGCTATGCTGTCGCTGACCCGACCGACCCTGATTTTTTGTTCCGACCTTACAATTTTTATGGCCATCCAAAAAAAAAAAAAAAAAAAAAATAAGATTTTCTTACCTACAGAACTTAATATTTTCTAGCACTTTTATAAAATATCATAAAACTGTTAAAAAGCAAAATAGAAGTGGAGGCAATGATCAGGAATCGTTACAATTAACCCACAGCTCCCATCAGAGACACCAAAGGGAAAGAAACACAAACATGAAACCGCAGACACTAATGGAAACATCAACAGCGGAAAGGCAAAGGGGGACAGTTACTTTCCCACAAAATGGCCAATAGGCTATCCAAAATAAAATAATATACGCGACACAAACACCCAAAGACAAACCATAACAAAAATAAGTGAGTGTTAGAGTTTTACGTCCCACCAACAGCTAATGTCATACGGAGACGGGACCTCGGTTTAAAGACTCATTCGAAAGTCTGGAGAAGCCCGGGATCGATCCTGCGATCCCTGGTTTACAAGGCGAGTAGCGTAACCACTACACCACGGAGGCTTCTATATATAACAAAAATAAACAGCGACAGAAGAACCGCCTTGGAACGGTCAGCGGAAACGAATTCCACTGGGAGGGGGGGGGGGCTTAAATCGATGGCCACAATCCTCGCACTTACTTCCGTCGCGATTTAGACAAATAATTTGTTCAGTCCGTAGAAGGTCTCCTAACTCATACTAATACTTAAAATTCTGTCCTTTTGGTTCCTTGGTGCTCTAAATATGTTCTTTAAACCTCATTATTTGAATGTTTTCTGGTAATATAGCTGGAATTAATCTCTTTTAAAGATGTTTTGCTCTTTTTCCATCAAATAAAAAATTGACAAATTTGTAAAGTTTAATCGACCCACCGACCCTACTTTTTTCGGTATGTTAGTTGAAAGACAGTTATTTTTTAGGCCTTAACAGGTTTTTAATTATTTGGACCCCATTTTGATTTATATCAGTCTTTTAATCGACTGCCTATTCGAAATTCGTAAAATTGCAGTATGTTTCCTCTGGCTTTCTTTGCCGGATCATTACAGGGTCACTGATGAGGCTTTATTAGCCGAAACTACGTAGTATGACCCATCTTCTTTCGTATGAATGTTTTCATTGCTCTTAAAGGAACTCATTTTTGATTTTTATTTGCCTTCACTGCAGCTGGTGTTGTGCCGTGTGGTGGCCGTAAAACGTCTCCCCGTACATCAACCATAGTGCAGTTTATATTTTACTTTTGGTCCTTTGAGGTCAGCGTGAATATTCTGAGAAACAGGAAATAAATTATTGGTTTAGACTCATATTCTAGACAGGTTTTTAATTATTTGGACCCCATTTTGATTTATATCAGTCTTTTAATCGACTGCCTATTCGAAATTCGTAAAATTGCAGTATGTTTCCTCTGGCTTTCTTTGCCGGATCATTACAGGGTCACTGATGAGGCTTTATTAGCCGAAACTACGTAGTATGACCCATCTTCTTTCGTATGAATGTTTTCATTGCTCTTAAAGGAACTCAATTTTGATTTTTATTTTTACTTATACTATTGTACAATCGGTCAAAAAGGTGCTGCCAACATTCCAACAGATGACCTTATCCCCCAATTACGAGCGGCAGATAATATCACTCTTTGGCATTTCAGCAGGTGCCCTCTGCAAGAACTGACGTCTACAAGGGATCCTTCTTCATTCAGACAACTACAGATTGGAATGTCCTTCCAGATTCGGTTATTTCATCCGCGGAACGTGCAAAGGATAATGTAAGTAAGTTTACTTCTCTAGCAAGTTTCCTTTTCACAGGTCCTGGTAAATGAATGTCATTGGACGTGTCACCAGTAATAATTCTGATTCTGACCCCAGTGGAGTGGTCCTTAAAGACACATTTTGGTTGCATAACACACTAATGACCGGTTGTTAATGTTTGCAGTTTTGAGATAAAATAGAAGTGGCGATAAAATGATCAGGAATCAATACAATCAACCTACAGCTCCCATCAGAAATACCAAAGGGAAAGACACACAAACATGAAACAACAGACCCTAACGGAAACACCAACAGCGGAAAGCCAAAAGGACAGTTACTTTCCCACAAAATGACCAATATGCTATCCAAAATAAAATAACATAAACACGAAAAGACAAACCATAACAAAAATAAACCGCGACAGAAGAACCGCCTTTGAACAAGATACACTTGTGGCATTATGGCTGTCATGCAGGTATGGGACCAAGAGAGGGTAATCAATTACCTAGAGATTTAAATCTATTCATTTACTTGTTTGATAACTATGTCCTGGTTTTGATATTTATGGAAGTTTTATTCTGTTTTTAAATTTTAGTCGCCATTATTTATAATCATTATAAAAACATGCCTATTAAAATACACTGCTTAAACTTTACCACCACAAATGAGATTTTTCAGATAAAAATCCAGATATCTTTAGTATTTCTGCTCAAAACATATATTGTGTGTTCTCGTTAAAACTGCCTTGGGTAGATTAAGAAAAAAATATTGTATACCCCTCTAAACACACGTTTAATGGTACAATATATTTTTACATCGTGAGTACGCCTTTTATGTAAAAAACATATATCGTGGGTCCTCATTAGAACCGAAGCTGTTGTAACGAGGACCCACAATGTATGTTTTTGAGTAGAAGTAAGAAAGATAATTTATACCCCTCTTAATATAAGTGAAGGCAAAGATCAGGAATCGATACAATTAACCCACAGCTCCCATCAGAGACACCAAAGGGAAAGAAGCACGACCATGAAACAACTAGACCCTAATGGGATCGTCAATAGCGGAAAGCCAAAAGTACAGTTACTTTCGCACAAAATGGACAAATGGCTATCCAAAACAAACAAAAATATAAGCGATGCACACACTCAAAGACAAACCATAACAAAAAAAAATCGCGACAGAAGAACCGCTTTGGAACGGTCAGTGAAACGAATTCCTCTGGAGGGGGTGGGGGCGGGGTTGAAGTTAAATCGATTTTAAGTGGCCACAATCCTCGCCCTTATTTCCTTCGCGATTTAGACAAATAATTAAATAATTTGTTCAGTCCGCATGAAGGCCTCCTAGCTCATCAGTGCAACACCTCCGTGAACACAAAAATCAAATAACCACAGAGATGTCACAATGATGAGGACTCGACAGCAAGAAGCTGTAACGTGCGATGTGTTCCGAGCGGTTAAAACAAGTGATATAAGATGAGCTCGCCTGGCTCACCATTCAAGATCTATTTTACAAGTTAAGTATTTAAACACTAAAGTGAGCTGCTCTTCAAAGTTACAGCGGCTCAAAATGATTATTCCCAATTTAGACAGAGTTACCTACTCCAAAATATGATTAGTATGTGTCCCATTAGATAACTTGCTAAGGTAAAGCTCAAATTTACAAAGCATATTAAAATGAAATGATTGACTCAATAAAAAGCACTATACGCATTTAACAAGTTATGAAAGACAGTGTAATTAAATAAACAAAAATGCACAGCTCAATTGGCTCAGATCTACTAAGTTTCGAAAGTTTGGCTCACTCCTTAATGGCTTAGAATAATATAAAATAATATATTCTACGAAGCTAGGTAGGCATGTTTCAGCCAACTCCTTCACTCTGTAGATATTTACCTTGAAGCTGTCAGAAGCCTCCGTGGTGCAGTGGTTACGCTACTCGCCTTGTAAACCAGGGATCGCAGGATCGATCCCGGGCTTCTCCAGACTTTCGGATGAGTCTTTAAACCGAGGTCCCGTCTCCGTATGACCTTAGCTGTTGGTGGGACGTAAAACTAAAACTCACTCACTCACTCACCTTGAAGCTGTTATATTTAATCTTGATTAACTCGTTGTTGATGCTGTTCTGACTTGATAACTGTGAAATACCCCTTATATACCTAGGATTAATATCTGATTGGTTATTCTAAACGTTACATTGATTGGATGATAAAAACTATAAGGTGATTATCAATTGGTTACTGTCTGGGCAATTTTGATTGGATATGGTTTAGGCATTTTCAATCCGTTTTTGTGATTAAGCTTGAACAATGTGAATATACCGTAATGGGGCTATGCGGATGACTGTTTTGTCACATTACCCACGCCTGAATCTCATGCGTCCCTGCATGATAATTTACAGGATATGAAATATAAAATAAAACTTTTTCTCAGGTTCCTTTCCTTTACCTTGAAAAAAAATACAGGTATAAAGATCGTATACTTTATAACTGACTCATATCTGTATACTGTTAATTCCAAAGTTACTTTACTTTGACCTCAAGTGTTAAATCAATAAATTGTGTTAGTTTTCTGGATTTCTTCCAATAAATGAACGTAAGAGTTCACATAGACTCATCTGATAAATATTTTTAATTTGAACTGTCCATATACTCTGTTTCTTCCATCTCCACAATCTCGATCTGTCTATCTCCTTCCTGATACCGTGTGGTCTTCCAGACTACTCTTCTGGTTTTCGGCTTTTCCGTCTGTACCCAAATACTCGCTCTCTCAATTGATGTCTCTGGCTCTTTATAGGCTGAATTATCTACCGGCTGTACAGGTGACTCTATCTTTGATGTTGAAGAAGTTTTTGCCAGTGTCGTGTTAGGGCGTATGATCTTAGGACGAATAATATTTGTTATTTTGAAAAGAGCGAGCCTCCACCTTGCTTTAAGCTTGTCTCTTAGACTAGTATCTTTAACACTCTTAGCCCCTGAACGTTCTTTGTTTGGTGTGAACACAGGTGGAGGATTGGTTTTTATTCTCACTGTTGGATCTCTTTTCTGAGTTTCATCATTCACCACTTTTCCAACTTCTTCTTGCACCTTCTGTCCAATCTCTATTTTCCTGTGATCTCTGCTGTCATCATCAGAAGAGTCAGAAGTTTCGTAGCATGAGCTGTCCTTAGTCATACTTTCATTCTCCCCTAACAGTTCATTGAGATTTCCAGGATCTGATTTCTCCCAATCATCCTTGTCTAACTCCAACTTTTTTTCCTTGTCTTCACCATTGTCGTTTTCGACATCTTTGAACATCACTGCTGTCATACTATGGCGTTTCATATGCCGTTTCAGGTTACCACTCTTCTCAGTCCTGTAATCACGGTGATCACACTTAAAAGCTTTCTCCATTTTTGTCAAACCACAAAGCACAAGGTGAGCCTTCATTGCCTCGGAATCTGGCGTCCGAAATGGGCACATAGGGCATTTAGGATCTTTCCTAGGCGTTGTCTTTGTGTTGGGCGGCATAACTTGTCTGAAAGTATAAATAAAAATATAATGAGACTCAATCAAGACTGAGAATTTACCTGAAATTTAGAATTTGGTTATATAATCTGACATCCACTCTGGAGGTCTTCGTGTCCTCCGCGAGCTTTGAGCCACATTTTCATCCTCTACAGTCTAAGTTAATTCTGCCTCTTCTGCATCTCCCAAATCTATGACCACCTCATCATTTCTATTTTGCGAGGGAGCATTTGAGTCTCTAGCACAGTTTTCAAATTGTAAACGTTGTGGCTTACGCCCTTTCATGCGATCTACATGAATTGTTTGAGGTTTTCCCTTATGCCCACACAGAACTTCATATGTAACATCTGTAATCTTTTTCATGACTTTAAAAGGTCCTCGCCAATAATTCGTGAATTTTGGAGATTGTCCCGGTATATGCCTCGGGAAATATACATACACTTCATCCCCATTGTTAAACTTTTCCCAGCTGACATTTCTATCATGCAGCGATTTTTGTCTTAGCATTGCTCCAGCGATATTCTCTCTTACTAGTCTGTGTGCAGCTTCCATTTTCTCCTTTAATTCCCAAGCCCATCTGTTTGCTGGGGTGCTTTTAACACTTGCTGGAATTTCATACATTATGTCCAGAGGTGTCTGCACTTCTCTTCCTAGCATAAGAAAATTGGGACTACATCCTGTTGTCTCATGTTCCACCGATCTGTATGCCATAGTAAACGTATGGTAGGTAATCATCCCAATCAGACTGATGCTCATTTACATAGGTTTTGAGCATTCTTACCAACGTTCTGTTGAATCGCTCAACCATTCCGTCTGACTGTGGGTGATATGGCGTTGTTCGCGTTTTCTTAACGTTTATCATCTTGCACATCTCTGTAAACAGCTGTCCCTCGAACTGCCTACCTTGGTCCGAGTGAATCATTGATGGAACTACAAACCTTGTTACTACCTCCCTCACAATGGCATCTGCTACTGTTCTGGTTTCCATGTTGGGAATTGCGAAGCACTCCATCCATTTAGTATAGTAATCTGAGACAACAAGAATGTATCTGTTGCCTTTCTCTGTTAATGGCAGCTCTCCAAGGATGTCCGTGGCTAATTGCTCCATTGGGCGACCAGCTCCAACTATTTGCATTGGAGCTCTTTTTGTCCTGATCGGATTACCTTTTTGACACTTTTCACATCCGGCAATATAATGCCTTACGTCCTGCTGGAGGCCAGGCCAATAATAAGATTGGCGCACTTTACTGCGTGTTTTCCTGACTCCTAAATGTCCAGATGTTAAATGATCATGGCAAAAAGACAGTAGCTTTCGACGCTAACTAAGTGGTACAATAGCCTGCAGTGTTACTCCTTTGTCATCGTCCCATTTTCTGTGCAGCATATCACTATCTATGACTAATTTCTGTCTTTGAGACCAAAGAGCCTTAACTGTTGAACTCGCGGAACTTATCTCATCACTGTCAGGTTGCAATCCATTTTCAATCAGGTTTCTTACTGTAGAAATGTCCTTATCATGCTTCTGAAGCTCTTTTAACGAGTCAGTGTCTAACACTTCTTCCCATTGGCTACTTGTTCTCACTGTTTCATTCACTACAACATTAACAGTTTCTTTAAGCTCCTTTCCTCTGCATTGTCCGCAACTATGCCTGCTGAGCGCATCAGCATTTCTGTGCTAGGTACCAGGGCGATGCTGAATATTCATATCATATGTTGTTAACACCTCTATCCACCTTGCTAACTGCCCTTCAGGATTCTTAAAATTGAGCAACCATCTTAAGGAACTATGATCGGTTCGCACCGTGAATCGTTTCCCATATAGATAGTGGCGAAAATATTTCACAAAGTAAACAACTGCTAACAATTCCTTTCTGGTAACGCAATATTTTCTTTCTGACTTTGTGAGAGCTCTGTTTGCGTATGCTACTACCTTTTCTTGTCCATTAATGTTCTGTGATAGAACTGCGCCTATAGCAGTATTACTTGCATCGGTGTCAAGAGTAAATGGCTCAGTAAAATCTGGATAACTTAAGACAGGACTCTGGGTGAGTTTTGACTTCAGTTAATCAAACGCTTCCTGACACTCTTTGGTCCAGATAAATTTCTGTTTCTTTTCTGTGAGCTTATTGAGTGGCTTAACAATTCCTGCAAAATTCTGAATATATCTTCTGTAGTAACTACAGAGACCAATAAATGATCTCAATTCGCTGACATGACTTGGCTCTTTCCAGTCCCTTATTACTTCGATCTTCTTTGGATATGTAGCTATTCCCTCAGGTGAGATTACATGACCTAGGAACTCAACTTGTTCTGCAAAAATATGGCATTTCTTTGCCTTCAGTTTTAAACCTGCTGTTGATAATCTTACAAATACTTTCTCCAAATTTTCCAGCATTTCTCTGAAGGATTTGGCAATAACAATTATATCATCGAGGTAAATGAGACATATGTCCCATTGTAAACCTGAAAGCACAGTCTCCGGTGGGTCAGGCCTCAGATTCTATGACGGCTCCAACGTAAAGGCTTATTGAAAATTAAAGAGATAATGTTGGTTGGTGCCTGATGCTCTGTCTCTGGTCGGGCTCATCGGAGTCTAACTGTTGGTTTTCTTTTGCTCCAGCATTTCAGTGGTTTCTTGCTGTCGATTCCTCACCGTTGTCTCACCTCTGTGGTTCTTTGATTTCTGTGTTCACGGAGATGTTGCACTGATGAGTTAGGAGGCCTTCATGCGGACTGAACTAATTATTTGTCTAAATCGCGACGGAAGTAAGGGCGAGGATTGTGGCCACGTAAAATCGATTTAAGCCCCCCAGTGGAAATCTTCCACTGACCGTTCCAAGGCGGCTCTTCTGTGGCGATTTATTTATGTTGTTGTTTGTTACTTACTGTGTGTATCACTTGTGTCTTTTAATTTTGGATGGCCATATGGCCATTTTGTGGGAAAGTAACTGTCCATATGGCCTTCCTTTGTTTAGGTTTCCATTATGGTCTGGTCGCTTAATGTTTGTATTTCTTTCCCTTTGGTGTCTTTTATGGATGGAGTAAGTTAATTGTATCAATTCCTGATCTTTGTTTTACTTTTACTTTCCATCAGCCTTTCAAAGGTGGCTGGAGCGTTGCAGAGCCCAAAAGGAATGACCTTGAATTGATATAGCCCCCTTTTAGTGACGAAGGCTGTCTTCGGTTAAGCATCTGGCTCGAGTTCTACCTACCCGTAGCCTGAACACAAATCTAGCGTCGAGAACCACTTTGCCCCAGACAAATGATCCAACGACTCATCAATTCTAGGTAAAGGATAAGCATCTTTGACGGTACGCTCATTTAACTGCCGATAATCAACGCAAAATCTAGTTGTTCCATCCTTTTTCTTTACTAGTACAACGCCGGCAGCCCATGGACTCACTGAATGCTCAATAACATCACGTTCTAACATGTCATCAATGTGCTTGTCGACCTCCTCTCTCATATTAACTGGTATTCGGCTGAGGGGTTGTTTGATGGGTGTCCTGCTGTCTGTCTTGATACCGTGTCTCACAATGCCCGTTTTACCCAGCTCCTGAGCATTGCTGGCAAACAGATTATTATGCCTCAATAGTAGCTCTTTGACTAGATTTCTTTGTTTCCCTGTGACTGTTTTGCTAGTTTTCTTTAACAGCTCATTTAAAGCTGGTGGTAAAGTATTTCCTTGCGTATTTGGGCACGCCTCAGACTCCATTACCCTTTTTACTGGACTCAGTGAAGCAACAAATGTACCAGAGTGTATGATTGTAACGTCTGTAGTAACATTCATTATTCTCAATGGAACTCTTTTACTATTATCAACCAAGGTTTTTGCTACCAAACCCCGATCGATTCTTGTAAAACTTTCTTCCGGCTCAATCAGGCTCAAACCATCTGGTATATAGTCTTTCTCAGACATGGCAACATTGCCAAAGACTACAATTTTTGATCTCGGCGGTATGCTGCAAGTTTCACTTACTGATATACGATAGCATCCTATTGAACCCTCGGAGATCTTTGGAATCTCATCTTTACCTATCAAAAGCTTTCTGTTCACTATGTCTACTTTGCATTTATATTTGTTCAATCAAACCCTATTACTCCATTCATTGCAATTGTTGCGATTGCAAGCTCTTGATTGTAGATCTTTTGTCCTATTTTGATGCTCATTTCCGTTTTTCCAGAAACATTGAGTAGCTCATTTGTAGCTGACAGAATTTCTTTTCTAATCCTGGTCAACTTATTTTCTCCACCAAAGGAGCTCTTGACTGAATTATACAAACTGTCATTTAATATGGTCAACGTTGCTCCAGTGTCAACGAGCAACTTCACATTTTTCCCACAAATCTGTGCATTTACAAATAATCCAGAGCTTTCTGAATTATTCCGAATTTCATTCTGTCTTCCTTGATCATTTCCTCTTTGATATTCTCGTCCATGGCCTCGGCCCCAGCCCCGGCCTTGGCCTCGGCCCCGGCCTCGGCCACCTCTACCAGACTGGTTTTTGTAATGACAATCTCGTCCCAGATGCCAGATGACCTTGACGCCCGCTGACATAGCAGCTCATATCTGTGTATTTTCGCCTTGTTTCTGTGTGAATAGTGGCACGTGAGAGGCTCTGTGATTTGAGTTCTTTTATTTTCTTTTTCACCTCGTTCATTGACTTTTGCATATTATCGAGACGGCTCAATAGCGTTTTAAGCTCACTTTCATTTGGTTGATCCTTTGTCTCACTCATATCGACTGGTCTTAAGTAGCCCTTCAGCTCTTTGTTTTTCTCTTCTACTTTAACGAATGCTTCCAATTCTACTGCCTGGCGAATGGCGTCATTGAGTGTCGTTTGTCGGGTCTGTTTAATGCGCAAACGTATATCTGAGTCAATCATTCCTTTGATAAAGTAGAAGTAAAACAAAGATCAGGAATTGATACAATTAACTAACTCCACCCATAAAAGACACCAAATGGGAAAGAAATACAAACATTAAGCGACCAGACCATAATGGAAACCTAAACAAGGAAGGCCATAAGGACAGTTACTTTCCCACAAAATGGCCATATGGCCATCCAAAATTAAAAGATACAAGTGATACACACAGTAAGTAACAAACAACAACATAAATAAATCGCCACAGAAGAGCCGCCTTGGAACGGTCAGTGGAAGATTTCCACTGGGGGGCTTAAATCGATTTTACGTGGCATCAAGGGGAGCTGTAAGATAGGCCATGTTTGTTAAGCCGAATGCTTTGTCCCAGCTCAGGGAGACTGTCTGATGCTTTTTGTTTTCTTTTTCTCAACTGAGCTCTGTGTAGCTCCATCTGGTTTGGGGTGAGAATCGCTCATTCAATGCAGTTATTAAATCACTATATTTCTTTGGGACACCCCCTGATAAGTCTCTTAAGATAGACTGAGCTTGTCCACGAAGTGACACGGCTAAGTAAAGAGCTTTATCACTTTCACTCCAGTGTCCTAATGTTGCACATGCTTTAAAATGTGATCTACAGTCTAGCCAAGATGAAGTTCCATCGTATGTTGCTGGCTTAATCAACACAGGTGGCTTAGACATATGAATTGCTTGATTTTCATCTGAGCACTCAGCTGGGCGCTCCTCGGTTTTGTCTACAGTCCAGGGCTTCTTTCCGACATCAGGTTTTGATGGTTCTTGGCTTTTCCTTCTATAGGTTATTCCAGGCTCTGTTTCAGCTCTTTCATAAAGCTCCTTAGCCGGTGAATCCCTTATAAGATATCTACTTAAGTCATATCTGTCTTCTTCAGTTGCCAAACTTGGCTCTTTCAACACAGGAGTGGCTCCTGTCGACAGTGTCTTCTTTCCAGCACCCGGCGCAGCTTTCTTCACACTTTCTGTCTCATTTTCTTCCGTAAATCTGACTCCCGACATTTGATGTCTCAAGACTGAGCCCCCGGCTGTATAATATCCTGACTCCCTCTGCCTCTGGTCCATAACGTTATCAATACCTCGTGGTATCTTTGGCGTCGAGAAATCAACGGCGTCTCTTTCACTTTGTTGATAAGCAGCAAGCTCCAGCTCCAGCTGCCTTATACTCTTATTCAATTGATCAATGTTCATTTCTAATGAGTCACACAACGAAGTTGAGCTTTCCAATCCCGACGCTGCCACCAAATTTGTAACGTGCGATGTGTTCCGAGCGGTTAAAATAAGTGATATAAGATGAGCTCGTCTGGCTCACCATCAAAGATCTATTTTACAAGTTAAGTATTTAAACACTAAGGTGAGCTGCTCTTCAAAGTTACAGCGGCTCAAAATGATTATTCCCAATTTAGACAGAGTTACCTACTCCAAAATATGATTAGTATGGGTCCCCTTAGATAACTTGCTAAGGTAAAGCTCAAATTTACAAAGCATATTAAAATGAAATGATTGAAGCAATAAAAAGCACTATACGCATTTAGCAAGTTATGAAAGACAGTGTAATTAAATAAACAAAAATGCACAGCTCAATTGGCTCAGATCTACTAAGTTTCGAAAGTTTGGCTCACTCCTTAATGGCTTAGAATGATATAAAATAGTATATTCTACAAAGCTAGGTAGGCATGTTTCAGCCAACTCCTTCACTCTGTAGATATTTACCTTGAAGCTGTTATATTTAATCTTGATTAACTCGTTGTTGATGCTGTTCTGACTTGATAACTGTACAATACCCCTTATATACCTAGGATTAATATCTGATTGGTTATTCTAAACGTTACATTGATTGGATGATAAAAACTATAAGGTGATTATCAATTGGTTACTGTCTGGGCAATTTTGATTGGATATGGTTTAAGCATTTTCAATCGGTTTTTGTGATTAAGCTTGAACAATGTGAATATACCGTAATGGGGCTATGCGGATGACTGTTTTGTCACAAAGCCACCGAACTGCTGGAGTAAAAGAAGACCAACCGTTAGAATCCGATAGGGCCGACCAGAGCATAAGGCACCAACCAACATCACATAAAATTAGATACTCTCTAATTCTCAGTAAGCCTTTACGCTGGAACTGTCATAGAATATGAGGCTTGACCCATTTAACTAAAGCTCTGGGGGGTAAATATGACTGATCCAACCATCGAAATAGGTATTGTCAATATTTCATAAATCATCCAAATATCTAGAAGTCGAGCTATAAGCTTCAATGATTTCAGATTGGTTTTCAGCAGTGAGGGACATCAAGAAGTCTCTCTCATAACAAAGCAAAAACATATCAGCCACAAGGGGTGCACAATTAGTACACATCGGAATATCCACAATTTGTCTAAATAACTTAGTACCAAATCTTATGTAAAGATTGTCAAGTAGAAAGGTGAGAGCTTCACATACTTTCTGACATGACCATAAAGTATAGTTTTATGCTCATCAGAAGTGAAAAAAGCATTTCTTAAATTACACACAAGATAGAGGGAGTCCTTCCCATGAAATGTCCATTCTGTTAAATCATTATGTTTTTTCTTTAATAAGATTGTGAAGAAGGTTAGTGTAAAAGGTGGAAAATCAGTAGGTAGACAGACTAGAAGCACGAAAACGTCTGTATTTCAATTTATTTAACACTTCATTAGAATTTTTATAGACAAAAACAGATTTCTCCCTGATCTTTCAAACACTTTGTCGCAATATTTAATCACATGTTTTTGATGCAGTAGAACATGAAGTTAATAATTTGGAGAGTTCAGTGGTGGTACAAGAGCTTGAATTTGCAATAAACCGTGCTTTTTCTGGTCTTTTATGAAGTTTAGGCAACCAATATAACGCAGGAAGCTTGTCTTGGCCTTCTGTAACACATACAGCAAACTTGGTGGCTGAATGACAAATGTGGTCATCAACTTAGGCCCACTCTACAGCCAAAGGCTGCAGTTCATAAACCTTAGTATCACCCAGTTCTTGCTGAAGAGTGTTAACATAGTGGAGCCGTCAAACAACGACCACATTGTTAACGGCCTTATCTGCTGGAACCAAAACAAACTTGTTGGTTTTCTTTTGCTCCAGCATTTCAGTGGTTTCTTGCTGTCGAGTCCTCACCGTTGTCTCACCTCTGTGGTTCTTTGATTATGTGTGTTTATGGAGATGTTGCACCGATGAGTTAGGAGGCCTTCATGCGGACTGAACAAATTATTTGTCTGAATCGCGACGGAAGTAAGGGCGAGGATTGTGGCCACGCAAAATCGATTGAAGCCCCCCAGTGGAAATCTTTCCACTGACCGTTCCAAGGCGGTTCTTCTGTGGTGGTTTATTTCTGTTGTTGTTTGTTACTTACTGTGTGAATCACTTGTGTCTTTTTATTTTGGATGGCCATATGGCCATTTTGTGGGAAAGTAACTGTCCTTATGGCCTTCCTTTGTTTAGGTTTCCATTATGGTCTGGTCGCTTAATGTTTGTGTTTCCTTCCCTTTGGTGTCTTTGATGGGTGGAGTAAGTTAATTGTATCGATTCCTGATCTTTGTTTAACTTCTACTTTTCTTATGAAATTCTTGAATACCCAATTTAAGACGTCTTAGGTTTAGGAGGCAATAAGTAGAAGTAAAACAAAGATCAGGAATCGATACAATTAACTTACTCCACCCATCAAAGACACCAAAGGGAAGGAAACACAAACATTAAGCGACCAGACCATAATGGAAACCAAAACAAAGGAAGGTCATAAGGACAGTTACTTTCCCAGGAAATGGTCATATGGCCATCCAAAATAAATAGACACAAGTGACACACACAGTAAGTAACAAACAACAACATAAATAAATCGCCACAGAAGAACCGCCTTGGAACGGTCAGTGGAAAGATTTCCACTGGGGGGCTTAAATCGATTTTATGTGGCCACAATCCTCGCCCTTACTTCCGTCTCGATTTAGACAAATAATTTGTTCAGTCCGCATGAAGGCCTCCTTACTCATCAGTGCAACATCTCCGTGAACACAAATAATCAAAGAACCACAGAGGTGAGACAACTGTGAGGACTCGACAGCAAGAAACCACTGAAATGCTGGAGCAAAAGAAAACCAACAGTTAGACTCCGATGGGCCCGACCAGAGACAAAGCATCAGGCACCAACCAACATTACCTTGAATTAGATCTCTCTAATTCTCAATAAGCCTTTACGTTGGAACCGTCATAGAATCTGAGGCCTGACCCAACGTATTTTGAGAGTAGAAAGAAATGCGTTTGTTCACTCGTTTCAAAATGCGAAATTTCCATTCTTTGAGACCTTTATGCTCAACATACTCTCGTTTACACCATCGATTACCAAATTCATTCAATGCAGCAGCGATTTCATCTCTACGCTTATTGAAATCAATTTTAGAAGGAAATCGATATTTCGGTCCTTTAGAAATTATGTTTCGTATCCTAGAATCAGGAATAATTTTTAAATTGCTTGTAATAATATGACCAGCAGCAGGATAGCAATGCACTGAAATTTAACAATCACAGGTATCAGGAGTGTTAGTGTCAACATCAAGATCAGAAACAAGTTGCACTGATGAAATAGGAGGCCTTCATGCGGACTGAACAAATTATTTGTCTTAATCGCGACGGAAGTAAGGGCGAGGTTTGTGATCACGTAAAATCGATTAAAGCCCCCCCCCCCCCCCCCCGGCGTGGAATTCGTTTCCGCTGACCGTTCCAAGGCGGTTCTTCTGTAGCGGTTTATTTTTGTTATGGTTTGTCTTTGGGCGTTTGTGTCGCTTAATTATTTTATTTTGGTTAGCCTATTGGTCATTTTGTGGGAAAGTAACTGTACTTTTGGAATTCCGCTGTCGATGTTTCCATTAGTGTCTGTTGTTTCATGTTTTTGTTTCTTTCCCTTTGGTGTCTCTGATGGGAGCTGATGGTTATTTGTATCGATTCCTGATCATTGCCTCCACTTCTACTTTATTGAAATTAAAAATGATAGATCTAACAGGTTTATTGCATTTATAGCAAATAATGGGTTTCAGTATTTTGTATACAAGCAGGAATAGATGAAATCACCGATCTATCCCGGAAGATACTAGGTAAATCTATAAAATCCAACCCCTTATTGATGAAGGATACTTTGATGTGATGACGTTTGTGATTATTTTCAGCATCGATGAAAGGACGAAGAGCATACAGAGTATAACCTCTAGTTAAAAGAGCACAATCGTATAACTGATTAAAATATCGTAAAATTTATTCGCCTCGGTGTCCAGAATAAGAAATACAGAAATGGGTAATGAACTTAGAAATGCAAGCATTGAGTGGCGTCCATGATTCAATAATATTATGGGCAGTCACTTCAGCCCGGTATTGTTTCTTTAAAAGCACGAAATTTACGTTTATAATTGCCATTTTTTTTCTGGTGCCGTGCGATCTAGTTTTACGCTTTCGACAGTCAAGAAGCGAGAAAATATAAAAAAAAATCGGGCATTTTAGATGTATTACCCTCATGATAAATGTTGTCATTAAAGCCCAATGGAAAAGGTGTCTGTATTAATTTTAATTCAGTTTCATGTCGTTTAATAATTTTAAAACTAGCTGTAGAATTTACATCATGGTAATTTTTTCCACTGGCTGTATAGAAATATCATTTATAGAATGACCTGTCCGTTTGAAATTACGGTACAGGAAAGTGTCAGTTTTTTTAGGCTTAAAAATCATAAAAATCGTAAAATCATTCTTCGATATAAAAAGATTGGGTACAACATGGTTGTTATACGACAGACTGCATGCATGGTAGCTAACCCAATCACGTTTGGCAACTTTGCTACCCTCTTTAATTGCACGCCGGTGGGTCAGGCCTTAGATTCCATGACGGTTCCAACGTAAAGGCTTATTGAGAATTAGAGAGATCTAATTCTTGGTAATGTTGGTTGGTGCCTGATGCTCTGTCTCTGGTTTGGCCCATCGGAGTCTAGCTGTTGGTTTTCTTTTGCTCCAGCATTTCAGTGGTTTCTTGCTGTCGAGTCCTCACCGTTGTCTCAACTCTGTGGTTATTTGGTTATTTGTGTTCACGGAGATGTTGCACTGATAAGTTAGGAGGCCTTCATGCGGACTGAAAAATTATTTGTCTAAATCGCGACGGAAGTAAGGGCGAGGATTTTGGCCACATAAAATCGATTTAAGCCCCCCAGTGGAATTCTTTCCACTGACCGTTCCAATGCGGTTCTTCTGTGGCGGTTTATTTATGTTGTTGTTTGTTGCTACTTACTGTGTGTATCACTTGTTTGTGTCTTTTTGTTTTGGGTGGCCATTTGGCCATTTTGTGGGAAAGTAACTGTCCTTGTGGCCATCCATTGTTTAGGTTTCCATTATGGTCTGGTCGCTTCATGTTTGTATTTCTTTCCCTTTGGTGTCTTTGGTGGGTGGAGTAAGTTAATTGTATCGATTCCTTATCTTTGTTTTACTTCTACTTTACTCTTTCTATGATAGTGCTCGTTAAATCTTGTTTTTAAGATGCGATTAGTTTGCCCGACGTACTGCATTTTACAATTTGCATTCTGTCAGGTTATCACATATATCAAATCGGACTCCATTGTGGAGTTTTGAAAATATTTGCGGGCCACTGATGAGGTCTAATTGGCCGAAACTAGCTAATCTGGCCCAGAAAACTTGAACACTTCATATTTTCTTGTTCTGTGGTGCATTCCTTGCTTCCCAAGGATAACACCTTTATAGAACGAACATAATTAACCCTAATTTTACTGGACAATATTTTTTCACTTTTTTAGTATTCTTTAGAACTGCCTCGCATAGGCGGTTCTAACAAGGACCCACAATATATGTTTTTGAGTAGAAATAAGGAAAATAATGCATTCCCCTCTATTCCCCAGTTTCACCGTATACAAATGTTGGATTTAAGGGGTTCTTTTTCTGATATTGTGTCTAAAACAAGAAACATTTTGAGTTCCAGCTTGACTGAAACTATGAAATGTTAATGTTTTAGACATTATATGATTTGTGTCACATACTTTCAATTGATTGATTAAATCTTGAATTAATCATTTTATTTACCTTTACCGTTTACTTCTTTTCACTTTTGTGTTAATAAAACAATGGATGTCAGTGTGTTTTTTTTAACTTTTTAAATATAAAAAAAAGTAATTCAAAACAACATTTTGTTGACTAAAATCCCAGTAAATATATACCATCAAACAAGTTCCCCTTATAGAGCTCCCCCCACCCCCTTTTTTTAACATACCTCAGAGAGAGTCTCTGCTCATAATCATCCCATAATCACTTAAGATACGCCTTTGATGTGCACTACGGTCCGAAGGACTTGTTTATTGGAGACGATTAAACGGCCCATCCCTTTTATATAGAGAAAAAAAATGTGTCTTTAATGAAGAAAATGAAAAGTTTAGAATAGAGCTGCTTAATTTTTTACAAGCAATTACTCTTTGAAACTGGAAGCGTGACTGGAATACTAGGAAAATTAAGATGAGAGTCTCTCAAGAAAAGGAGAAGAGACAGTAGGCTCATACTCTTATACAAAAGTCTGAAGGGTGCTGCCAGCATTCCAACAGTTGACCTTGTTTCCCCAGCTAGGAACTGTAAAAAGCATCATTCACTGGCGTGTCGGACCCTTACTGCAAGAATTAACATCTATAAAAATCGTTCTTCCTCCGAACCATTAGAGATTGGAATGCCCTTCCCGATTCGATCATATCCACTGTTGAGGGTGCAGAGGGTAGTACAGTTAAGTTTATGTCTTTGGTAAAAACCAGGGACTAAGGTCGCCTGTATTATTTTATTTTGGATAACCTATTGGCCATTTTGTGGGAAAGTGACTGTCCTTTTGGCTTTCCGCAATTGATGTTTCCATTTGGGTCTGTTGTTTCGTGTTTGTGTTTCTTTCCCTTTGGTGTCTCTGATGGGAGCTGTGGGTTAATTGTATCGATTCCTGATCATTGCCTCCATTTCTATTTTTGCTTATCAGAAGTGAAGGCAGTGATCCGAGACAGCTCCTATCAGAGACACAAAATGGAAAGAAACACAAACACGAAATAACTAGACCCTAATGTAAACATCAATAGCGGAAAAGCAAAAGGACATTTACTTTCCCGACAAAATGGCCAATAGGCTATCCAAAACAAATAAATATAAGCGATACACACACTCAAAAACAAACCATAACAAAAAAAATCCGCGATAGAAGAACCGCCTTGGAATGGATACAATCAACCCATAGCTCCCATGAGGGACTGAACAAATTATTTTGCCTAACTGTCCTTTCGGCTTTCCGCTTTTGGTGTTTCCATTAGGGCCTAGTTATGTCATATTTGTGTTTCTTTCCCTTTGATGTCTCTGATGGGATCCGTGGGTTAATTATATCGATTCCTGATCATTGCCTTCACTCCTATTTATTATACTCTTGTACGAAGGTCTATAAGGTACTTTTAACGTCCCAACAGATGAACTTATCCTCCCAATTAGTAGCGGCAGAAAGCATCACTCTTTGGCATTTCAGGTGCCCTCTGCAAGAACTGACATCTATAAAGGACCCTTCTTCCCTCGGACAATTAGAAATTGTAATGCTCTTCCAGCTTCCGTTATTTCATCCGCGGAAGATGCAAAGGATAATCTAGCTAGGTTTACTTTGGCGAGAGATAGGGACTTACTTCTCATTTCACAATGAATACCATTTGACGTGTCACTAGTAACAATTCAGATTCAGGTTACTGAAAATAGCATTAGCATTTCAGTGTTACATAGCTATGCTGACTCATTCTGCTGGCCAGTGGAGCCCGTGATATATGGTAATAATATATAAAGCACCCATGAGCTCTCTTAGCACATTTTCATATCCGCCTATATCTCGCGCATTGGAGAAATTGTGTGTCTAAAAGGTCACGGGTCGTTTCGCCCGTGGGTCGTTTCGCCCAAGAGTCGTTTCGCCCGTGGGTCGTTTCGCCCTGAGTCGTTTCGCCCTGGGTCGTTTCGCCCGTGTGTCGTTTCGCCCTGATTTGGTGGGTCGTTTCGCCCTGGTTTGGTGGGTCGTTTCGCCCTTATTTTTTCCAACCCTTTTGATCGAGGTTAGATATGTTTTGGTATATAAAGGGGTTGATGGGGAGTCTCGGAAAACATTGTAATATCCTCGTTTGGTGCTATATTTGACTTTGATCTACTTTTCATGGTTTACTGACTTTGAAAACTATTGCGTCAAAGCTAACGTCACTCTACTATTTATGTTCATTTCTCAAGAACTGTAAGAGTTTCATTAAACTGGTGCAAACTTGCATCTTGGGATGGCAGCGATATTTCAAGCATCCATATTTGACCTTGATCCACTTTTCACGGTTCTCTGACTTTGTAAAATATTGCGTCAAACCCAGCGACCACCCTTTCCACTGAAAAAAATCCAAATTTTTCTGATGAACAAATTCTGGTATTTTTGCACAACTCAGACATTACGTAAAAGAGTCTTTGACAATCAGATATGAGCCTCGTCGCGAAAAACAATAATCACTATCTTTTTTCCTCTCCTATTACTGCTACTCGCTCACATCTGAGCATTATGAGCAGGATTTTCTGGCTGGTAACCAGTACTTTTTTTATTAAGCAGTGTGGATGAAGTACCTTGCTCAAGGGCACAACACTTTGGTCAGCATGAGTATCGAACCCGCAACCTCTCGATCACAAATCCGATGCGCTACCACTGCACCAAAGCGCTCATTTGTAGGAAAGTAACTGAGTAACTGTCCTTTTGGCTTTCCGATTGAGATGTCGTTTCATCTCAATGTCGGGTAAAAATCCCACAAAACTGGAAGCAACGCATGCAAAGTGACCTATACAGTGTTGACTCGTACGTGAAACCTCAATCAATCATTAATTTATTAATTCACTTATCCATTTCCGTATATTCAACCGTACTTTCGTTCGTCCGTACATCTACCAACGCACAACTCCATTAATTTATTCGTTTATTCATTCAACCATCTGTCCATTTACCCATCCATTTCGTTTGTCACTCCCTTAAAGGTGCATTATTGAGCTACCGGGTCTCAATTTTTTTTCTGGTTTTTATCTTCAATGCTTACTCCTGTTTCATTTGTACACTTTTGGAGCCAAATACAGCTTCAGAACTTTGTGAAAATGATCTTTTTCATTCGTGTTTACCCTTCGCTCTGAACATGTGTTCGGAATTTCTGTCCTAAAAATAAATCTGTCACTTTACACATATATGGCGACAGTATCGTCTCTGAGTGTCGTTACTTATGGTATGGTATTCAGCGTCATATTTTTTTCCGATTCAGGCATGGCCTAAGCGTCATATTTTTTCCGATTCAGGCATGGCCTAAGCAAACAAGGCCAAAAAATGAACGTCGCATAACGTCATATATGGGGATTCTTTTTTTGTCAAGAACTAAAAATAGATCTATTTAGTGTTCGAAACCTAGTTAGGGAATCCCTCTCAAACTCGTTTACCTGTCATCATAATTGTTCGCATTTTTGCATAAAATGCATTCATTTGTATTGTTTTAAAGAAAAATACCAGCTATATGTATTTTATTTCTGGAAGCATTTTTCCGGATAGCTCAATAATGCACCTTTCAAAATATAATTGCGGCGAAACGACCCACGGGCGAAACGACTCAACCGAAAAGGGCGAAACGACCACCCCTAAATCAGGGCGAAACGACTCAGGGCGAAACGACCCGGCGAAACGACCCACGGGCCGTAATCAGTAACCGGATTTGTCTAAAATACCACACACCTTTGGAGCTCACCCCCCTCACCCCTTGGAGGAGTGTTACAGGGTAACAAGACGTTTCGCCCCACAAGACATTTTCATCCTGGTCGCCCCCCCCCCACACACACACACTAGTCGGATCGTCCCCTTTTTTGGCCCCTAGTCGTATCGCCCCAAAACCCTAATCGTTTCGCCCCCAAACCATTTCGCCCTAGTCATTTTGCATAAGAGAGAGAATAGAACATGTTCTTTGAATGACAATGTAAATTATGAATAATGATTAAGAGAAGTACGTATTACCTGTTTTGATCCATACCGTTAATCAATAAACTCCATGAGAGAGTGAGAGACTCATTAATCACACAATTAATGCGTTTTATGATGAGGTGCGAAAACACGTGCTCTTTGCCAAGTTAAACATCTTTAATTATCTCTTTAGCACCTTTACTAGTTTCCATCGGAGTCTAACTGTTGGTTTTCTTTTGCTCCAGCATTTCAGTGGTTTTTTGCTGTCGAGTCCCCACCGTTGTCTCACCTCCGTGGTTCTTTGATTATTTGTGTTCACGGAGATGTTGCACTGATGAGTTAGGAGGTCTTCATGCGGACTGAACAAATTATTTGTCTAAATCGCGACGGAAGTAAGGGCGAGGATTGTGGCCACGTAAAATCGATTTAAGCCCCCCCCCCCCCCCCCAGTGCAAATCTTTCCACTGACCGTTCCAAGGCGGTTCTTCTGTGGCGGTTTATTTATGTTGTTGTTTGTTACCTTCTGTGTGTATCACTTGTGTCTTTTTATTTTGGATGGCCATATGGCCATTTTGTGGGAAAGTAACTTTCCTTATGGCCTTCCTTTGTTTAGGTTTCCATTATGGTCTGGTCGTCTAATGTTTGTGTTTCTTTCCCTTTGGTGTCTTTGATGGGTGGAGTAAGTTAATTGTATCGATTCCTGATCTTTGTTTTACTTCTACTTTGTTTTATATTGGTCCGTTGTTTCGTTAACAACGATTAATGGTAAGGATGAAAACGCGTGCTCTGTGAAAAATGTATTGTCTTTTTCTCTTTTTTTCACATATAAATTTATTTATTTATAGTTTGTTTTGTTTGTTTAGTTTGTTTTGTTCATTGTATAGCGCTTTAGGCATTTAATGTTTTCTGATCAGACAGATTACCCATGATGCTCGACTTTCTTGATTATTTATTTATTACCAGTATTGATTTAATGTTTAGTCTGTTGTACTTTCCAGGTCGAACGAAATATCAGTCAAGCTACAAATTGGTGTTTATTTATTTATGTTGGTCTATTCCTTCTTTCTATTTTTTTTTTTTTTTTTTTGTTAATTGTACTTTGGTTTTGTTATTACATTTTTTTAAACCAGACAAAGAACCCGTGAAGCTTTATATTGCAAACATACGTTGTGGGTGCTCGTTACAGCCGCCATATTGAGGCGGTTCTAGCGTGTACCCACAACCTATGTTTTTGAATGTTTATAATAAAAGAAAAATAACTTGACACCCCCGTAAACTCAAAAACTGAATAAAAAGATGAATCCAGTAACAGACGAGAATGTGACCATTTTTCCTTGAACTTGAATATTATTGTCGAAACACTTTCTTACTTTATCATGATGTAATTGTTAACAATGGTTAAAATTGTTTGAAGAAAACAACCTCAATAATATCAGTGTAAAAAGTCCTATTCATAACTCCCCGTGTAGCCACTTTTAAGGCCCGGTGTCGGCCAGTAACTAAGGATAAGTTTTTCTTACGCTGACGTGACAGGGCGATGATGATACATGTACTTAAATATTTGCCTTCTCACCTCTGTCGGCTGTTTTTTTTTTTTTTTTTTTTTTTTTTTTTTTTTTTTTGGTTTGGGTTTTACGGCCCTTTCAAGATTATTTCACTCATATCGAGCCGATCGTTAATCAAAGGTGGGCGAAAACCGGAGTACCCGGAGAAAAACCACCTGACCTTCCGTTGCAGAACTTGGCGTCTCACACGTGACCCGAGCGAGGCTCGAACCCACGGCGGTGAGAGACCTAATGACTAAGAGTCAGCGCTCTTATCCATTAGGCCACGGAGGCCCGTTTCTGTCGGCTGTTAAATATGAATGCAGTGCTGCAGTGGAAATTAGTTTTACCTTGGAAAGTGGACGAAACGACTAGGGGGACGAAACGACCAGGTGGGCGAAACGAGCAGGGGGAAAAGTCTTGGGGGCGAAACGACTAGGGGAGTAAATGGTTTCGGGGCGAAACGACTCCGCTAACCGGGACGAAATGGCCCAGGCCGAAACGACTCGGGCTGATATCTTCCCGGGTCTTGAAAAATAAGATTTTCATTTAAGTTAGTATTTTAACTTAATAAATAATAATTATTGTTCTTTTAATTGAAATAGTTTTTGGCTCGAGCAATACGGTTTTATTTTAAGGTAAGCTTTACATCAACCTTGATCGTCAGGAGATCACTGCTGAGCTGGCAAGACCTTGCATTCGACCGAACAACTTGAGACCACCCCACCAAATTCTTCTTGCTAGCTTGAAATGTTCACGATGGCACGTCCCTGTGAAGGATCAGAGAATTTCTTCACTTTCATATTTATGCCTCATCCTTATATCTCTGTCGGCAGATGTAGAATCTAACCCTGGCCCGACAGACTTTCCTTGTGGAAACTGTGCCATCGAAGTACTGGACGATGATGCTGCTTTAGAATGTGACAAGTGTGGCCTGTGGTTTCACATACAATGCCAGGCCGTCAGCCAGGACATGTATGATGACTTGGCTGCCACAGATCAGTCGTTTTCATGGATTTGTTCGAACTGTGACCATCCAAATTTTTCGAATTCATCCTTCGCATCTTCCATCGCGTCGTATGTCTCGCCGAATAATTTCAGTATTTTGACAGATGAAGATTCCGAACCCGACGGACCGCTTCCGCAAGCACCGACACCCAAGGTTGCTCATCATGGGCCCTCATCTAACAAAATTTACAACCTTAAAGTACTAAACATCAATTGTCAATCACTGGTCAACAAGAAAGCAGAGTTCCAAGCCTACTTGACTTGCACAAACCAGATGTTGTGGTCGGTACAGAGTCTTGGCTCACCCCAGAACACCATGACAGTGAATTCTTTCCTGCAGCTTTGGGTTATACTCCGTTTAGAGAAGATAGGGTTACAGACACAAAGGGAGGTGGTGTCTTTATACTTGTAAAGGACTCACTGTATGCAACCGAACAAAAGCAGTTTAAGACCAACTGTGAGATAATTTGGATTAAACTGAGCATTGTTGCAGCAAAACCCCTTTATATTGCAGCATACTATCGACCTAGAGAGAGTGACACACAAAGCCTAGAGGAATTCAGAAAGTCTCTGGAATTGGTAAGTATAAAGAAGGGCAACATATGGATACTTGGAGACTTCAACTTCCCCAAATTGTCCTGGGACTCCGACCATATGGCATCCATCAAACCAGGATGCAGACTGCTCTCTGCATATAAAGACTTCCTTTCCTGCTTGGACGATTTTGGTCTTATTCAGATGGTAAGTAAGCCTACTAGGGGTGATAACATTCTCGACTTGTTCCTGACATCAAATCACACTTTGGTAAACACAATCGAAATTCTTCCAGGCATCTCTGATCATGACATTATTTCTTCAGCTATTAGCGTCAAACCAAAATTGAACTGGCAAAAACCGAGATCAGTCCCTTTATTTAAAAAAGCTAATTGGGATGGTTTTAAAACTTTTATGCAAGAAAAATGTTTTGAAATTTTGGGTAGCTTCCAAGATAGTACAACTGAGGAAATCTGGAATGCTTTCAAAAGTATCCTAAATTCTGGAATTGAAAAATTTGTACCAATTAAAAAGATCAGTAATAAAAGTAGTCTTCCATGGATTACTCAAGAAATTCGAAGACTTATAAGAAAAAGGGATAAATTGTATCAAAAACAAAAGACAGGGACAACAAAAGATAGGTATCACTTCAAGCAGGTCAAACACCTTGTTCAGGGCAAAATAAGACAGGCATACAACAATTATTTGGCAGACATACTTGGGGCGGGTTTAGATGGGGAGGGCAAAAATTCTGGATTTTCAACAAAAAAACTTTTTTCACTTATCAAAAACAGCAGACAGGACTCACGGGGCATATCTACACTGAAAGACAATACAGATGGAACACTCCATAGTGAGAATACTGTTAAGGCAAACCTTTTGAATCGCCAGTTCCAATCTGTTTTTACTCGCTTATCCCCACTCAGGCTAGGGCAGTTATGTACACAGACAATTCTAAATCTGTTTCAAGAAAATTTACCAGAAAATTTACAACCTCAGTGCCCTTCCATGCCGGAAATCAATATTGATCTAAATGGTGTTCTGAAACTTTTGGCAAACCTTAAACCAGATAAGGCTGCAGGGCCTGATTCAATCAAACCACTTGTTTTAAAAGAACTGAGGGTAGAAATCGCTCCTGTTATCTGCCTGCTGTTTGAAAAATCTCTGGAAACTGGACAACTACCTGCAGATTGGACAAAAGCTCAAGTTTGTCCCCTTTTTAAAAAGGGTGATAAAACTGACCCTGCCAATTATAGGCCTATCTCCTTGACATGCATAGTATGCAAGGTGATGGAGCATATAATTGCATCCAATATTTCCAAACATTTAGCTCAGCACAATGTTCTTTACGAATTGCAACATGGGTTTCGTGAAAAACGCTCCTGCGAAACTCAGCTTATTCAGCTTGTGGAACATCTTGCAAGGCAGCTGACTTTGGGCAAACAAACCGACTAGTACTTTTGGACTTCAGCAAAGCCTTTGACAAAGTTAACCATCTAAAATTATTGTATAAACTTTTAAATTTTGGCATAACCGGTAAAACACTAAAATGGATTGAATCCTTCTTAATTGGACGTTCGCAAACTGTTGTACTAGATGGGGAGTTTTCAAATGAGGTACCGGTCACCTCTGGGGTGCCCCAGGGGTCAGTGCTGGGCCCGCTCCTCTTTCTACTGTACATAAATGACCTACCGGATAATATTCAGTCACAAGTTAGGCTCTTTGCTGATGATACCGCGGTTTACTTGGCTGTGTCCAGCCCAGCAGATGCACAAGTTCTACAGTCTGACCTTGAAAAACTTCAGCATTGGGAGCGAACCTGGGACATGGAGTTTAATCCCAGCAAGTGTCAGGTACTCCATGTCTCTAGATCTAAAACACCAATTAAGACCCAATACTTCATGCATGGTCAGGAACTGGAAAGTGTGGACTCAGCCAAGTACCTTGGGGTGACCATCAGCAAAGACCTTAGCTGGAATTCACACATATCACATATTACAGCCAGTGCAAACAGGACCCTCGGCTTCGTCAAAAGAAATGTTAAAACAAAAAGTCAGGAAATAAAAACGTTGGCATATAACACCTTGGTTAGGCCACAGGTAGAATATGCCTCGACCGTTTGGAGCCCCTATACAAAAGAAAATATTAACAAGATTGAAATGTTGCAGCGTAGGGCAGCCCGTTGGGTCACAAATGATTTCTCCCCCTATAGCAGTGTTACAGACATGATGGGTGAGCTTGGATGGCGGTCACTTGAGCTTAGACGCTATGATACGCGCCTTACAATGTTTTATAAAATCGTTTACGGTTTGGTCGCTATACCAGTTCCGTCACAGTTCGAACGCCTAACGACAAACACGCGTCACCACTCTCTGGCTTACAGGCAGATACACACCTCTGTCTCGTATTATTATTATTCATTTTTCCCTATGTCGGTTGTTCTTTGGAACAGGCTACCAGCTGATCTCGTCCTGGTTTCTGATCTTGACTCTTTCAAGTTAAGGGTCAGTTCGATAAACCACAGGCTCCCTTAAGGTAATACTGTTTTTATCCTGCTTTTAAACTCTCCTTACTAACACCCAAAATCTTTCATCTATGCTCACCTTTCTTTTATTCTTTTAACTCTGCACTATCACACTTTTACTTCTCTTACTAACACACCATGCGCAGACATCCTAATAACACTCGGAAGAGGGTTGAGGATTATATAGAGATAGATAGATAGACATGTGACGTCATCTGTTTAGATGTTTCAATTGGTTGTAGGGAAAGGACGGGAATTTCAAACGACGAAATAAAAATATCGCGGAACATGGAAGAGAAGTAAATAAGTGCTCGGCACTGCATCGAAAAATAATTTATTGTCATCTTTTAAGTGAAAAGTATTTGAATGTGCATGGTCGTAGTGTATGCATTCGAATAAGGTTTTTGTCTGTTTTTAATTCATTTTTTTTACCAGCGTCATATGTTTTCGCGGAGAATATATATCTTATAGCCTAGACTCATGGGTTTTGACGCCCTTATCTGTCTATCTTCTTATACTGAGTTGGTCATATTTGGCCATTACCTCAGTTGGGTGCGTAGCTAAATTTAGAATTTGCCCCCCCCCCCCAAAAAAAAGAAGCCACCGGATGAGTCTTTTTTTTTTTTTTTTTCTATATATACTGCCATACGCCCTCGCGGACATTCTAGGCAGGTGTATATTACATACACTCCAGTTTTGCAGGATGAAAGCCTACACAGTAATCATGTAATTATGGTAGGGTTCTTTAACCTGCACAGGGGATGGTTCTCCCTGCACAGGGGGCCTCCAGTTAACGTCCCGATCCGAAGGACGGTGCACTTAATGACATTCATCCCTGCAAATGATGCCAATGGAGCGTGTTTGGACACCGAAATTTTATCGCCGCTGCCGGGGATCGAACCAGGGACCTCTAGCATCAGAGGCAAGTGCACTAACCACTGAGCTATCACGAGTCCCCAAAACTATTTACAATCTGAATAACAGGTACACCAATGCACACCTCCGAGTCTCAATCCTACACCCCACGGGCTTTGAACTCCTCCGCAGCCTCAACATTCACCACAGAAGAGGGAAGGAAAAAAGGAATCCCCAGGGCACCACTGTAGGTCTGGCACCTATGGCAATAAGAGTTGTTTACCCCCGATGCCCCTACTCGAGCCGAAACCGCCACGGGGGTCAAGCATTTGTCCCCACCAACGGCCACCGCACCCGAATGTATCGTATAGAAGAAGGTTTAAGAGGACCACCCCTGACGGGCCCACAGGGACGGCCACTCCAGCTTGTCAAGCATGCCACCGACGCCACCTCCACTGCGCCATCGTCGGCAGGCCCACCGAGCAGCCGCACCCCCCAAACGGGCGACGCACACCCAAGCCGAGGGCGAATCAACGCTCTACATGCAACATCCTCCGTTTGCCAAGGTGCAAAAGCCAATTTTCCTCGAAGAAACCCCAAAGTCCCAGTTGCTTTGGACGCCATTTCTGAAACGTGTTGACCCCAATCAAGATCACCAGCGATGGTGATACCAAGACATTTGGCGGATTGAACCCGCTCCAAGACCTGCTGGTGCAGTGCACAGCCAAACTTAAATTGCCTGCCGGGAGGGCGCCGCTACACCCTCATTGAATGATATGGATGTAACGATAGTCAGAAAATGACTATTGCGATAGTATTGACATTGCAAGAAGAACCATTGCGATACTAGTCAGGGCTTCCGTTAGGCGGACGTACGGCGTATATTACGTCCTGAAATCACTTCCGGACGCCCAAATTAAACATCAAAGGCGTCCCGCGGACTCCCGAAAATTTCTCTGTACGGCCAAAAATCTTTACCGAGACGTATAAACTATAAACCCGCCCACTTTTAGCGGTTTGTAAAGTTTGCTCCGCCTTCTTAGCTGGCTGAAACCGCTTTCTGTGTTTATTGAGTACTAGGGACGTCCCGTTTTCTGTCTGCGCGGTATTATATTGACAGTGAGAATCACGTGCATCGGCACACCTTTGATCGTCATCGGTGTGTGAAAAACGTGTCGAGATGATTGCTCGGTGTTTGCATATAATTAAACAGATTAGTAGTTGAGGAAAAACTAATTATCTCATTGACGATAAGTGTTTTTTAATCCTGTAAACTTGTTAATGTTTAAATTAAAGCGGGTAGTAATTGTAATTTAGGTGTTTGGTAGTGAGATTATCATTAGCGATGCAAAGTGGGACAATAGTTTTAAAGATAGATACGCATTTTTTTCTTGAGTAAATAGCAGGTGTTCACTAGGTGAAATGACGAAATCGCCGCGATCGCTGTTTGATTTTGGCGCCTTGAAAATATGTAAAACCGGCGAATGTGACCAGGCCGGTTCGTCAGGCTGATCTGTCTGTTAGCCAAAAAGGAAAAAATACCGCTGACCTGTCTAAGTCTGCTCCAATTAACCAAATTTGCATGTGTTTCTGCCTGTTTGTCTGAAGCAGTTCCGAGTGCTTAGAGTACAATGACGACTCGAAGCGTATGTTTTGCAAAAATCTTTTACAAAATAATTTTTCTTTATTTCTTTTTAATCCATATACATGACAATGATTGTCAGGTTTGTTTTATTTGTGTTAAGTTCTACATTCAGGGTAGACAGATCAGACGCTATGTTCTGGGGCATCTGATCTGGGTCTACACGGTTTGCTAATGACCCAAAAATGGGCCACTAGGCATATATGGGGATGGGTAATGCGATCGTTTTCTTTACTTTTTATTTATTTATTTGGGGGAGGGGGGGGGGGGGGTTGAGGGGAGTTTTACTTGGAAAGTTATAAATTTTATACAGGCTTGGCAAAATATTTTTCTTTTTTGTATGCACTCCTCTGAACTGTACTGACCGAATGTATGTCACATAGTTTTGAGTAGTTTTGAGTTTAACGACCCAGTCAACACTATTCAAGTCATTTTTAGCCGGCAAGTTTACCTATCCACACTTTACTAGCCATCTAAACGATATACAGGTGATTAAAAATGCAAACATGAGATTCATATATTAAATAATATATATTTCTTCGTCAAAACAATTTTACGATCCGCAAACACCTTGCTTCAAAATTGGGACTTCCTGAATTTTCCAGTGGGACTTCCAGATTTCAAGGGTAGGAAGTCCGGGACTTCCTGAATTTGGGAGTTAATGGAGGGCCTGGCTAGTATTACTATTGCTGACTACTATTGCGATACTATTGCCGAATACATATTTTCTTGTTTAAGATGGAAATAAAAACTATTCAAACCTTCAAACTGTTTTTCTGTATGTTTTATCTGCATAAAAGAAATAAACAAGACAATTTACACAGATGGATAACTGTTGTAAACTCCTGTTTGCTTTTCTGTCTGCCCTACAAGAGGAAATAACTCCCCAGGAGCAACTTTTTTTCTTTAATTGTAAATTCTCCTCGTTTAGATGGCTAGTAAAGTGTGGATAGGTAAACTTGCCGGCTAAAAATGACTTGAATAGTGGGCGAATACATTTGTAATATTTTTTATGAATGGCATTTGGCGGGGGCATCTGTGTCCTATGGACACTTCTAGTTATTTTCTTTAATTGTTTTCTAGTGCTGTATTTTCCTGTGCATATTTTGAATGCACGATGTCCAAGATTTAAAATTATTTCCTCGGCTGTATAGTTATTGGATGCCCAAATTATAAACGTTCTTTGAACGACGACACATATTTAATTTCCTTTGATCATCATTTGATGTCTGCTATTGACAAAATAAGAATCCTCTAAAACATCAACCAGAACAATATTTTGCACCTTTTGAAGCGGTAATGACACATGCGGACTTTCCATGCTTCACATGCTAATGCGGGCGGCACCCTTTGATAATAAATACCACTGTGTAAACACGCATTAATAATCGCTTTTCATATCACTAGCTTGCAGACAGCTTGCAGATTAGCAAATCAAAATACATGTATGTGTGGTCAATTATTTTGAACTCAATTAACATTAAAGTGTTTACAAGCCTCCGTGGCCTAATGGATAAGAGCGCTGACTCTTAGTCATTAGGTCTCTCACCGCCGTGGGTTCGAGCCTCGCTCGGGTCACGTGTGAGACGCCAAGTTCTGCAACGGAAGGTCAGGTGGTTTTTCTCCGGGTACTCCGGTTTTCGCCCACCTATGATTAACGATCGGCTCGATATGAGTGAAATAATCTTGAAAAGGTCGTAAAACCCAAACCAAAAAAAAAAAACAAAAAAAACATTAAAGTGTTTACTGTTGACTTCAGAAAGCTGTAAATGTACCAGTTCAATTAAGGAATATTCAGTGTATTGACTCTATACCGACATTGGGTGTTAAGTGGATAATCCATAACAAACAGGATGCATAAGCACCATGTACCTGTAGGCTACCGCCAAATCATGATTTGGCTGTAATTTTATTGCTCTTATCTCGCGACAAGCAGCCGTTGCAAGCAGACTTTGACTCCCACTGGCACAGGAGATTATTGGATTACAATTAAGACAATATACAGTTTGATGCTTGACCGGGTACAAGACGCAGGTCGTAATAAAGAATATATTTAAGAATGAAAACAAAGAATTATCTGAAAAACTTGTGATATAGAAAACTATCGATAGTTCAACCCACTATCGGCAATTGTCATCGATGTTTGACTTTATCATCGGTGCAGTACTATCGACCCAGTGCCTATTGCAATGCATCGATGGTCCGATGCATCGTTACACTCCTATTGAATGACATTTGGCCACATTGAACTTCATCTGCCAATCGGCCTCACACTGTGCTAGTTGATTCAGGTCATCTTGTAGAATAAGACAATCAGAAGAAGAATATATATTCCTATAAAGGACACAATCATCAGCAAACAAACAGACAGATGACCTGATATTATCAAGGAGATCATTAATGAATACCAAGAAAAGGACCGGCCCAAGGACCAAACCCCGGGGGACACCAGACAAAACAGGGACCGGATCAGACGCTCGGCCATCAAGCACAACCTGCCGTGAGTGCCCCGAGAGCCACGAGCTGATCCACCTATGTGTGGATCCTCTTATCCCATAGTAATCCAATTTATACAATAGCCTTCTGTGAGGCACCTTGTCAAAGGCCCTAGCAAAGTCCATGATGATCAAGTCAGTCTGTTTGTGAAAGTCCCACAAAATTGGAAGCAACGTCTCCAAAATGACCTTTACAGTGTTGACGGGGACGTTAAACCTCAAATCAAACAAACAAACAGTCATATGAAGCAAGACCCAGAAGAAACAGATATCACCCTGAAGGGACAGACTATGCCTGTCGTACAGGAGACAATGCATATGGGTATTTTGAGGTCAGCTTATAGCCAAGAGTCATCAGTAGAAAGTAACATAAGGAAAGCGCAACGAACTGTCTATGCACTTATGGCCGCAGGTCTGCATGGGGAAAATGGTCTGGACCCCGAAACTTCTATTCAGCTTACATATACATACATCCTTCCGGTTTTGGTATATGGACTAGAGGTGATCCTGCCCAACAGATCTTTAATGGATAAGCTAGAGAGGGCATATAAAAAGTTCCTGAAACAAGTGCTTTCACTACCAGATACTGTAGCTGACCCTGCAGTGTACGTTCTAACGGGAACCATCCCAATTGAAGCAGTTGTTCACAAGTGGGCACTGACGCTGTTTGGTAACATCTGTAGGTTGGACAAAGACTCAGTAGAAAAGCAGCTGGCCAGACGACAACTGTCTGTCAAGTGCTTCAGCAGTATTAAATAGCTGGTATATTGCCATTCGCAAGCTTCTTATTAAGTATGATTTACCTCAAGCTTGGACCTTACTGGACGAACCACCTACTAAGTAGAGATGGAAAACCTCAGTGGACAAATGTGTCAATAATTACTGGTGCTTGAGAATAAGAGAGAAAGCTGCATTATATCCCTCCCTGCAGTACCTGAATTCAGAAGATTACACACCAAGCAAGAAGCACTGGTTGATACAGCATACCAGGGAAGTGAGAGATGCCGCACGCCTAAAGACCAAACTCAAGCTCGTGACTGAGTTGTATATCCTACAGGTGAACAGGACGGCCTTCAACCAAAGCCAAGTTAGCTGAACCTGCATGATATGTAACAGTGGTGACGAAACTATTGAGCATTTTCTGTTGACCTGTGGTGCTTTAGAAGAAAAAAGACATGCTATGTTGGATTGACTGGTGAGACTTGCTGGTGGCATACTGCAGTTTACTCAAGATGATCCCAACATTCTTACACAGCTTGTCCTAGACTGAAGTAAAATCATAAAGTACTCAGATACAGCTGATCACCATTCCAAAGTAAGAGCCATAGAAAGACAGTCAGTTAGCCTCTGACATACCCTACATGTCGAACGGTACAAGAGACTTTCACTAATTCCAAAGCGGAAAAGATGATCGCAGTACACACCACCCGGGAACAGATTTCTTTTTGAAAGATTTTTAAAGACTTTTACAGTAACAAGCATAGCTCCAGATAATTTTTTATCCCCACTTCGTATTTACTTATCAAAATTAAAACCTTTTCAGTAAACTGAAAAAATGGGTCAGTAAATATACTGATCAAATCGGGAGGTCATTTCGTATTTTTATGAACCTGGTAAACTACCGATTCATTACAATTTAAGCTAGTTAATAGTTCACTGATACTGATTATAAAGACATATCAAGCCAGTAAACACCCTTATGTTTCTGGACAGATGTCTTAGCAAACAGCATGCACCCAGATCAGACTACACTTTCTGAACATATTATGCTCAGTGTTTGTGCTAGCTGGAAAGTTGGAGTGGGGCACTCGATATCAGTAGCGTAGACGCGAATAAAATACCGTCTGTGTCGTAGAACGCTAAGAAACTTTTATGATGCACTGCCAGTTTTTCTGCGTTCATGTTCAAAGACGCCGACGAGACATCTAAGAAGCTTGATAGGACGATAATTCTATTTTCAAATTCAGATGAATAGTTGTAAATAAGCATGCACTTCGTGCTGGCCTGGCCACCTGCGATTCACAGATCGATATATGCATGAAAACCAAAGTATTACAAGTTGATCCTACTAATTGTATTTTGGTTAAATGTGGTATAGAACACGGCAGACAAAGAGATCAGTCTGTGCAGCGATAAAGAGTGAAAAAACGGTTCCGTTTGAACTAAAATGTAATAGCACACAACCGTGCATTGATGACAATGTTGTGGGGGAAAAAAGCGTCGGAATGATAAAAATATGAATATGGGTCACTGATGATGCCTAATCGGCCTAAACTAGCTAGTCTGGCCATGAAAACATGTACACTCCATACGTTTCAGTTCTGTGATACAGGGCCTGACAAATCCAAATTTTTGCTCTTGCCCAGCTCAAAATCCTACTTGCCCAGGATTTTGGATGTCGGGGAGGGGGGGGGGGGGTGATAATGGTGACGATGATGACGACCAACATTTATAAATATAATCCAAGGTTTCTGTCAAGTTTCAAGCACAACCACTTTCCATTAGGGTCTAGTTATTTCATGTTAGTGTTTATTTCCCTTTGGTGTCTGATGGGAGCTCAGGGTTAATTGTATCGATTCCTGATCATTGCATTCACTTCTATTTATTTCCCTCTGTGCGGTAATACGGTAGAAAATACTGTTGTTGTCACAGCCAAAAACAGTAACTTTCAAGTTAATTGCTGACATAATACCTTAAACGATTAGCAATTTAAGATACAGTTATATAAACTCATTTAGCTTGACACGCACGATAAACACGAGCTGCAGCCGATACAGATCTACTCAAACGATCAGAAGTGTCAGGGCAGCGAGATAAAAGATTAAAAGAATGCAGTTTATTTAGCTTGGATTTAATGATCCAACCAGAAGACGAGAACCCACACTATCACAAACGAACCCAAACGTTCACACCCACCCTACAAGCAAGTTCAATGTGATCATCATTTCCGCCATCCAAATCGTCGTCCACAAACCACCACTCCCATTTTTCTGCACGCGATCGGTAAATGACGTCATCCGACCATAGCAACACCGCACGTGTTTAACGTCATTGTTTTATTTTAATGGGGCCTATCTCTATCAGAAAAAAAAATGTTTGGAACCGGTAAAAAATATTTTTTCGATAGCTAAACGGTTGTGGATAGAGGCGCGACTAATCCGCGGTTACCAACATTAAAACATTCGACTTTTTTTTTCCGCCAGCGTCTGCTATTTGGCGCCAAAACATAACCATTCACGAGATAGTAGAATAGTCCGTTTTTACTACCTTAGATGTAGCAAATCGTCTTAGGAGCTATTAAATCATTTTCACATTGATTGTGGATTAAATTTTATGGCAGGGACAAACGCAAATTAGAGGCAATCTTATTTTCACACCTTGTCAAGCTTATCGATAGCGATGGCGGTACACACCACCAGAAATGAAAGACACGCACCGCCGGGCAATCATGTTTAATTGGTAATTATATGACAGGGATTAACAATAGTGTCTAAATGAACCGTTATAAAAACATGGATGGTTTCGTCTCTGAATTGCCGACAATGCGGGGATTATTGGATTTACTTACTGGTCTAGTTTTACTGTAATTAAGGACTCAAAAGACTGACGATTGTAGACGATTTTTTGCACTTGCCCGACCGGGCGTCGAAAGGTCAAAGTGCACCTGCCCGTCGCGATTTAGGACTTGTCCCGGGCGGCCGGGCAATGGATTTGTCAGCCCCTGGTGGTATATTCTTTGCTTCCAAAGGATAACCCTTTTATAGTACATATTTATTTAATTGTTTCTTTTATCTTCAGAAAAAGATTTAATAAATTCTAACTGTTTCAATTCTAACATACATTACACGCGCTGCATCAAATTATGAATAGATACTGGTAATCTCGTGCAAATCTATTATAACCGAGATGTGCGGTCATAGCATGTCGGAAAAACTTTATTAACACCTAATACGCCAGTCAATTTACCGGTTTGTGACAAAAATATATATTTTTTAGCGAATAGATACTTGAACCGTATCAGAAGTAAACAACCATCATGATTGAATAATCAAAGGCATTGGAAAACGGCAAGAAACACGTTTTTAAGCGATATGAAACCTTGTGAACAGTGACTGCACATTCAAAGATTTTCAGGAAGACATTTCATGTGAGAGATGTTGAACAGTCTGATCCAAGTACCTATTCACTTACAACGTAATAGTTTGCATTCAGTCGAAACAAACAAGGTTAATGAGTCTACGAACAGCCAAAAATTTATTACTTTTTTACAAAAGACCAGATTAACTAGTGAGTCTAGACAACCCGCTTGCTGCTGTTTTAAAACACCAGAGGCATAAAAGGAGTGTACAGACAGATCAGACTGCACAGGCTTGTCTGTTTTCACCTATCCCACAGTCATATTTTCCGCTAAAGTATTAATGCAACAAACGTACATGCGGGAAATTATGTGCACGGAAAAAAAAGCAAAACATTTGTGAGACCAGTGAAGTGACTAACTACAGCTGCAGGTGTGAAAACACGTTTCGGATTATTCTTCTTATTTCTAATCACAGCGGATAGCCGTCGGGTAGAGGAAGGGTATTAATTACATACCCTTTCATTGTCTTTGAGCTGACAATTGTAGATGGTCATGTTACGAAACGTTATGCAAGGATTACTGCGTAAATACGCGCCATATCATTGTCTCCTTCGTAACCTAAGAAAGGTCTACCGTAAATGGTACGATTTAAATTTTCAATCACTTCGTATTTTGCATTTTTTAATCCGTAATTTACGAAAATACGAAGCTTATCTGGCTCTCTGAACAAGCGTCTTAAGATGTAAATAGAGTGGTGGAACAGACACCATTTTAGCCCTGTGTAAATATCCCGAAAAACATTCACTCAAGAAGACTCCAGCCTGGAGGTGTGCCTCAAGTGGCAGAATCTATACATACTACTATTACTACATGGCGACTGTCATTTAGGCTAACAGTCATATGAAATGACGCATCTGACAGTCTGCCTTTTTTAGCTCACCTGAGCCTTTAGGCTCATAGGTGAGCTTATAGTATAGCCATGGTCCATCCGTCGTCCATCCGTCCACCATTTTCAAAGATCTTCTTCTCCTATACTGCAGGGCCAATCAAAGCCAAATTTCATATGGAGCCTCAGTGGGATGGGGGAACGAAAGTTTGTTCGCGGGGTCTGGATCACATGACCAAGATGGCCGCCATGCCCATATATGGTAAAAAGCCTTCAAAAATCTTCTTCTCCAGGACCATAAGGCCATTGGCCTTGAAACTTGGCATGTAGCATATGGTACTCGGGCCCATCATGGTTTGTACAAATGGTGACCCTGGGTTGACCTTGACCTATTTTACAGCAATGTCAAATTTGTCGACTTAGGCTTTTGCATGGGGCAAAGTGAGTGAGTGAGTTTTAGTTTTACGTCCCACCAACAGCTAAGGTCATACGGAGACGGGACCTCGGTTTAAAGACTCATCCGAAAGTCTGGAGAAGCCCGGGATCGATCCTGCGATCCCTGGTTTACAAGGCGAGTAGCGTAACCACTGCACCACGGAGGCTTCTACATGGGGCAAAGTGAAAATAATGGATTTATAGGAAACCATTGAAGACAATGTCACCAAAATTTGTAGATCAGGTAAAGTAACTGAATACATGAATGTATATGGATCAGAAAGGTCAAGGTCATTCATTGGCCTTGTTCGCGGGGTCTGGATCACATGACCAAGATGGCCCCCATGCCCATATATGGTAAAAAGCCTTCAAAAATCTTCTTCTCCAGAACCATAAGGCCAGTGGCTTTGAAACTTGGCATGTAGCATATGGTACTCAGGCCCATTATGGACCCTGGGTTGACCTTGACCTATTTTACAGCAATGTCAAATTTTCCGACTTAGGCTTTTGCATGGGGCAAAGTGAAAATAATGGATTTATAGGAAACCATTGAAGACAGTATCAACAAAATTTGTAGATCAGGTAAAGTAATTGAATACATGAAGATCTATGGGTCAGAAAGGTCAAGGTCATTCATTGGCCTTAGACCAAGGTCATTCAGGATCCATATTTCAAACATTTTTTTCTCCAAAACTGCTCAGCCAATTTAAGTAAAATTTAATATGGAGCCTTTGTGAGTTGAACAAATGAAAAAATGCCAATACGGTCTAGATCACATGACCAAAATGGCCGTCACGCCCATATATGGTAAAAAGCCTTAAAAATTCTTCTCCTCCAGAACCGTAAGGCCAATGGCCTTGAAACTTGGCATGTAGCATATGGTACTCAGGCCCATCATAGTTTGTACAAATGGTGACCCTGAGTTGACCTTGACCTATTTTACAGCAATGTCAAATTTGCCGACTTAGGCTTTTGCATGGGAAAAAGTGAAAATAATGGATTTTTAGGAAACCATTGAAGACAGTGTCACCAAAATTAGTAGATAAGGTAAAGTAGCTGAATACATGAAGATCTATGTGTAAGAAAGGTCAAGGTCATTAATTGACCTTAGACCAAGGTCACGGAGGTTCCATATTTCAAACATTTTTTCTCAGAAACTACTGAGCCAATTGAAGTGAAATTCAATATGGAGCCTTTGGGAGTTGAACAAATGAAAAGCTGCCAATATGGTCTAGATCACATGACCAAGATGGCCACAGCAGGGTAAATGACATTTTCTGCTGATCTAAGTAGGAATATTGTCACCAGACAGGTGAGCGGTTCAGGACCACTGGTCCTCTGGTTTTTTCTTGCAATAAATTATTTAAATTCAACAATAATACCAGAGCTGTGTTCAGAGATCTTTATTTGTCTGTAAAAACAAAATAAATGACAAGAATAACTGTTGTTTGACATCTGAAAGAGTTTAAATAATCTTATGCTAGTTTGCAAATGGCCGTCATTTATATGTCCTTGTTTCAGTGGGTAAGGAAGTTGCGGTGCTTGTTTCTCTTGCTTGCATTAAGTAATATCCCATTTTCTCATATCTCCGTTCAGTCTCATTACTCTGTTCACCCTCTTCTTTGAATAATATGAAAAGGAATCATTTTTACAGTTATGTCACATCAGAATTTCTAGTTAATAACTAACATTGCAACCTGTTTTGAAGAAAATCAGTTTTGATTAACAATTTAATTCACAGAAATCGAAATTTGTCACAAAATGCCTAATATTTAAGGGGTCCCCCAAAATAATCTCCAACCAGTGACAAGCATGTGACTGAAAATAAAAAGTATCAACAAATTATAATAGTGCACAGTCTAAATAAAATACTCATCATGTATAATATTCACAGAATGAATCTGATTACTTATGATAAACAAATAAATTTGGGTCCAAACACGCCCTGCATTTCTAGACGGCTTTAAAACAAACAGAAGTGATGTTTATTTTCTTAAATCTAGAGATTCTCATAGGCATTTAGTCGAATGTTTAAAAAAAAACCTGCAGAAAATTATTCTTGCAACAAAATATTGAAAGCAGGATTGCTCAACCTTAGGTGAACGGAGTTATGGGTTTCCAGGCTATACCAAAGGTCTGCGTCAGTATTTTCTTTAATAGATTGTTCATTATCATTGACGAGAATTTTCTTGGAATTCTTTACACTTGGCAACACAGAAAATTACTTCACAAGTTTCTCTTCTTCCAGTTCCAACATATTTTTATATAAGACGTGATATTAGGTTGAAAAGTAAAAATTTGTGTACACTAGCAGTTCATTCAAACAAATTGCATGTGAACTAATGCACCAGATGACACTATAACAGAGAAAACATGGTTTGATTCAGATGTACCATTTGGTTCTTAAATTTTTCTGCTTCAATTTGAGGAAAAATGTGCCTTAAGGATTTCTCTTAAAGATTTGAGCATTCAGGGTAAAACTGTTGTAATTTTCCAGGACAATCCTCAAATTTCACATAAATCACCTGGATGTGACACTCTAATGTTGTTCTACCAAAATGATGAGGAGGTATTGCAAATTAGCTTCCGTCAGTCCAAGAATAGGAAAAAACTTGTTGGTGCGTCAAATTAGATGTTCGTCAAAATACATTACAGGAGGATACTACGATCGGCTATTGTTTGTTTGTTTGATTTGAAGTTTAACGTCCCCGTCAACACTGTAAAGGTCATTTTGGAGACGTTGCAGGACTTTAACCCAACATTGAGATGACATGACATCTCAAGCCTGTCGCCCAATCAAACCAATAGATGAGTTCAGGATGCCACGGGTCGCTAAGGAAATGCTATAGCAGGATATCGTTGTTCAGACTGATCCGATAGCAGTCATAAATGTCTTTGAATGTGACACTTTTAAATTGAATGCAAGGTAAAGGTGACATATGTCTTGCGTCACTGTGGCGTCGGAAGTTGGGTAAGACATGCTATCCTTGAAGCAGCTTGAGTAGAGGGGAGTGCTCATATTTTTTCTGTTTCTACACTTCCATTCATTTTCCTCTTTCTTCTCTGTCCTTTACTTTCAACTACGATCACTTCCATTGTTTTTTCTCCCTTTTTCTGGGAGATGAGACACAATTATCCACATGGGTTGACGTGTCGTTAAACCCAAAACACTTAATAATCCAATAATTAACTGGCAAACGGTCACGTCATGTTGCGCTAATTGCAAAACAAACGATGCGACAGTGAAGATGAATCGAAAGATTACCCCCCTGTGGGTGATAAAGATCAATCGTTCACCACCAGTAACAGGGTCATTCACCGTCCCCGCGACACCCGCCCATCGAGACTTGAAGAAATAGATGGGCTGCATGATGTTTCCACGCAGAGCAGAAACCAAAGCTCACAAGTACTGGTAAACCAGTTAACAGAGGATCTAAGCCAGAATGGGACCGTCCATGCTTATAAACCTTATTGGTTTCATTGGGCGACAGGTCTTGAGATGTCATTTCATCTCAATATCGGGTAAAAGTCCCACAGCATTGGAAGCAACGTCTTCAAGGATACAGACTAAGCATTTTGCTTAAGGCGTCCAGACTTCCATAAATCCAAATTTTACTTTAAGTTAATATGCATTTTATTCAAAACTTAGGCGCCCAGGCAAAAATTTAGGCGCTTTGGGCGCCTGTTCGTCTGTTTCCCTTGTCTCCAAAATGACCTATACAGTGTTTACGGGGAGGCCCACATTGAAATTATATAGCATCTCAAGCCCTGTCGCCAAATGAAAATAAAAGGTACGGTTTATAGCGGTTTACCAGTACTCATGTGCAGTCAGTTTTAACTCTGCGAACACAGGGCCTCTCGTATACCATACAATCACTCTGGGCCCCCGCCCATCAGGGCTTAAAGAAATAGATGAGCTGCATTTTGCTTCCACGCAGAGCTGAAACCGACCGCACACGAGTACTGGTAAACCGTTTAGAGGATCTTATCCTGCCAAGGCAAAGCGGTGCGAGTCGGCCCTGCCATGCTTATAAACTTGGTTTCATTGGGTGACAGGGCTTGCGGTGTCATTTCATCTCAGTGTCGGGTAAAAATCCCACAAAATTGGAAGCAACGTCCCAAAATGACCGACATAATGTTGACGGGGACATTAAACCTCAAATCAAACAAAACAAATCTACCGACTGAGATACCGAGCCACACCTTGTATGACCTTGTATGTGAAAAAAAAATACAGACAATAATGTTTCATAGAGCATGTGTTTTCACACCTCACATTATGAACCAACCAACCAATTTACACCTGTGGACACAAAAAAAACGTTCAAACTTTGATCAGCTTCATTTCATCAAGGTTCTCACTAGGATTTTGAAAATTGGAGTAAAAATGCTGTCCTCCAGAAAAAGTTGGGAGTTTTACTATACTTTTCTATTGGGACTTTCCAAAAAGATGGAGTCAGAAATGAAAAAGTTGGGGTAAATTACTCCAAATTTGGAGTTAACGAGAACTCTGTTTCATTTTGACTTGAAACATAATTCAGTATATCCTAACATCCTGACAGAAATATCTTCAAAACACAAGGTAGTGTACATTTCATTGCTAACTCCTGCGCTGTCCAATCAAAGTGCTCAAATGTCAATCAGAAAGTGTTTGCCAAAAGAAGACCAATCAATTGCTTGATCTTGTTTTAGAAATCTTTGATGAATGACATTTGCTTGATGCAAAGAGATTCATTGAAAGTTATTTCATAGGAGTTTGAATGGTTTTGTGTCCACAGGTGTAAAACAAAACCGGTAAAGTCCAAAGAGATTATTAACTCCAGCAAGTTGGAAAAATCTGGCATGGTTCCCAAAATGTTGCAATTTTTTTTCCAAAAGCAGTTTGAAATTATTAAAATTGTCAGATGGGAACTGAGCAAAGTTTTAGTTCACCAGAGCCGAAGGCTCCGGGGGAGCTTATAGGATAGGCAGTTGTTCGTCGTCGTCTGCGAGTCAACATTTTCAAACGACATCTCCTCTGAATCCACTTGGCCGATTCAGCCCAAATTTCCCAATATCTCAGAAACTGTTCAGATCCCCACCTCTAAACCATATATATTCTTGTACCTTATGATAAGACGCATTCAAGGATTTCAACCTAGGGGTCACCCCGGGTGCGCCGGGGCCATGCCCCACCCCTCCAATTCATGAAAGGCGATATATCTCAGAAACCTTTCAGATCCCCACCCCAAAGCCATATATATATTCTTGTTTCTTATGATAAGACACATTCAGTGACACCAACCTGGGGGTCCCCTGGGATGTGCCCAGGCCATGCCCCACCCCCTCCACTTCATAAAAGGCCCAATATCTCAGAAACCATTTAGATCCACACCCCATAACCATATATATTCTTGTTCCTTATGATAAGAGGCATTCAGTGATACCAAACCTAGGGGTCTCCCAGGGTACACCGAGGCAATGCCCCACCCCTCCACTTCATAAAAGGTGATATATCTCAGAAACCATTCAGATCCCCAACGCAAAACCATATATATTTTTGTTTCTTATGATAAGACGCATTCAGTAATACTAACCTGGGGGTCCCCTGGGATGTGCCTGGGCCATCCCTCCACTTCGTAAGAGGCGATATATGTCAGAAATCATTCAGATCCCCACCACAAACCATATATATTCTTGTTCCTAATGATAAGACACATTCAGTGACACCAACTTGGGTGTCCCCTGGGATGTGCCCGTGCCATTCCCCACCTCTCCACTTTGTAAAAGGCCCAATATCTCAGAAACCATTTAGATCCCCATCCCTAAACCATATACACTCTTGTTCCTTTTGATAAGACACATTAAGTGATACCAACCTAGGGGTCTCCCAGGGTGCGCTGGGGCCATGCCCTAACTTCATAAAATGCCATATATCTCAGAAACTGTTAAGATGCCCACCCCAAAGGCATGTATATTTGTATTCCTTTTGATAAGACTCATTCAGTCACATCAACCTTAGGTGTATTTGTGCTAGGGCAATGTATCGATGCCGTGGCCCACCCCTCCACTTCATAAAAGGCCATATATCTCAGACACCATTAAGATCCCCACCTCATAATCATATATATTCTTGTTCCTTGTGATTAGACACATTCAGTCACACCAACTTGGCGGCCCACAGGGGCCATTCCCCTCCTTTTCACTTCATAAGAAGGCCTCATACCTCAGAAACAGTTCAGATCCCCACTCCTAAACAATATATTTTCTTGATCCTAATGATAAGACACATTCGAGGACAGCAATCTTGGATTTCCTGGTGTCTGCCAGGGCCATGCTCCAACCCCTTGACAGCTTAAAAGGCCTTATATCTCTGGAACTGTACACATCCCCACCCCTAAACGATATATATTCTTGTTCCTTATGATAAGACGCAATCAGTGATATAACTGGGCTCTGTTGGATCCATGTCCCACCCCTCCACTTCATAAAAGGCCTAATATTTCAGATACAGAGTCCATATGGAATGGGGGTTCGTTTGGGAGACTTTATAATCCATAAATTGAAGCCATACATGGCTGCCAGTGGGCAGTGTCCGTCTGAACTCTGGTGAGCATAGTGGCCCATGGGCCTCTTGTTAACTTTTACCATTCTCTTCTTGTTAACTTTTACCATTCTCTGGGCTAATTCAGCAAACAACAATGGACAGCATTTTAAATTAGTTTTCTTATTAGGTCCCGTCATTTCATGCAAATTGTCTCCCAAAAAGTTTTTGACATTTTATGCAAATTGTCTCCCAAGTTGGCTGAAAGGATTTAGCAAATGAAAAGTAATGGCACTTGCTAATTTTAGATTTAGAAAGTTGTCATAAAAAAGTTAGATTTGAACCCTGACACAAAGTTGTGTCTATTGAAACATGATCGTGTTGCTCCAGAGCAAAACATACACCGGAATATGATCTGAAATTTCTATTTGCTATAATTTCAGAATGGCAGACATGAATGAAGATACCTTTCTGAAGGTTACTTTCAAGCAGTACCAGGAAATCCACCGGATCATGAATGAGAGGGTGCGAGCTTTAGAAGAAGAGGCTTTTGGTTGGCTGGATAATCTTCTGGAAGAAGCAGCTGAAGCATTTGGAAAGTATGTATTTTTCTTGGAAAATAAGAGAAAAAAATAATACATTTGAAACTTGTTATAGCATGATCTGTTATGACTGAGGATCAGCATGGTTTTTCATGCATTAACATTTGCCGGGTCCTGAGGAAGCTGTTTGAACATGAGGCCGCTAGCTGAATGTTCAAATATCTTCCGAGGGATCTGATGAAATAACCATGGATGATGGTTGTTCTTGCATAACTTACGATTCCGACAGCAAATTTTGACGAAAATGTCAAAAAGCTCCATATAAACTCCATATTTATAAACTCTTCAAATGCGACCGGCGAACCAACATGGCGGCCAGTTCAGAATGTTGTTTACAATGATGTTGTTACACAGTAACCATCTGACGTCATCATAGAACCCTAAAACACTACGTTCAGGGCGATAACGTTACATCGCTCAATGTAACGTAAACAAAGCAAGACCAGTCTTGTGAAATCAAAAGATCAAAATCCATGTTCAAACAATATGCGAATTTCATGATTTGAACATGGTTTTTGTTGTTTGAGCACAGCTTTGGTCCGTTTGACAATGGCTTCAAACTGCCAGGGTATTTATGCCTTTGACTACTGGACCTCTAACGAGATCGTTCAAATTGTAACCCTGGGGCCAAAAATGGCCCGCCCAGGGGCCCGCTTATTTTACTCAGACTTATACATAATAGGAAGAACGTTCCGAAACCAGAAAAGCCAGGTCTTTGATATTTGGTATGTAGCTTCATCTAATGGGCCAATAAAGTTCTACAAATTATAGCCCTAGGGTCAAAATTGGCCCTTCCCTAGGGGATATGTTTTACATTGACACTTAATAGGGAAAACCTGAATCCAGAAGGCCCAGGCTTTTGATTGATATCTGGTTTGTAGCTTCATCTAGAAAATGTCTGCCAAGATTGTTCAAATTATAGCCCTGGGGCCAAAAATGGCCACATTCTGGGTCCCACTTGTTTAACATACTTAAACAGGGAAAACCACTAAAAATCTTGCCCAAAACCGGAAGGCCAAGGCCTTGGATATTTGGTACACAACTTTGTCTAGTTTCTCAAAAAATTAGTGGCTCTCCAAATTCATTTCTGTGTTGTGTGGCATATAAGTGGGGAGCCGGGCTGCAAAGTGCCTAGCGTAGTAACTGTTGGAAGCACATTTGACTGAGAAGCTGGAGGTTGCAGGTTTGAGACCCATTCCGGCTGCATACATGTACTTCCATGGAAGTTAATCATGGAATGTTTTCTACCATCATTTCCCACCTTCCACTAATACAAGAAAGGAAGTTGTCAAATGCAGACAAAAATTTGTTATTATTGGTTAACCTCTTAGGTCTAAGCCGGCCCAGGAATAGTGTGATTATACTATAGGTAACTAGCTTTACTGACCGCATGACATAATTGGTTGAAAGAACCCAAATCTGCCAAGCATCATCATATTCCTTCAAAGACAGGATCTGTATAACACAGTTCTTAAACCTCCAGCCTAGTGTCCCAAAACGTTTCGACAAATTTTAAACATACATAGTCATATGAAGAGAAATCATAGTCCTACAGAATGTACTAGACAGTGGCACTCAGGTGGGCAAATTAGGGCCTTCTGTGCCCTCTTGTCTTCATTTCTCAAAGAAACAACAAAAACTGACCCTCTGACAGGGATTGGGGTGTCATGAAATGGAATTCAAAGTGGACAAAGTAAAATCTTGTCATGCATGCAGCCACAGCGTCCATGCAAATTGGATAAAGTAAAAAACTTGTCATGCATGCTACCACAGCGCCCAGAACAAAGACACTGGGCTGCATCATGCAGCCCAGTGTCTTTGTTTTGGATGCTGTGCATACATGTGTGTAAAAAGGTTCCAGTAAAAAAGGGAGCAATAATGCTGTTTGCTATATTGTAGTTCCTGCTGCCACAACAATTGTGTTTTATACATGTATTTTGAGGTTAGCCCTTCTTGCTGAATATTCAGTTAAGCCACACCCATTTCTGACTTTGAACCAATCAGATTTCTTCATGTAATTTATTCCTACAAATTCATAAACTGAATGTCCAACAGTGTAGATCCTGATCAGATGGCTTCTTCAGAAGCCATCTGATCTGGATCTTCACTGTTTGCAAAGATAGGGGTTGTCGTTAACGGCAAGATAAGGGTTAAAAATGAAGTGGGGGATACATGCATGTACGTTTTGTTGGGAAACAGCTCTTCCAAAAACAAACATCTTTTCTGGGGGAAATTTAGAAATTCTGTTACTCAAAACACTACTATAAAAGTGAGCATTGAGCTCCCTGTCACAACCAGACACCGTCGTGATATGACTGAAAAATTGTTGAAAGTGACGTTAAACCCGAATTCACACACACACACACACACACACACACACACACACACACACACACAATACTCAAAACACTACTGCCTCAGGGGTCGTATTAATGGCAGTAAGACTCAGAGCCACTGATTGCAGATATGCAGGTGCCTAATCACCATTTGTTGCTTTAGACTGGTTTACATGTATAACAATTTACAATTAGTAATACAGTAATGATTGGAAATTTAATGGACCCAACTCTTTTTGGTCCTGTTTTGGTTACCATCCACTAATGAGCCCCTTTTTATGGTCCAAGTCTTTGGTAAAGAAACTGATTTTTCAGGGTGCACCCCATAGCCCATGGCAGCTTTATTTCTAGCAGGACATAGCAACAATACACATGGGAATGGCCTGACCTATGCACAACAATGTTTCTGTAGTCTAAATTCAGTACTTTGAATAACTTCAGAACTATGAACTTTTGTTTGAGAAATTGAGATAGGGGTAGTTTGAATTTCTGAGTTTAACTCATACTGCCAGGCTGGCATATTGGGGATGGATGACCTTGGGATATATTTGATTTTTATAAAATAAAGATATATGGGCCCCGTCAAGTGATTTTGGTACTTATCGCCTATGCGAGCAGCAAAGGTTCAGGCGAGCCTGCGCATCCGCGCAGTCTCGCCAGAACCTTCGCTGCTCGCTCATACAAGCAGTGAATCAAGAGGAACCTTCAGACAGAAAGCCATATCCCTGGCCCCTCTGAATGGCTGGGCATGCGCAGTTAAAATTTGTCATGACGGAATGCTCGAAGACCCAAATTCGCTTGGCGGGGCTCATATGTTATGGGTACTCACCAGTTTCGCCTCATGACGTGCTTCTGATGAGTACACACAACATACCGTTTCAAGATAAAACAAACAACCAGAAATTATTCTGAATACACGGAAGGATTTTCTAGAGATCTCTAAACAAGATTGAATTAGCCATGGTAAACAAGCCATCCATGTTCGGGTTATCGAAGCTTCACTGTCTTGTTATTTGGGTTTTTAGCTCACAGTCACGTAGTGACGAGGTGAGCTTTTGGGATCACTTTTTGTCCTTCGTGCATCCGTGCGTAAACAATTTCTTTAAACAATATCTCCTCCTAAACCACTGATCGGATTTTGACCAAACTTCACAGGAATGATCCTTAGGTGGTCCCCTTTCAAAGTTGTTCAAATGGTTCCGGTCCGTTGCACATCTAGGTCACAGGAGCAAAAAAAATAGATTTTTTTTCACCAAAAACTTAAAAAATCTTCTTCTCTGAAACCACAAGGCCCAGGTCTTTGATATTTGGTATGAAGCTTCATCTAGTGGACCCCTACCAAGATTGTTCAAATTATAGTGCTGGGGCCAAAAATGCCCCCGCCCTGGGGCCCTTTGGTTTTACATAGGCTTATATAGGGAAAATCTTTAAAAATCTTCTTCTCTGAAACCACAAGGCTTAGGTCTTTTATACATGTATTTGGTATGAAGCTTCTTCTAAAGGACCCCTACCAAGATGATTCAAATTATAGTGCTGGAGCCAAAAGTTGCCCCGCCCCGGGGCCCTTTGGTTTTACATAGGCTTATATTGGGATAATCTTTAAAAATCTTTTTCTCTGAAACCATAAGGCCCAGGACTTTGATATTTGGTATGAAGCTTCATCTAATGGACCTCTACCAAGATTGTTCAAATTATAGCCCTGGGGCCAAAAATGCGCCCGCTCTGGGGCCCTATGTTTTTACATAGACTAATATAGAAAAAATCTTTAAAAATCTTCTTCCCTGAAACCACAAGGCCTGGGTCTTTGCTATTTGGTATGAAGCTGCATCTAGTGGACCTCTATCAAGATTATTCAAATTATAGCTCTGATACCAAAAATGTCCCCGCTCCGGGGCCCTTTGGTTTTACATAGACTTATGTAGGGAAATCTTTAAAAATCTTCCCTGAAACTGCAAGGCCAAGGCCTTTGATATTTAGTATGGAGCTTTATCTACTGGACCTCTACCAAGATTGTTCAAATTATAGCCCTGGGGCCACAAATGCCCCCACCCCAGGGCCCTTTGGTTTTACATAGATTTATATAGCCCCAGGGCCATTTGGTTTTGCATAGGCTTATGTAGGGAATATCTTTAAAAAAAATCTTCTTGTCTGAAACCGCAAGGCACAGGTCTTTGATATTTGATGTGTAGCTTCATCTAGTGGACCTTTGCCAATATTGTTCAAATTATAGCCTTTGTTGATGTTTGGTATGAAGCTTCACCTTTAAGACCTCCCTCAACATTATGCACATTAAAGCCCCGGGGCCAATAATGGCCCTCTCTGGGGCACACTTGTTACACTATGGATCAGGTGAGCGATCCAGGGCCATCATGGCCCTCTTGTTTTGCCTCTGTGACCATGTGGTTGAGAGAACTGACTCCTAAATATAAGGTATCTGACCACCATAGTTTCACGCCTTAATCTGATCTTGTGGGACACCAAGTTATAATATGGAAGCCTGAAAGTCGAGTTTGGTTTTCTCCCAAGTACTCCAGTTTTCGTTTTTGCCTCCTATGAATGATCAGCTCAATATGAGTGAAATAATCTTGAAAGGGTAATGAAAACAAACAAAATGAAAAAAAAAAAAAAAAAATGAATGGATTTTGCCCTTTAATGAAAGAGTTTGCTTCTTTCATATAAGCCTGAACTCCTTTTTCAGAGGGCTTATTTTATAGAGCAGGGGTGGGACAGTGTGTGTGAACATTGAACAACCTCGTGAAAAGTGCCAAACGATCTCGGATGTATCTTTTCCCCTAAAGTACTCTTAACCCTTGTTCTGCTGAACCCGGATATGCCTTTTCTTTGAAACAATGTAGATCCAGATCAGATGGCTTCTGAAGAAGCCATCTGATCAGGATCTACATTGTTTGTCATTCAGGTTGTGAATTTGTTGTAATAATTTGCATCAAGTAATCTGATTGGTTGATAATCGGTAGTGGGTGTGGCATATATGAATATTCAGCAGGACAAGGGTTAAGAATTATTTAATTTTTGACATGGCTGATTTCGTGCTGTTTTCTTGGGTTATTCAGACCAGAACAAGCATTGTTACCGAAGACACCATCGGCTAAGAGAAGACAGAAGAAGAGGAAATCTAAGCGGCCAAGTATAAACCAACATAGACTTCAATTAGATGACGAACAAGATGATTATGTAGAGCCAGCAGATGAGAACAACTCCAGGTACAGTTAAGTTCAAGATTTTTGGTTGAAAATCTTTGAGTCAGTGCACGACAAAAAACGCAATAAGACGTGTGCCCAGTGAAGACTCAGATCAGTCTGTGCACACGCGTAGTCTGATCTGAGTCTTCGTTTTGTGCTTTCAGGATAGCTAAGGGCCCAAAGCTCCTTCATGCAGCAAGAGAAGTTTCTGGTCAGACTGGAGGTGCAGGCTGATCTGAGTCTATGCTGTGCAGACATGTACAGTACGGCTCAGGTATTTGAACCGTTTTTCTTTTTCATTCCGCGGACAACTTTTTAAATCCGCGTTTTTCCGCCGAATGGTTTGGAGTAAACCACTCCGAGTGAAAATACTTTACTCCAAGTTATGCGCTCGATATTCCGAGGAAATTCCGCTGACCTCAGAGCTTACCTGTGATATTTGGAGTGTTTGCGAGTATTTGCGAGTGGTGATTAATTTAATTAAACACGTGTCGCCGATGCGACGTATCAGAGGCCAATAATGGCGGCAGAAACCCGTCAAAATTTCGCTGACAGTTATCACTTTGATTTATTTGTTTCTCACTTGTCCGATAATACTTCACATTAAAATTATTAAAGAATGAAAGACAAATGATTATATTATATCAAAATAATTTTCTTTTTTTGAAAATATCAAAATTACATGGAGAAATTTTGAGTTCAAAATGACCGATTTTGCAGTTTAAAAGAAGCCAATAATGGCGGCCGAAATCCGTTAAAATTTCGCTGACAGTTATCACCTTTGATTATTTGTTTCTCAATTGTCCGATAATACTTCACATTAAAATCATTAAAGAATGAAAGACAAATGATTATATTATATCAAAATAATTTTCTTTTTTTGAAGATCTTAAAATTACATGGAGAAATTTTTAGTTCAAAATGACCGATTTTGCAGTTTAAAAGAAGCCAGTAATGGCGGCCGAAATCCGTTAAAATTTCGCTGACAGTTATCACCTTTGATTATTTGTTTCTCATTTGTCCGATTATACTTCACATTAAAATTATTAAAGAATGAAAGACAAATGATTATATTATATCTTTTGAAAATCTTAAAATTACATGGAGAATTTTTGAGTTCAAAATGACCGATTTTGCAGTTTAAAAGAAGCCAATAATGCTTGAAGTTACCCCTGAATCTCAATCAACTAGAACCCCAGAACACCCTAAGCAGATGGGTACGGGCTGTAGAGTTAAAACCTTACAAAACCCTAACCCGACCAGTACAAGAGATGAGGTAAAGCAAGGTTATGGGGGTTCAGGACTACCCGTGGGCAACAAAGGGAAAAGGCAACAGGTCACTAAACCCCAGGGGCAGGTGTCTGAGTCGTGCCTTAAGGTGGATAAAGAGCATACATTGGACAGGGATCAGCTGAGTAATTCAAACCTAACCGAGTCTCTAGAACCAATTAAAGTGGGGGCACAGGGGACTCCAGACGTAGGACCCAAGCCGGGTAAACATAAAAAAAAGGGGGATAATCAAAAGTCAAAAGACTTAGAGTTGGAAGAGCAGCTGAAAATGGCAAGGTCTCTTCTTAATAATTATGAAAAGAAAATTAATGACTTGGAAAACTCAAACAAAATATTGAGGCGGGAGGTTCTTTTAAGTCCTAAAGAAAATCAGACAGAAGGGGTTGGAAATATTAATAAGGGGCTCTTGTCTGGGACCCCTTGTGCAGAGACCATTACTAAGGACCAATTAATGACTATGCACATGTCCTCTATGGTAGAACAGGAAATGTCCAAAATGAGGGAGAGCATACGCAATGTAGAGATGGAGCAATTAAAATTAAGACTTCAAAATGTGGAAATGCAAGTGCTGCAGCAAAGGAATATAGCTGGTATGGCTGTTCTGAGCAATCATGCCCCAAGCCAGCATTTACCAAATCTAGGAATGCATATGCCCAGTATGCCACCCAGTTTCATACCCCCACCCAATTATGGACCCTTCCAGCATTCTCAACCTCAAGCATTTGTCATGCCACCTTATCGGGGACCTTACCACAATCTCCATCCACAAGCCTGTAACATCCCACTGCTGAATCCCTATCAGACAACAGTGGGAACCCAACATATATCTGGGGGATTGCACGCTGGACCATATACGCGCCAGCAGAACATACCCTTGCAGGAACCTGGTATACAGTATGTCCCGGTTACACCTGGCCCTAGGAATTTTTCTTTCCCCAATCAATTAGGAACTTGGCACAATGGAATGAGAACAAGACATGCACAAGGGCAGCCTCTCTATGAAAATGGAGTAAGCAGTCTTCGGGATCCAAATACAGGGAAAAATAGCCAAGGGCACCACGCAAACGTCTGTATAGCCAAAAACAGACCAATAGGAAATTCACAAGGGGACAAAGTGCAAACCACAGAAAACCCCACTACAGGTCATGCAGATGCTGGGGAGGCAATGCAGTCTACCACTAGGAGCTTGACTTTGGAGACTGAAAGTGCAGAACCAGAAGTTACTACTAGTAAAAGGAGAGAAAACATCACTATACCGATGCAAGTCCCTACGGATATGGAACAAGATATGAGTGAATCTCCGAGTCAGCTAATACCCCATGAGGGAAAAGAGGATACAGTCTTCATAGACCTTACTACCAAGGACTTGACACATAGTGAACCTATTCAGGACAATGCAAATACACATACTATACACCCAATATTAGATGCACAATAAAAGAGACCTTTTTTAGGGACAGGCCGTGCCTCTGAGAAGAGATGGAGAAGACAAAGCCCATAACAGTGGGTACCCTCAATGTTAAAAACATAGAGAGTAATTCAGTGTTTGTCAAGGAGTGCCTTAAAAAGTGTGATATTCTGGCCATACAGGAGCATTGGTTGTTTAATTTTCAGCTCCCAGATTTGGAAAAGATGTTCTGTTCTCACTATGCTCATAGTAAAGCGGTGGATGACGAGAACCCTCTTCCTCCTATACAGAAGCCACGAGGATATGGCGGTGTCGCTATACTCTATAGCAAGAAGATGAACAACACAGTGAAGAAACTGTCTGTGGGAGGTAATAGGATCGTTGCTATTGAGATTATGACCGTACCCCCGCTGCTGATTTCCTGTGTGTATATGCCAAGCAGAAACTCTAAGGATTCTTCTACAGACAGAGAAAATTTCCAACAGGTTTTGGACCAGCTAGAGGAAATCTTGAACATCTACAACAGAACACATAGTGTCCTGATAGTTGGTGACATGAATGCTTCGCTGAAACCTCGTAAAGGCAACATTCAGGATGTCCTTCTGGAAAGCTTCGTTGTAACCAATAACTTGTCTCATGAACAGGTCGGGAACGAAACCTTCTTTCATCCGAACAAATCCGACAAGGCAGAAATTGATTACATTTTCTACAATGACCAGAGTAAACATGCAGTGAGGGAGATCTCAGTGGAGACCAGGAACTCTCTTAATACCTCAGACCACATCCCAGTGGTAGGCACATTTGATTTCCAGATCAAAAGTAGAGTGAGACAGAATATTAAAGTCACATGCAAACCAAAATGGGATAAATGTGATAAGAAGGTCTATCAGGCATCCATCAGAAGGAACCTTCTTCCCTTTGACACCTTCCTCCCCTCTCTCAACTCTGAGATAGACATCATCTACCCACTTAGCCACTTGAATGCAGTGTTGAAGCAGGCAACCTCATCAAGTATACCAAAACACAGGTCTGAAGCCATTATCCGTCAGATGAGAAATAGACCATGGTCAAGTAGAATACATGATGCGGTAAGGGATAGCAGACTAGCATGGTGGAATTGGCGACAGTCAGGCTCACCAACAGACAGCTCTGATGAAACTGTTAGGAATAGGAAAGCGGCTAAAAGAACCCTAAGAAAAGAACAGAGGTTGGAAGCAATAAAAATGAGGAAGGACAAGGTGGAAGAGATTATGAATTCAAGGAATGACCCTAGGACATTTTTCAAATTGGTGGATAACCAACGTAAGACATCCAATACACAGCTGCAAACACTGATTTTGGAAGGTAGGGAGTATGAAACCACAGATGAGATTCGTGAGGGATGGGCGGAGCACTTTGAGAAACTCGCAACCCCTTCAGACAAACTTCAATTTGACCAACAGTACAAGAAGATGGTAGACCTTGATGTTGAGGCCATCGAACAGATCTGTAAAGCAGAAACCTCACCGATTACTCCAGTTACTGATGCGGAGGTGATTGCCGCTCTAAAACGACTAAATAACAACAATGCTGTAGATATAATGGGGCTAACAAGTGAACATCTCAAACTGGCTGGTCAGGAAGTCCATGGATACTTAACCTGTTTCCTGAATTATCTCATTGCTTCAGGGACAATTGCTGCGATACTCAAAGAGGGCATTCTGACCCCTATTTATAAAAAGGGAGATCCAAGCAACCCGGGAAACTACAGAGGCATCACAGTTACCCCGGTCATCCTTAAAGTCCTGGAACATATAATCAATGCCCGTCATATGCAGACCTTTGATGATACTCAATCTAGACTACAGAAGGGTTTTACTTCAGGCTGTTCATCTTTGAATGCTGCACTTATCCTGTCGGAGTGTGTCCTAGAAGCAAACAACAATAAGCAGGACCTCTTTCTTACAACACTGGATACCCAGAAGGCTTTCGATGTGGTCGATCAAAATTCTCTCCTGCGGAAGTTATATTTGGACGGCGTTAGAGGAAGGGAATGGCTGTTGCTGAAGGACCTCTACTCAGACTGCTCCTCCAGGATCAAATGGGCAGGAGAACTATCACACCCGATCAACATTAAGCAGGGAGTGAGACAGGGCGGAGTTCTATCCACAGGACACTATAAGAGATACAACAACCCATTACTACTGCATCTGGAAAAGACATACACAGGTTCCAAAATTGGATGTATCAGTATTCCTCACATTACAGTGGCAGATGATCTGGCATTAATGAGCGGAAGCAAGGCTGAGATGCAGATTATGGTTTGGGACGTAGAAAATAGTGCCAACTGTGATAGATATTGTATTCACCCAACAAAAAGCATCATCCTCTGCTATACCGGTCGTAGAAAGAACGATCTCGATTTTGACATATTTTTAGCTGGGGAAAAAGTGGATGCAACAGACGATACAGTGCACCTAGGAATATTGAGAAATACATCTCAAAAAGTGGACACCCAGGGAAAGATTACTTTAGGGAGAAAGACTGCTTACTCATTAATGGGGGCTGGGTTTCATGGGGGAAATGGCCTCAATGCATCTCAAAATAGCCATATCTGGTCTACTTTCGTAATACCAAGACTACTCTATGGGCTGGAAACCCAATTTCTGAGACCAAAAGATATAGAAAATCTTGAAAAATTTCAAAGAAAATCCTTGAAACAAATTCAGGGTCTACCTGACAATACCTCCAATTCTGCCTGCCTAGCTCTCCTAGGTGTTTTGCCTGTGGAAGCAGTATTGCATAAAAATCTTCTCTCTCTGTTTGGTAGTATCATTAGAAATGAAAATTCAATTGAGCGTGAAATAGCACAAAGGCAATTAGTTATGAGAGATTCCCCTCAAGAGAGTATTTTCACTTATATCAAAAGTATTCTAGAGCACTATGACCTCCCATCCATTTTTGGGCTCATAAAGGAACCCCCTACTAAGAATGAATGGAAAACTACTGTTAACCACAAAATACATGATATGGTGGTATCTAGCTGGCAGGCTGATATTGAAAACAAATCTTCAACAAAATACTTAAATTCTAACGCCTTAAAAATTGGTTCTTGTCATTACATTTGGTCTACTGTTAGAACTAATATTCATGACAGCAGAAGAGCACAGATTAAGTGTAAACTTTTAACTGGTACTTATATACTTCAAGCTAACAGAGCAGCTTTTAATCAATATGCTGTGAACTCTACTTGTAAACTATGTATGGTTGCTCCAGAAACGAGACAACATTTCCTGGGAGAATGTACCTTCCTGGAAGCAGAGAGGAACGTATACATACAGAAACTCGCAACAAGTAATATTCTGTTACCAGAAGCTAGCCAACAACTCCAAAATCCGGCATTCTTAACACAATTGACTTTAGACGCCTCTAAATTGGTGAATTATGAGACTATAGACCAGGAAAAGTTGGGGTCGTTAGAACTGTATACAAGGGAGTTTATCAATAAGATACATGTAAGGAGAGTGATTGCCTTAAAGCGGGCTGCAGAACCTCCATGAAGTGGATACAGAGACAGCACAGTGAAGTTTTAACATTGTACATAAGTTACCAGCACATAACTGTACATATCACCAGCTTATGAACTTTTATTAATCCTTTTACTAAACTTTTTATTAGAACGCCAGCCAAATTTTTAACGTCATAGACGTGTGCCTCGAAGAAATAAGCGGGGGAGCTATAAGATACAACAACAACAACAATGGCGGCCGAAACCCGTCAAAATTTCGCTGACAGTTATCACATTGATTATTTGTTTCTCAATTGTCCGATAATACTTCACATTAAAATTATTAAAGAATGAAAGACAAATGATTATATTATATCAAAATAATTTTCTTTTTTTGAAAATATCAAAATTACATGGAGAAATTTTGAGTTCAAAATGACCGATTTTCCTGTAATTTTATGATGTTCAACATGCTTTCAATTACGGACTTGAAAGAGTTGTATGTACTCGTCATGCCCAACTGATTCCCTTGTTTGAAATCACTGTGCAGTTTCACACCCTGGGTAATTAATGATTACCTCTTTGTTGAATTTTGACATTGTTTACATTATAATAACTATCAGTGATAATTATTATCTTATAATTATATATAAATATAAATGATGGTAAACGAACATTAAATAAACAAAAAAAAAATGCCCAGGTATTTCGTCAAATTCCTCCGAGTATTTCCGCAGAACTTCGCGAGAAAATATTGCCTCCAGGTACGATATTACGACTCGGAATAATTTCGCGGAACTTCGCGTACCGCGGACCTTGCGAGCGTTTCGAGGAGTGTCCGCCGAATATATACATATACTCAGAACAATTCCGAGTGTTTTTGAAAGTACTCGAAACGCCGAGATTCGGAATAAAGAGTTTTTTGGTTCTTATACCTGAGCCGTACTGTAAATTGAAGGAAATGCTCATGCTATGCCCCGACTCATTTTTGGACAGCCATGTAATTTAGGAATATGATTTTTTGCTTTTTTTTTTTAGCTCACCTGTCACGTAGTGACAAGGTGAGCTTTTGTGATCACATTTTGTCCGTCGTCCGTGCGTGCGTGCGTGCGTAAACAATTTCTTGTCCGCATGATAGCATCTTCATTTATGATCGTTTTTAACCAGACTCGCACACAACTTGTACCACCATGAGATCTGGGTTCCTTTCTTGAACCAGCCATATCCCATCATGTGTTATGGAGTTACGGCCCCTGAAAGGGCAAAAATTGCCTATTTTGGTCTTGTCCGCACGATAGCATCTTCATTTATGATTTGATTTTAACCAGACTTGCACACAACTTGTACCACCATGAGATCTGGGTTCCTTTCTTGAACCAGCCATATCCCATCATGTGTTACGGAGTTACGGCCCCTGAAAGGGCAAAATTTTCCTATTTTTATCTTGTCTGCATGATAGCTGTTTCATTTATGATTTGATTTTAACTAAACTTACACACAATTTGTACCACCACAAAATCTTGGTTCCTTTCTTGAACCAGCCATATCCCATCATGGGTGCCAGAGTTATGGGCACTGAAAAGGCAACAATTTCCTATTTTTGGTATTGTCTGCGCAATAGCCGTTTCATTTATCATTTGATTTTAACCAAACTTACACACAATTTATACCACAACAAGATCTTGGTTCCTTTCTTGAACCAGGCATATCACATCAAGGTTACTAGAGTTATGGCCCCTGAAAGGGCAAAAATTGGCTGATTTGGTCTTGTCTGCATGATAGCTGTTTTGTTTATAATATAATTTTAACCAAAATTACACACAACCTGAAGCACCATAGGATCTTGGTTCCTTTGTTGAACCACCCATATCCCATCATCTGTTCCAGAGTTATGACCCCTGAAAGGGCACAAATTGCCTACTTTGGTCTTATCTGCACAATAGCCGTTTCATTTATGATTTGATTTTAACCAAACTTGCACACAACTTAAACCACCATTAAATCTTGGTTCCTTTGTTCAAATTTGAATAAGGGTCATGTCTGGTCAAAAATGAGGTCACTAGGTCAAATCATAAAAAAAACCTTGTGAACACTCTAGAGGCCACATTTTAAGTCCAATCATCATGAAACTTACTCAGAATGATTGCCTTGATGAAATCTTGGCCAAGTTTGAATATGAGTAATGTCAGGTCAAAAAGTAGGTCAGTAGGTCAAATCATGCAAAAACCTTGTGAACACTTCAAGAGGCCAAAGTTTTGATCCGATTGTCATCAGTCTTGCTCAGAATGATCATCTTGACAATATCTGGGTCAGGTTCGAATATGGGTCATGTCTGGTCAAAAAGTAGGTCAGTAGGTCAAATCATAGAAAAACCTTGTGAACACTCTAGAGGCCACAGTTTTGGTCAGATCGTCATCAAACTTGCTCAGAATGATTGTCTTAACAATATCTGGGTCAAGTTCAAATATGGGTCATGTCGGGTCACAATGTAGGTTATTAAGTCAAATCATAGAAAAAAACTTGTAAATACACTAGAGGCCATAGTTTTGGTCCTATCATCATCAAACTTGCCCAGAATGATTATCTTGACAATATGTCAGTCAAGTTTGAATATAGGTCATGTCGGGTCAAAAAGTAGGTCAGTAGGTCAAATCAGAGTAAAACCTTGTGAACACACCAGTTTTGGTCCGATCATCATCAAACTTGTCCAGAATGATCATCTTGACAATGTCTCAGTCAAGTTCAAATATGGGTGTTGTCTGGTCAAAAATTAGGTCAGTAGGTCAAATCATAGAAAAACCTTGTGAACACACTAGAGGCCACAGGTTTGGTCCAATCATCAAACTTACTCCGAATGATCATCATGATAATATCTTGGTCACGTTTGAATATGGGTCATGTCGGGTCACAAAGTAGGCCAGTATGTCAAATCATAGAAAAACCTTGTGAATACACTAGAGGCCACAGTTTTGGTCCAATCAGCATCAAACATGCCCAGAATGATCATCTTGACAATGTCTTGGTCAAGTTTGAATATGGGTCATGTTGGGTCAAAAAGTAGGTCAGTAGGTGAAATCAGAGAAAAACCTTGTGAACACTCTAGAGCCTACCGTTATGCTCTGATCATCATCAAACTTGCCCAGAATGATCATCTTGACAATATCAGTTTTGTCTGGTCAAAAGTAGGTCAGTAGGTCAAATCATGGAAAAACCTTGTGAACACTCTAGTAGCAACATTTTCAGACTAAACTTCATTAAACTTGCTCAAAACGATCACCTCGACAAAATCTTAGTCAAGTTCGAATATGGGTCATGTCCAGTGAAAAATAAGGTCATAGGAAAACCTTGTGAACACTCTAGAGGCCACATTTTAAGTCTATTCGTCATGAAACTTACTAAAAATGATTGCCTTGATGAAATCAGGGTCAAGTTCAAAAAAGGGTCCAGTCAAACAGTAGGTCAGTAGGTCAAATCATGGAAAAATCTTGTGAACACTGTAGCAGCCACATCATGATCCTGAACATCATGAAACTTGCTCCTAAAATCATCTTTACAAAATCTCAATCAAGTTCAAATATGGGTCATGTCTGGTCAAAAATGAGGTCAGTAATTCAGGTCATAGAAAAATCTTGCGAACACTCTAGATGCCACATTTTAAGTGCAATCTTCATTACACTTGCTCAGAATGATGCCTCTTTGACGTCTTGGTCAGGTTTGAATATGGGTCATGTCTGGCTAAAAAGTAGGTCAATAGGTCAGATAAAAAAAACTAAGTTTGTATAAACATGGACAATGACTGGATGTACCGTATATAACAGAATAAAGGTCAGTGGTCCTAAACTCTTGGAGTTATGTCCCTTGGTAGGTGTTCAAAAATCAAAATGCTTTTTGCTTCACTTTCATATTTTTGTTCCTATTTCAATGAAACTTATACCACACTTTGTCTCTAAGATAAGGAAGGTGTAATGGTGGAATAATGGCCAAGGGTCCATAACTCTTGGATTTTTAAACATCAAAATTTTCCAGCTCTCATCTCAAAGCCCTGTAGCAGAACTATAGTCAGATTACCTGACAGCTCTAGTTATACCCCCGGCATACACAGTATGCCATGGGGGTATATAGTTTTCGTATTTTCTGTGTGTTTGTGTGTGTGTTTGTGTGTCTGTTAACATTTTTGTGTCCGCTCCATAACTTTTGAACGGCTCGACATATTTTCATGAAACTTCACCTAAATGTTAAACACCATGAGACGACGTGCAGAACACAAGAACCGTAACTGTTGCTTTTCTACTTTCAGAGTTATTGCCCTTTGTATGTTTTAACTTGCATTTTCGTGTCCCCTCCATAACTTTTCAACCACTTGATATATTTTCATAAAACTTCACATAAATGTTAAACACCATGAGACGACGTACCGAACACATGAACCGTAACTCTTGCTTTTCTACTTTCATAGTTATTGCCCTTTGTATGTTTTAACTTGCATTTTTGTGTCCGCTCCATAACTTTTCAACTGCTCGATATATTTTCATGAAACTTCACATAAATGTTAAACACCGTGAGACTACGTGCAGAACACATGAACCTTAACTCTTGCTTTTCTACTTTCAGAGTTATTGCCCTTTGTATGTTTTAACTTGCATTTTCGTGTCCGCTCCATAACTTTTCAACCGCTTGATATAGTTTCATGAAACTTCACATAAATGTTAAACACCATGAGACGACGTGCAGAACACATGAACCGTAACTCTTGCTTTTCTACTTTCAGAGTTATTGCCCTTTGTATGTTTTAACTTGCATTTTCGTGTCCACTCCATAACTTTTCAACCGCTATATATGTTTTCATGAAACTTCACATATGTTAAACACCATGAGACGACGTGCAGAACAAATGAACGGTAACTCTTGCTTTCCTACTTTCAGAGTTATTGCCCTTTGAATATTAAGAGTTTTACCATACACTTGTGTCCGCTCTGTAACTTTAAAACCGTTTGAGATAATTTCATGAAACTTCAAACAAATGTAAAGCAAGATAATAGGATGGGCAGAACACAAGAACCATAACTCTTGTTTGCATACATTACAAATTATTTCCCTTTGAAGATTGTAAATTATGTGTCTGCTAACATTTTCGTGTCTTCTCCATTACTTTTAAACGGCTTGACATATTTTCATGAAACTCCACACGAATGTTTAACACCATGAGACAACGTGCAGAACACATGAACCATAACTCTTGCTTTCCTTCTTTCAGAGTTATTGCCCTTTGAATCTTGAAAATGGCCATTCTATGGAATATGGCCTGTATATGCAAAGAAGCTTTTGACATTGCTTTTTTTCAGCTGAGGTGAGGGCACTGGCCGGGGGTATACGTGCCCCACTGGGCACTTTTGTCAAGTTTTGATTAGTCATTCTTTTCAGTGATCTTCTTCTTCTTTTCAGGAGCTGGGTACACTGACCAGAAGATATTTTTCAACATCAGAAGATATTTTTCAACATTCTTTAAAATTCTGCACTTGCAGAATTGTACTCATTATTTGAAAATGATTGCATTCAACTAAATACACATCGTTCTGTCTTAATATTGATTACTAAGACATTATGATGTGGGTAAAACAGGTATTCCTGTACCGGGTAAGTGCCATTGGTAAAAGAGGAAATTTAATTTGTTAATTCTGTGAAAACAAAATAATTCTTTATATTTTGTTTGTTGCAACATCTGAAACAATTTTGTAACAAAGTTAGTATTTTCTAAAACTTATAAATATCATATGCTCACATACAAAAACTTTTATGGCAAAAATTATCAATGCACAAGTGGGTCTCTTCTTGGGATAATGCCTCCTTGCTGATCACGGTGTTTCCTTTGTATGATTGTAAATTGTGACTATTCAGTTTTGTTTCTTCATAAAACTACTATGTCTTTTCTTTTCTTTTTTAGTATCGACAAACAGATTTTCTATCTGAACATTCTTCTGTGAACAATTGTGTTTAACAATTATTTATATTCATAACTATTTTTACTGTACATTAATTTTTTGTGAGACTCAAATTTGTGTTGGATTGAGGAATAAGGATGCCACGTTTATTGAAAAAGTCTTTAAACCAAAGGAGAAAGGAAGACAGAGTTAGAAAGGAAAGAAGAAGACATGAAGTATCAGATGTGGAATCTCCTGGTGTGGCAGTACAGATGGGTGTTATTGGTGTATCAGATGGGGGCCTAGCCCACCCTTTCCTTTCATCTGTTTCAGATGAAGGGCCATCTGTGTCTATGGGTGTTATTGGTTTATCAGATGGGGGTCTATCCCAGCCCACAGAAAAACCATCTGTGTTCATTGAAGAGTCACCTGAAAATATGTCTGAAAATGTGTCTGAAAACATGTCTGAATACTTGTCTGAAAATGTGTCTGAAAACTTGTCTGAAAACATGTCTGAATACTTGTCTGAAAATGTGTCTGAAAACATGTCTGAATACTTGTCTGAAAATGTGTCTGAAAAATTGTCTGAAAACATGTCTGAATACTTGTCCGAAAACTTATATGAAAACAAGACTGACTGTCTTTCCAGTTATTGTTGTGAACCTTTGGAAAATGTTATAGAAGGTTCTTCAAATACCTGTATACATGAAACAATGAGATCTAATGTAAATTTAAGAGAACAGAACTGTTTGATGGATTCTAATAAGCCATTGTATAGTGCCATTCCAGCAAGTGAACATGCTGAAACAATGCTATGGAATCCTTCTATTGGTCCATTTAATTCTGTCAAATTTGAACTGGGATCTTTTCACCAAGGTTCTGAAATATTTAGCAATGAGTCCAGAGGATGTCAATGCACTGCAAATGCTCTTTGTTCATTAATATATGCAGTCTACTCGGACATTTCTTGTAGTACAGATTTAGACAACATTCTTTTAGCTGGAGATTGTCTGTATGTTAAGATTATATGTGAATTAAAGGCTAAAGGTAAATTCAGAAGTAAGTTGCTCAACTTTGATGAACTCCCAAGATTAGTTTCAATTTTAAACAAAGAAGTCGTTGTTAAAAAATCTGCTATTATGACAGGTCTTTGCACAGAACAGTTTGTCAATACCAGTTTACCTACTCTTCACCAAGCATTATACACTGCTTTACAATGTTCTTCAAATGTTTTAATAATGATAGGTTCAGTTTGTTCTTCTGTGTTCAAGAGAGATTGCAAATATTTTATATTTGATTCACATTCCCATGGTTTCAATGGATTATCAGTTCCAGATGGAAAATCATTACTAGCTGCTTTCAGTTGTTTAGATGATCTAGTTACATTTCTATATGTGTTGTATGAAAGTATGATGATTTCTCTTTCGACACAGTTCGAAATTCTTCCTATAGACTTTGACTTATCTGATCGTGAGCATAATTCAGCATTTGATATTGAAAATAGTGCAGAGTGTCATACTGGCACTCCATATGACTATTCTTGGAAATCTGTAACTTACAAGAGAAAGATGTCTGAAAGCCATATGAGGAATGCACAAGCAGGAGAAGACTTTTTTGATGATACAAGTAGTGAGAGTCATGCAACCCTTATTGGCAAATACTTCAAGGATCAAAAACACAGACTTGAACAGAAGACTGGAAATAGCACAAAGGTAACTAAAAATCAAAAGATTAGGAACAAAGAGAAAACAAATAAGAAAAAAATTACAGACAGAAAAGAATATATGAGAGCTTATATGCAGAAACTGAGGCAGTGCTCTAACTTCAAAGTAAAAGACAAAGAGTATACACTTCAATCTATGCAGAGTGCTAGACAATCTGAAGAATACCAAAAAAAGGATAGAGAATATACGCTTAAATCTATGAAGAGTGCTAGACAGTCTGAAGAATACAGAAAAAAGGATAGAGAATATACGCTTAAATCTATGCAGAGTGCTAGACAATCTGAAGAATACCAAAAGAAGGACAGAGAATATACACTTAAATCTATGCAGAGTGCTAGACAATCTGAAGAATACAGAAAAAAGGATAGAGAATATACACTTAAATCTATGCAGAGTGCTAGACAATCTGAAGAATACCAAAAAAAGGATAGAGAATATACGCTTAAATCTATGCAGAGTGCTAGACAATCTGAAGAATACCAAAAAAAGGATAGAGAATATACGCTTAAATCTAAGCAGAGTGCTAGACAGTCTGAAGAATACAGAAAAAAGGATAGAGAATATACGCTTAAATCTATGCAGAGTGCTAGACAATCTGAAGAATACCAAAAAAAGGATAGAGAATATACGCTTAAATCTAAGCAGAGTGCTAGACAATCTGAAGAATACAGAAAAAAGGATAGAGAATATACACTTAAATCTATGCAGAGTGCTAGACAATCTGAAGAAAACAGGAGAAAAGACAAAGCTATGACAAAGGCATGTAAGAGAAGAGCTAGATTGATAGATGAATATAAAAGATGGGAAAGTGAAAAGAAACGAGAATATAGAAAAAGCCATGAATTCAAACAGAAAGACATTGATATACAAAATCGGTCAAAGAGGAAGGCAAGGTCAGATCCATATATATTAGAACAAGAAAGGGTTGCAAAACAACAATGGAGGTTAAATGAAAGAAACAAAAAATGTGAAAACATTACAGACTGTAAAAGAAAAGCTGCCAAGCGTAAAGATCCATCCTTTTCACAAGTTGAAAAGATCAACAGAAAGCGCCGAAATTGTGGTAGTGATATTGATGTTTGTATCGAAAAGTTTCACAAGAATATATCAGTTGGACCTGTCTATGTATGTAGTTGTTGTCAACAGACATGGTTTGAAGAGACTGTATCAAAAGCTAAAACATTTGTTTGTAAAGACAAGGAAAAATACTTAACAGGTGTGAAATCAGTCAATGAAGAAGAATGGATATGTTGCACATGCAAAGACAATATTAAATGTGGTAAAGTCCCAAAATTGTCTGTTTTAAATGGAATGAAGTGGCCACCAAAACCCAAAGAACTGGAGCTGTTTCCCCTTGAAGAACGCCTTATTGCTTTACGTATACCGTTCATGCAGATGCGAGAACTACCCAGAGGTCGCCAGTTATCAGTAAAAGGAAATGTTGTTAATGTACCTGTTGATATTCAACCAGTTGTAAATGCTTTGCCAAGACCGTTTGACGAAAATGTTACAGTTGTAGTGAAATTGAAGAAGAAGATGTCATTTAACTCATATGTTTTCTCAGAAAATGTCCGACCTTTCCATGTACTGTGTGCTTTGCACTGGCTATTGCGTGGCAGTGAATTGTACAAACAAGCAAATGTTGAAATTGATCAGCAGTGGATAAAGAAAATCACAGATGAAAGCAATGAAACCCTTCATGCATTTTTGGAGTCACACAAAACACCTTGTTCAGAAACAAATGATGTTGGTTTTGATGATATTACTCATGATGAGAACCAAGCTGAGATTATACATAATTTTTTCGAGTGGTGTACAGAGGAATGTTCAAAATATGATATTGTTGATTTTGATGATGTTGTTAGTGAAATATGTGACAGTTGTTCAAGTGATCAGATTGATAATATTTCAAATGATAATACTTCTCATGTGGAAGAACTTTATGATTCAGATGCAGAAGAAATCACACAGGAAAATGTGGGAAATATTGACACTCTATTGGATGATGCAGATCTTGAAAACAGAAACTCTACTTTCACATTTGCTCCTGGAGAAGGCCAGCGACCTCTCAGTATATTTCAAGATAAAGATTCAGAATATCTTTGTTTTCCAACCATATTTTGTGGACAGAGGCGAATAGCTAATGATGACAGACAGGTGCCTGTACATTATAGTGATATTGCAAAGTGGGAATTGAGAAGTCAGGATAGGCGGGCTGCTAACAGTGTACCCAATATATTTTTTAAACTGAAAAAAATACAAATGAAGCAATTGAACGATAAAGCAAACCTTGCTGTTAGAAGGTGTCAGACTGGAACAAATAAGATTACTGCTGTACAAGCAAGAAACTCTGAATGCATTGACAGTATTGTAAAAAATGATGAAGGTTATTATTTGTTTAAGCAGCTAAGAAATTCTCCTGCATATTTAGAATCTAGAAAAAAAGATGTTTATGCTATGATTCGACAGTTGGGTTTGCCAACTTGGTTCATGTCATTGTCCTCGGCTGATACAAGATGGATTGACCTTTTGAAAATGTTAGCTATCTTAAATAAAAATTTGAAATACACTGATGATCAAATTGAAAACTTGACTTGGGAACAAAAGATAAAACTCATTCAATCAGATCCAGTCACTTGTTCCAGGTATTTCGAGCACAGAGTTAAAGAATTCATCAACACAGTTCTAAAGAGTGAACACGAACCTCTTGGAAAAGTTGTTAATTACTTTTTTAGAGTGGAATTTCAGCAACGTGGATCGCCACACATTCACATGATTGTATGGGTACAAAATGCCCCAAAATTCAATGTGGATTCGGATGCAGAGTTGGCTGTTTATGTAGATCAGTATCTGAAATGTTCTCTAGACAATCCAAATCTTGGTCGTTTAATAGAACTTCAAATTCACAAACATTCTAGAACGTGTAGAAAACGAGAAGATAAAATATGTCGATTTGGTTATCCTCTTCCACCTCTTTCCAAAACTATGGTCTTGCAGCCTCTGGAAACCGAAAAAGACAAGTATTATAAACTGTACCAAAACATACAGAAAACAATGAACAATAAGAAAGATGGATATGATATGTCTTATGAAGAATTTCTGAAAGATGTTGTCCAAATGAGTGAGAAAGAATACATTAAATGCATTAGAAGTTCCTTAAACTCTTCAAAAGTGTTTTTGAAAAGAAATCCGAGTGAGATCCGTGTAAATTTGTACAATGATAGTGTATTAAAAGCATGGAAGGCAAACACTGACATTCAATTTGTGTTAGATCCATATGCTTGTGCTATGTATATAGTTTCATATATTAGTAAACCTCAAAGAGGGATGAGTAATTTGTTGCATGCAGCTGCAAAAGAAGCTAGGAATGGCAATATGGATCTCAAAAGACAAGTTAGACATATTGGAAATGTATTTTCAAACAGTGTTGAAGTAAGTGCACAAGAGGCAGTTTATCTGGTACTGCAAATGCCATTGACTAAAAGTTCAAGGAGTGTTGTCTTTATAAATACTTCACTTCCAAACCAGAGAGTACAGCTATTGAAACCAAAATCAGTGCTTGATGAATTGCCGGCAGACTCAACAGATGTAATGTCAGACAATAAAATTAAAAGATACTCAAAGCGTCCAAAACCTTTGGAAACTTATTGTTTAGCCGATTATGTGTCAGAGTTGGAAGTAATTTATCCAAATGGCCAGAATGACAATAAAGATGAGGAAGAGCAAGCTGTTGAGAAAGATGCAGAAATGTCAGATGAAGAAAGCTTTGGTGATGGTGAAACTATTTTAACTTTAAAGAATGGCATAAAAATCAAACGATGTCGTAATTCTAAAATAATTAGGTATGTGAGATTCAATCACAAAACAGATGAAGAGAACTACTATAGAGAGAAACTTTTACTTTTCCACCCATGGAGAAAGGAAGAGACTGACTTACTTGGAACTTTTAGAACATATAAAGAACACTATGAGTCTATCAAGCATGTGATAGATCATAAATGCTCAACTTATGAACATCATGCTGAAGAGTTGGAATTAGCAAGAGACTTGGCAGAAATGGAATATGATGCATTTGATGAAACTGCACCAAGTACACAACAAGTTGAAGGTGATGATGCTGAAATGGAACCAATTCAGTCAGAAGAATTTATCTATTTTAATCCTGATAGACCTGAACATAGGGATTATGATATAGGGACTGAAATTGGCTGTTATGTTTCTGCACCCCAAATTGATGTAAATGAAAATATCCTGTCAGATATTGATTATAGAAAGCTCCTGCAGTGTTTAAATTGTAAACAAAAGCAGTTTTACTATCATGTGATTCACTGGATTAAAACAAAGGATGCCCCTTTATATGCATTTCTTTCTGGTGGAGCTGGTGTTGGGAAAAGTCTAGTTATTCGAGCATTGTATCAGACTTTGTTTAGAATATTAAATTTGAAAGAAGGAGAAGATGTGGATCATACAAGGGTTCTTCTATGTGCATTTACAGGAAAAGCAGCATTTAATATTAATGGTTCTACCATCTCATCTGCATTTAAACAAAAGTATAAGCAGTCAGATCAAACATTAACTTGTGACAGTCTGAATACCTTTAGATCAAAGTACCGTGATTTGTCAGTTGTGATTATTGATGAAATTTCAATGGTTAGTAATTCTATGTTGAATTTTATTGATCAGAGACTTCAAGCATTGAAAGGAACAAGAACACCTTTTGGTGGTGTTAGCATTATTGCTGTTGGTGATCTTTACCAGTTAAAACCAGTGAGTGGTGATTGGATATTTAATGACATGAAACATGATGCGGCTGCTTTGTCACAAAATCTGTGGAAAGACTTATTTACTATGTTTGAATTAACAGAAATTATGAGACAGAAAGATGACCTTCAATTTGCAGAATTGTTAAATAGATTAAGGACGAATTCCTTGACTGCTGAAGACAAGACTAGATTTAAGCAGTGTGTAATTACTACAAATGATGTTGAGTATCAGAAAAATGCACCTCACCTCTTTGCAGAAAACTATTTCATGCATGTTTTTAATAATGAAATTATAAGAAGTATGGCAACAGAAAAGGTTGAAATACCATGCATGGATACATACGTTTCACCTAAGCTATCAAAAGAAAAGATAGACTGTGCCCTTAAGAACCTTAAGAATGTAACAGATTCAAACCAAACAGCAAATTTACATTGCTCTTTAACAGTTGTTGTCGACATGCTTTATGATTTAACAATAAACATAAAAACGGAAGATGGACTAGCTAACGGAGCTTCATGTGTAGTTAAGTTGATTGAGTATAAACTACAAACCACACGACGCCCAAGCATAATTTGGGTTCAGTTTGATGACAAGAAAGCAGGAAAGGAAACAAGAATCAAATACAGAAACAGGGGACTTTATCATAGTGGTATCGATGATAATTGGACATCAATGTTTGATGTCAACAGGTCATTTACATACAATAGAAAGACATTTCAGAGAATTCAGTTCCCTTTGCAACCTTCTGCAGGGCGTTCTGTACATAGAGCCCAGGGGAGTACTCTTGAAAGAGTTGTCATTGACTTATCGCAACGTAAAATCCGTAAAGTTCCACATTTACACTATGTTGCACTTAGCAGAGTAAGGTCGATAGAAAAGCTTCAGATCCTTAACTTTAATGAAAAAGCATTACAAGTTGATGATCAAGTTAAGGCCGAAATGCAGCGACTGCATGAAACAGCAATGCTTCAACTCTGCGATACTTCTTTAGAATTGATAGATCCAGTTTCACATTTCAAAGTTGCTTTCAATAATTGTAGATCCTTGAATCTTCATTTTGATGATACTAGACATGACAAAAATCTGTTGTCAACCCACATATTTGGATTAGCAGAAACACGACTACACCAGGCTGATAATGATAGTGATTATGCAATACAAGGCTATTGTTTGATACGAAACGACCAGATTGGATACAATTCTTCCAAAAGACCTCCTCATGGATTAGCAGTTTATGTTAAAGATGATACCATTATAACACAGGATAGAAAGTATAGTTCAGATACATTGGAATTCATTATGATAACTGCCAGGCATGTCTCAATTGAAAGTCAGATTGTATTTTTGTATAAGTCGCCTCAAATGTCTGACAGTAATCTTCTTTCTTGTCTGAACAAGGAACTCATTCCATATTTTACCCCATCAAAGCCATTGGTGATAATTGGAGATTTCAATATTGACATTTTGCTAAAACCTAACATCATTAAGAAATTAAGTGAAAAGTTTTCAAGCAAAATGCTAATGAATGAATGTACCACAGATCATATGACAATGCTTGATTTGATATTTTCGAATTTTGATTTATCAGATGTTGGTGGTGCAGTTGGGACATGTGAGACATACTGGTCAGACCACAAAATAGTTTTTCTACACTTACAATCCACATAATTCAACACATGTCACCCGCTCAGTTTTGAATGTGTAATACCAGCTTTTCAAATTAAGGTTGTTGTTTTTTACTCATTGTCTTGGTGAAATTGAAATGGAGGAATCTATTGGGCAGATCATTGTGTACTTCACTGTCTCGCTTTACAACTTGGAAATTGTATCACGTGATTGTCTATGCTACTTTGAAGTATACTCACCCGCCATATACAATGCAGTACCTACCCCTTAAAGGTAGGTATTGCTGGTGGTTCTTGCATGATAAGGGTGGCCACCACTGACTGACATCAGGAAATGAAGAGCCTTGAAAAACCCCACATTATCTAGACAAAAGTGGAGTTTACAGGGCTTTTTCCCATTTTCTCACTCAAAACATAGACTTTGTATGCTGTTGATGCTTTGTTTGTTTGTTTGTACAGGCTAGTCTGGCCCAGAAAGTATGTACACTCCATATTTTCCAGTTTTGCGGTGTATTCCTTGCTTCCAAAGGATAACCCTTCTATAGAACATATTTAAAAGCCCAGTCAACACTATTTAGGTCATTTTTGTGCCAGTCAGTTTACCTATCCACCCTTTTTCCTGGGCGGGCTTATGCGTAAACTGTCAACCAGTACAGTGCTCATTCTTTTGCCCAAAACTGACAACTCTCGAATCAGCGGAAGGGAGACAATGACTAGAAAAGATTTCATGATCAGTCTTCATGAAAGAATGTTGCTGACGTCAGCAGGTATTGAACTCCCGTCTTCCTGATTACCAGTCAGACGCACATCTGACTGAGCTACTGAGGCTGGCATGTTATTGATGCATGTTTTGGTTTGGTAATATTAACCCATATACTCCTAGCCACCCTTTTATCAGACATGGGTAAATAGTGATTACCCAGATCAGCACCACAGAGTGTGGCATCTGATCTGGTGTACAGTGTTTGCTCAAAGTACATGCATTGTTGACGACTTTCCTCCAAACAAACCTTACACCCCTATAATTGGAAATAGACCACCCCAAACTAATTTGGTGGGGGATTCCATTGTCGTATATGGGTTAATGGTAATTACTACTAGATTCAGTTAGGTGTATTGCAAAATAATTGTAAAGAGTATTAACCCTTATACGCTGTTCACAACAATCCCTAGCTTTGCAAACAATATAAATCCAGATGAAAAAGCCATCTGATCTGGATCTACACAGTTTGTCATTTAGTTTCGTAATTTGAATGAAAACAATATATCATGTAATCGGTACGGGCCTCCGTGGCCTAGTGGATAAGAGCGCTGACTCTTAGTCATTAGGTCTCTCACCGCCGTAGGTTCGAGCCTCGCTCGGGCCACGTGTGAGACGCCAAGTTCTGCAACGGAAGGTCAGGTGGTTTTTCTCCGGGTACTCCGGTTTTCGCCCACCTCTGTTTAACGATCGGCTCGATATGAGTGAAATAATCTTGAAAGGGCCGTAAAACCCAAACCAAAAAAAAAAAAAAAAAAAAAATCATGTAATCGGATTGGCTGATAGTAAGAACTGGGCATGACTAATTTAAATATTCAACAGGATATGGGTTATTTTCTTTCCTTATACACAAGCTTTTGTTGCCTTCATATTACACCTCTCACAAGACACTTTTTAAGGGAATATAGACTTGTACATTCTGTAGATTTGTCAAAATATTTTTAATTAGGGCCCCGCACTGAAAGTGTGGGTGTCCTATAGTAATCACTCTGTCTGTCCGTCCACAAATTTTCCTACTCCTCTGATAGCGCTGCCGGGGCCCTAGTCAGTTTCACTGACAGCTCTAGTTCTGTCTAAAACATAGTGTATTGTGTTTTGTCATGTGAATCTGTTGTTCCTTATATGGAGAACAGGCTACCCCAGTATTTTGAATTCTGTCAAATAATATATTTTATTGTTTTCTTAATTGCAACAATATTTTGAAATGGAAATCCATTGTTACATGTAAAGGCTAAAATTAGATTTTCCCTAAAATGTTCCAAGTTAACATTTTCTAGATTATTGCAAGATCAGGAAAAGCTTTGTTGAAATACAAGAGAATAAGTTGATGCTTCTGTATTCTGTGGAAAGACTCACATTATTTTTACCTGTTCGTTATATCCGATTTTGTGCTCGTTAAGTTTCTATTTGGCATATATCGCCTCATAGATTCCACAGATCTTAATCTGTCATATTTTATTCCTTATTCTCATATTTATGCCCACTGTATCAGAATTAATTCTTTGTGGCTTTTAGATAGATGTAAGAACCACAACGTTTATGGCAGAAAAGTAATTTAATCCATGAAAGCCTCAAAGATACAGGTCTGACAAAACTTTGGAAACTTCAATGTGTCACTTTTGATATGTAAACAGCTATATTTCAAGTCAGCTGTGTTTCTCATGTAAATTTTGTTATACCATGCAATACTATTGTTAACCACTGTGTCAAAAGGAAATCATAGCTACAGATATTGATTTCTTTGTCAAATTATGACTTCATCATGAACATGAACATAGAACTACAGCATAGATTCAACAAGTCTTGTGCACCACCATGACCTTCAAGATTTCATCCTGAAGAGTTCACCTGGTTCAACGGATGTACAACTATATTGACAGCCCTGGATCTATGAAGATATTTATATCACTCAGGTAAACAACCATGTCTTGCTTTTCATCACAGTTTGCCTTTCTTCAGTTTTTTTTTATTCCTTTCTAAACAACAGTAATGATTTTCTTGTACACAGATGAGCGACACAGGGCCATCTTCACAGGAATATTACGTAGTTGCCTCCCTACCAAAATAGCTAAAATCTTTCTGCTGTGATGGACAAGATGGCTGCCATAGCTAAAAAATAGAAAAACATGGTTACATCTTCAAACGACAACTCCTCCTGTAACCTTGGGCCAATTTCATTCAAACTTCATAGGAGTTTTGCTTAGATGACCGTCTACCCCATAGCTAAAAATAGAAAAACATTGTAAATTTTCTTCAGATACGGACTCCTCCTAAACCCTTAGGCCAGTTTTATTCAAACTTCACAGGAATGTTACATAGGTGACTCTATACCAAAATAGCTATAATCATTCTACTCTGATGAACAAGATGGTCCCTTTTTACTAAAAATAGAAAAAATATTCACACGTCAACTCCTGTACCCTTGGGCCAATTTCATTCAAACATCATAGGAGTGAGTGTTTGAGTTTAAGTCTTAACAACAGCTAATGTCATACGGTGACAGGACCTCGGTTTAAAAAGGCTCATCTGAAAGTCTGGAGAAGCCAGGATGGATCCCTGGTTTACAAGGCAAGAAACATGACCACTTCACCATGAAGGCTTCTAAATTTCATTGGAGTGTTTTGTAGATGACCCTCTAGGAAAATAGCATAAACGATTTACAAATGGCCACAAGAGCTAAAAATAGAAAAACATTGTAAATTTGCTTCGAATGTAATCTCCTTCTAAACCCTTGGGCCGATTGGATGCAAATTTCACAGAAATATTGCCTAGGTGAATCCTTACCAAAATAGTGTGAACTCATTCTACTCTGATGAACAAGATGGCAGGCAGAGTTAAAAATAAAAATAAATCTTCAAACGCAATTCCTCCAGTACCATTGGACCAATTTCATTTAAACTTTGAAGTAATGTTGCTTAGATGACCCTCTACCAAAAAAGCTAAAACAATCCTGCTCAGATGTACAAAATGGCCATGGGAGCTAAAAATAGAAAAAATATTGTAAATATGATTCAAACATGAACTCCTCCTAAAACCTAAGACAAATTTGATTAAAACTTCACAGGAATGTTGCCTAGGTTACTCCCTACCAAATAAGCTAAAATCATTCTGCCGATGAACAAGATGGCCACCAGAGCTAAAAGTAGATTGTACTCGAGGCAGTGACACTCAGGTGAGCGAATCAGGGCCCTCTGGGCCCTCTTGTTAGATCACCTAGACAAAGTACAAATTACAGTAGTGGCTGTTGCACTACTTGTGGAATCTGCATTGGAGTTGGCTTCCACATCTAGTTTATTCTAAAACATTATGATAGATTGTAAAAATCCATTGGATACTTGTAAAAGTGAAGCTACCTTTGCATTAAAAAAGTTTGTTTTCTCCAAGGATGGCTGCTCTTAAAGGAAAGAATTTGCTCCTTGTGGGTGCAGATTCTTTCCTTAAAGATTAAGCCACATTTTTAAAAAAGATATTCAAAATGCCACAGAAGACACTGCCTGCTTCGGCAAGTATTATCCTTTTGAAAAATTCGCACATCATGCCCATTTATCATTTTCTAAGAATAAGTTTTTACATTAAGCTTTTCATATTTGAATTCAGGACTGTCTACTGTTTTCTACTTGCCTTTTTTCAGACATGTGAAATGTTTGGTGTTGTGGATTTTCATTTTGCACTTTGTCTTGGACAAGCATGAAATTTTGATTTATTATTCCACAGGCCTGCTTATGGAGTAGTCGCAGTGAGAACGGCTAGAATTTCTTCAAATTTGAATTTTCCTGGTCCTGCTTGTTCAAGGGCATGTAGATTTTGGTAAATTTCATAGAGCATAGACACTCATCCTCCTGCATTATGCACTTGCCATAGAGTTTGGAATGCGCTTCTGACTGGTGATCAGGAGGACGCAGGCTCCATACCTGCCAGGGTTTGCGACATTCTTTCGTGGAGATTGATCATGAAATCTTTTCTCAGTCATTCTCCTTTCCACTGTTTGAAGAAGGGCAGTTGTCAGTTTCTGGTGAAAGAATGTGCACTGCACTGGTTAACCGCTTATGTATAAGCCTGCCGAGGAAAGTGTGGATTGGTTAACTAACCAGCTCAAAAATGACCTAAAATAGTGTTGACTGGGCCGTTTAACACCAACACAAGCAAACAAACAAACATGGAGTTTGGACGAGTGATTTTTTCGAGCCATGCATATTATTGTGTTTTATCATATGACGTCGCGTCTGAGAGTGTAATAACGCCATGTAATATTTTCGATAATCCACTTAGGTAGATACGTCCGTAACGTTACATGTACGACGTCCTTAGTGACGTCACGTTTACTTTTGGCAGAATAGTGACATTTTTGTAACCAATTGTGAATAAAATGCGTTTTAAATGTCATATGATAAATAGAATCTTGCATTCGTGCTCATGTAGTATTGAATTTATTAAACTCGTTGAGGAAATGGGATAAAATGCTCAGCACAGCCTCGCATTTTATCCATTTTCCTCAACTCATTCAATAAATTCAATAATACATGAACACTCATGTAAGATCCTCTATGTCTCCCTCAACTGTTTGTGTGTTCACATTTACTTCTCTGTTCTTAGGGCATTAAAGCAGAGTAGAAAGAGACAAGATGTTTCAGATGATGATTTGGACAAAACCCCCGTGCCTAGAAAATCGTTGTGAGTATTCTTGTCCGCAGTTTTGTGGGAAATAAGGTCTTCTGATTCATTAGATAAGGTGTCTTCTATTTGCAGAAGGACTGCCATCTATTCAGCTCGTTGTTTGGAGAAAAGCTTGAAAGAGACTGCAAAAGTGGCACAGTTTAAGTTAACAGATTTGTTTGTAAACATTACAGTGTAACCTCCATTAAACAGCCATCCTGGGAAAACTCCAAAACTGGCTGTTTAAGTGAGGTGGCTGTTCAACAGAGGGAAAACATTCACAATTTTTTTGCTGTCAGAGAAGAAATGTGATATTTGTAACGCATTTTGATTGTAAACTGGTAATATTGTAAGCTGAATGGCTGGTCATGCTTCTTTATAGGAAATTCTAACACAGTTTAGCAAATCATTGTGGGGAAGAGCACGAGGCAATATGCTGCCATTATGATTTTATGATGTCACCTTTAAGGCTGACAGGATCAATTTAATAATCTATGTATCGATCTATAAATTCCACAAAAATGATTATCATCACTGATTTGCTTGTAATCCATTATTTGATATGTACAATTTACTACCCAAAATTGTGTCTAAAATAGTCGAATGAGAGGCAAACAGTGCAGACCCTGATGAGATGCCGTGTTCTGTGGCATCTCATCTGGTCTACACTGCTCAGGCCTGTCTGTTCAAATACATATGATCAAGTACAACATATGAAAGGAGTCATGCTGAGAGAAAACCAGGGAGGTAAATTTATGACCAAATCTTCAGTGATTACCAATCGATTATCGATCACAATGGTAGGACTGATAATTGATTTTCTTTTCAGCTCCTATTAGCCAGCCCTATTCACCTTTAGATTCTTTGGCATTTTATGACGGTGTATAAATGTTACAAAGGCCTACAATCTGTCTGTTATATTCAATAGTACTAGCAGCTGTATTTTTTCTAACAATGGTGAAAAGCTTTGTCAGTTTTAGTTTGATCAGCTCGGGGGTCTGAATTATTGAGTAATAAATCACCATTTGTCAAAGACAGTTGTGAGAAGGCAAATCACTTGTGTTACACGCTTGTGAATTGATCTAAACAACAGACCTCTAAACTGTGGTTTGTTACTCATCAGCTCACTGCTAGAACTAGTCTGTTTCTTAACCCAGTCAAGGCGGGAAACACCTAAAAGGGTAGCCTGTCGTACAGTGCATATTTTATCCCCTTCCACAGTTAAATTTCTTGCTGCAACTGAATAAGCAAAAATGAACACCTCGCCTATCGAGCCTTGGAGAAATAGATTGGGCTGCATGAGCTGAAACAGGCTGCACATGAGTACTGGTAAACTACTAAGGTCTAACCTGCCCAGGCCAGTGGTGCAAGAAAATCCTCCCAGCCCAAAAATAAGCAAGGCCGCGCAAACATCGATGTACCATCAATTTGTTACATCGATGTTAAAATGTTGTTTCTTACCAGGGATAAAGACTAACAGTTGCCCATAGCGACTGAAAAATCAGTGTTAAAAGCCTCCTAAGGCAATTAACAACATCTAGTGGTAGATGTAAGCATAATAAAAATGGACTATTCTACTATCTCGTCACTGCCAGTTTTTTTTCGCGGGAGAAGCGCATGCTTTGCCCAACAATTTTCGCGCCAAAACAAAAGTGAACATGCAAACACTTTCATTTGTGTAGATGCACACTAAGCTGCTCATGCGTAACACAAGGCACATTTCTCAAGACACAACTGTTAAGCAGTTGAGGAAAACCAAACCTTTATGAAAGAAGAACGCCCCAATAAAATAAAAGAATGAAATTCAACTGGCTTATGTTACGAGGACTTCAAATATGAATGCAAGTAGAACGCTTTCTCATGCACTAATGCGAAAATCACCTGGAAATAAATATCACAGCGTAGAAAAACATTTTACCAATACATTGATACCAAACCTGTTAAAGTCCGTCCACTTTAGCCATGTATATCATTCGAAAACACTGTCTACTCTTGTATACTAATACAAAACATGGTTGGAAGAAGGTCAGAGTACGCCGTTGAAATATGGTCCTATATTAAGAATCGTCGTATTCTTTGTATACGGTGCAAAGACATTTTTGATGAAATATGTTCGGTTTATGGGCATAATGAAATGTCTTTTCCGACAGTTTTTCGTTGGTGTAAGAAATTCAGCTGTGGGCTAGGCTCAACAGAAGATGCACCACATGATCGTCGGTGGAAAAGAGCAACATCTGCCAAGATGGTTGCTAGAGTGAAAGAAATAGTTGCTACCGATGCACGATAGACCACTAGGCAAATAGCAAGTATGGTTGGCATCTCATTAGGAACAGCTCATACAATTCTGAAACGGGATTTGAAAATGAGAAAGATGTGTGGTAGATGGATTCCCCATCTGATGACAGATGAGCAGAAAAAGACACGCGTTCAGTGCGCCAAAAAGTTGCTTAAACAGTTTCCAAATTACAATGCACGGTCTTTCGCTAATGTCGTCACAGGTGACGAGACATGGGTTCACTTTTTTGAGCCAAAACGAAAGATTCAGAACAAAATATGGGCAACAAAGTATTGCAAAAGACCATGCATTGCAAAGCGGACCATGAGCGTCAAGAAGGTAATGTATGCCATATTCTTTTCAAATCAGGGCCCTGCTATTCAGGTTGCTGTGCTTAAAGGCAAATCTGTAAATGCAAAGTTTTACAAGAATAAAGTTCTTCGGAAATTGAAGAAATAATTCAAAGAACGAAGACCCGCAACTGGTTTGGCAAATGTCAGATTGCTACATGACAATGCGTCATCGCACAAGGTGTTCATTGTGCAAGACTGTCTGAAGCAGGAAAAGGTTGTTGAACTCCCTCACCCCCCGTATTCCCCTGACCTTGCCCCATGTGACTTTTTTTTTGTTCCCGCGGCTGAAAAAATCCTTACTGGTCGAAAATTTGTACAGCGCAAACACCTCGGTTCTGCAATATTCCAGTGCCTTCATAGTATACCTCGAAAAGACTACCAAAATGCATTCAATGATTGGATCAGAAGACTGAAAGTTTGTATATCTGTTAAAGGGGAATACTTTAAGGGGACAAAATAAATTTTTCTTCGAAATCTATCACAGAATCATTTTTATGTGCTTAGTTGCATTCATATTTGAACAGTCCTAGTAAGTCCTTGAACGAAATTGCTGAAATCTGAACACATCATTTACCGATCGCGTGCAGAAAAACGGTAGCATTAATTTTTAGACAATGGATTTTTCAATGATATGGGTAACAGAAAACTTTGATGTTTGCCTTAATCTTGCTCATTTGATTGCCGGGTTATTAATCCCCCGCCGCGAAGTGGAGCGGAGCGGAGATTATAGGAATGTCCTTCGTCTGTCCGTCCGTCCGTCCGTCTATCTCCTGAACCCTTTGATAGATTTTCATTAAACTTTGGTCAATTATTCGTCTCAGTGAGCTGGTGTGCAGAACCCATAAATGAACCATGCCGACTCAAGGTCACGGTTGAAGGTCACAAGTTTAAAACTTGGAATTTTTTTGACTGTTCCATATCTCCTTTACCGTTGGAAGGATTTTCATTAAACTTTGGTCAAATATTCTTCTCAGTGAGCTGATGTGCAGAAACCATAAATGAACCATGCCCACTCAAGGTCAAAGTCACATTTGAAGGTCACGAGTTTAAAACTTTGAATTTTTGTCTGTTCCGTATCTCCTCTACCCCTCAAAGGATTTTCTTTAAACTTTGGTCAATTATTCCTCTCAGTGAGCTCATGTGCAGAGCCCATAAATGAATCATGTGCGTCCGTCCGTCTGTTGTCTGTCTGTCCGTAACACTTTCTTGTCTGCTCCATATCTCCTGAACCCTTTTATAAATGTTCATTAACTCATTATCCCCTAGAAGCGAATCTCCACTAATTCCCTGGCAAATACTGCTATAGCTAATACCTGTGAGGCTTATCAGTATTTCAGTGCCTATCTCCCTAGACTTTTTCTAGCTATGACTAGAAAAGATTTTTGTAACTGAGGGTTGCAATGCTATTTTATGTATAATTCATTTATTACAAGTTTCTGGACGTTGAAATTTTTCACAATGGTAGATGAAAAAAATATCTACAAGATCATACCAAACGCATGCGAAATTCTGTCAGAATTACATGCAGGGCGGGTGATAAAGAAACTTACTTACTCCACGACTTGAAGGAATAAATCCAAATTTAATCCACATAAAAATAATAAAAAAGAGACAAATTCCACAATGAAATGATTAAGTCATGATCCTTATGACTATTCATTTTCGCATATTATAATAACACATATTCCTCTTCTTTCATAATTTCCATAATTTCAATAAGAATCCCCAGGAATATACTCCAAAAAAAGAGAACAAAACATGTCCGACGAGTCCTCCTCAAAATCGAACAAGTCTGCTGTATGCACACGTGAAACTGACAAATTTCCTTCAATTTCAATGTCACTTCCAGCCCTATCTGCGCCGAAACGTGAGAATTCGCCATCACTAACATCAGACTCCATTATATCACTACCGATTGCAAGCTGTGGTCGCGTATTTTCGCTGTTTTTCATGATTTTTTACCTCAGAATTCTCGCTTTTCCTTCCCGGTAAACACGTGGAATTTTCTATTTTTGGCAAGAAAAATATTCGAACAGTGTTTGTAAACTGCGTTTTTATTGGCTGAAAATCGAACTTGCCGATATTTTTGAGTTTTGTAGTCCAATGGTAAGCGTCACTTATACGCGACGCTCGGGAAATGGAGTACTTGTTTGCGGCCCACTTATAAGCGACGCACGGTGTACCGATAAGAATTTACCTGTCGCTTTTATGCGGCGCTCGGGACTACATCGATATTTTATCGGCCGCATATAAGCGACGCTAGGGGATAATGAGTTAAACTTTGGTCAATTATTCGTCTCATTGGACTGGTGTGCAGAAACCATGGCGGGTCAAGGTCACGGTTGAAGGTCAGGATGTTTAGGATTTTCATTAAACTTTGGTCAAATATTCTGCTCAGTGAGCTGAAGTGCAGAGCCCATAAATGAACCATGCTGACTCAAGGTCAAGGTCACATTTGAAGGTCACGAGTTTAAAACTTTGAATTTTTGTCAGTTCCGAATCTCCTATACCCCTAGAAGGATTTCATTAAACTTTTGTGAAATATACCCCACAGTGAGTTGATGTGCAGAACCATAAATAAACCATGCCAACTGAAGGTCAAGATCACAGGTGAAGGTCACAAGGTTGAGCCTTGATACAAAGTGTGGCGGGGGATTTGGCTGTCCTTCAGACTGCTTTCTTGTTAAATTATAAATTTAACAGAATTCTTTACCGGTGATCTCTTATATCTCGCTAAGCTGAAACTTTTAAGTTGACTGCAGCTCATGTTTATTGCATGTTTACTGTTATACAATAAGGGTGTTAAGCTGCATTGATTGTTTGGAGAATTGACAGGTGATTAAGGTGACATTAGGTGTTAACTTGCTAGGATTTTTTCACCAAAGCAAAAATGGAAGGTTGGAGAAAAATTTGGGGCCCAAACAACATCCATATTATATCCATTTTCGTGTTATAACCAATCATGCTCTAACGGGGCTGAGGTATACTTGTTTTAGGCAGTACTTGTTTCAGGGAAATGAATACCATGGGCCAGTTGTTCAAAACTAACGACGTCGTTAGTTAACGTATCGTTAAAACTTTGATCATTAAATATGGCAAATATGCTGAAATTTTTGCTGAAAAAATGTGAGCAGCTTTTGCGGATGCAAAAGCTGCTCACATTTTTTCAGCAAAAATACCAAAATTTTCGATATTGTACTTGCTAGAAGAGATAACAATATGACCACTAACGAGCTCGTTAAGCTAACGATGCTTTGAACAACTGGCCCCATATGTATTCAGACAGGTAAGCCTTGTCAAACAGTGTAAACGCAGATGAGATGCCACAAAAGCTGAAGGTGGCATCTCATCGGGGTCTAAACAGTTTGCCACTCATCCTCCTAGTTATGGACACAACATCGGGTAGTAAATTGTACTTGTTCTAATTTTAGAACAAGTATGCTAAGGAGTTGATGTGTCAGAATACTTAGGGTAAATATGGTAAGTGATCATGGTTTTCCATGATCAATCAGTTTTGTCTACTGGTATTTTTTTTAGCTCACCAGAGCCGAAGGCTCCGGGGGAGCTTATAGGATAGGCAGTTGTCCGGCGTCGTCGTCGTCGTCGTTGTCGTCGTTGTCGTCGTCGTCGTCTGACGTCAACACTTTCAAACATCTTCTTCTCTGAAGCCACTGGACCGATTCAGCCCAAATTTTATCTGTAGCATCCTTGGGCAGGGGGATTGAAAGTTTGTGTTTTTTATGAAAATCGGCCCATTAGTTTGGTTGCTATGGCAACTTAGAGTTTCCATAGACTTATAATGGGGAAAATTGAAAAATGGCATTTACTGCCAAGTCATTGCAGATATTTGGACAAAACTTTTATAGAAATGTTTCTTGAGTAAAATTCTTTCAGCCATATGCTTTTATGCCAACCTGAGGGTCCCCCAGGTTGTGCCGGGGCCATGCCCCACCCCCTCCACTTCATAAAAGGCCATATATCTCAGAAACCATTCAGATCCCGACCCCTAAACCATATATATTCTTGTTCCTATTGATAAGACGCATTTAGTAACACCAACCTTGGGGTCCTCAGGGATGCGCCGAGGTCATGCCCCACCCCCTCCACTTAATAAAAGGCCCAATATCTCGGAAACCATTCAGATCCCCACCCCTAAACCATATATATTCTTGTTCCTTATGATAAGACCCATTCGGTGACATCAACCTGGGAGTCCCCTGGATGCGCCGGGGCCATGCCCCACCCCCTCCATTTCATAAAAGGCCCAATATCTCGGAAACCTTACAGATCCCCGCCCCTAAACCATATATATGCGTGCTTCTTATGATAAGACACATTCATTGACACCAACCTGGGGGTCCTCAGAGATGCGCTGGGGCCTTGCCCCACCCCTCTACTTCACAAAAGGCCATATATCTCAGAAACTGTTCAGATCCCCACCCCTAAACCATATATATTCTTGTTCCTATTGATAAGACGCATTCAGTAACACCAACCTGGGGGTCGTCAGGAATGCGCACAGGTCAGGCCCCACCCCCTCAACTTTATAAAAGGCCCAATATCTCGGAAACCATTCAGATTCCCACCCCTAAACCATATATATTCTTGTTCCTTTTGATAAGACCCATTCAGTGACATCAACCTGGGAGTCCCCTGGATGCACCGGGGCCATGCCCCACCCCCTCCATTTGATAAAAGGCCCAATACCTCGGAAACCTTACAGATCCCCGCCCATAAACCATATATATGCTTGCTTCTTATGATAAGACACATTCATTGACACCAACCTGGGGGTCCTCAAAGACGCGCTGGGGCCTTGCCCCACCCCTCCACTTCAAAAAAGGCCATATATTTCAGAAACTGTTCAGATCCCCACCCCTAAACCATATATATTCTTGTTCATTATGATAAGACGCATTCAGTAACACCAACCTGGGGGTTCCCAGGGATATGCTGGGGCCATGCCCCACCCCCTCCATTTCACAATATCTCGGAAACCCTACAGCTGGCCACCCCTTAACCATATATAGTCTTGTTCCTTATGATAAGACACATTCATTGACACCAACCTGGGAGTCTCCCTGGGCCTTGCCCCACCCCTCCACTTCACATAAGGCCTTATATCTCAGAGAATGTTCTTAGCCCCACCCTAAACCATATATATTCATCTTTCTTATGATAAGACGCATTCAGTGACACCAGCTTAGGAGTCCCCGGGGCACGCCCAGGCCATGCCACACCGCTTTACTTCATTAAAAGCCATATATATCAGAAATAGTTCAGATCCCCACCCCTAAACCATATACTTGTTCCTTATGATAAGACTCGTTCAATCACACCAACCTGGAGGTCTCTTTGTGCTGAGGCAATGTGCCCCGCCCTTCCATTTCATAAAAGGCTTTATATTTCAGAAACCATTCAAATCCCCACCCCATAATCATATATGTTCTTGTTCCTTATTATTAGCACACCTACTGTAGCGGGGTCCGCAGGGGCCATTCCTATTTCATAAAAGGGCCTCAAATCTCTGAAACCGGTCAGATTCCCAGCACTGAACCATATATATACTTGGTCCTTATGATAAGACACATTTAGGGACAACAGTTTGGGCTTTCCTGGGATCAACAGGGCATGCCCCAACCCCTCAACTGTTAAAGAGGCCTTACAGATCCCCACTGCTAAACCATATATATTTATTTTGGTTGCTATGGCAACTTAGGGTTTCCATTGACTTTTAATGGGGAAAATTGAAAAATGGCACTAACTGCCAAGCCTTTGCAAATATTTAGACAGTTTTTTATAGAAATGTTCCTTGCGTAAACTTCTTTCAGCCATATGCTTTTATGCCAACCTGAGGGTCCCCCAGGTTGTGCCGAGGCCATGCCCCACCCTCTTCATTTCAGAAAAGGCCATATATCTTGCAAACCATTCAGATTCCCACCCCCAAACCATATATATTCTTGTTTCTTGTGATAAGACGCATTCAGTGACACCAACCTGTGGGTCCCCCAGGTTGTGCCGGGGCCATGCCCCATCCTCTTCATTTAAGAAAAGGCCATATATCTTGTAAACCATTCAGATCCCCACCCTTAAACCATATATATTCTTGTTACTTCTAATAAGACGCATTCAGTGACACAAACCTGTGGGTCCCCCAGGTTGTGCCGGGGCCATGCCCCACCCCCTTCATTTCAGAAAAGGCCATATATCTTGGTAACCATTCAAATCCCCACCCCAAAACCATACATATTCTTGTTCCTTGTGATAAGACGCATTCAGTGACACTAACCTGTGGATCCCTTGGGTGTGCTGGGGCCATGCCCCACCCCCTCCATTTCAAAAATGGCACAATATCTCAGAAACTGTTCACATCCCCACCCCTAAACGATATATATTCTTGTTCCTTGTGGTAAGACGCATTCAGTGGCACCAACTTGTGGGTCCCTTAGGTGTGTTTTGGCCATGCCCCACCCCTCCATTTCAAAAATGGCCCAATATCTCAGACACCGTTCAGATCCCAACCCCTAAATGATATATATTCTTGTTCCTTATGATAAGACACATTGAATGGTACCAACCTATAGGTCTCTCAGGTGCGCTTGGGCCATGCCCCACCCCTCCACTGAGAGACTGTTCAGAACTCCACCCCTTAAACATATATATTCATGTTCCTTATGATGAGACTCATTCAGTGACCCCAACACTGGGCCCCCGGGGTCATGTCCCGGGTCATGCCACACCCCTCCTCGTCATAAAAAGCTGTATATCACAGAAACCGTTTAGATCCCTACCCCTTGACCATATATTTTCTTGTTCCTTATGGTAAGTCCCATTCAGTCACACCAACCCTGGGGTCTTTTTTATGGGGCAGGTGTACCCCACCACTTCATTAAATGCCATATATCATAGAGCCATTCAGATCACCATCCCACAATCATATATATTCTTGTTCCTTATGATTAGACACATTCTGGCACACCAACTTTTGGGGTTCAAAGGGGCTGTTCTTCACCCCTTTATTTCATAAAATAGCCTTGTCACTCACAAACCGTTTTGATACCCACCCCTAAACCATATACATTCTTGGTCCTTATGATAAGAAACCTTCATTAAATACATGGCTGCCAGGGGCTAGGCAAGATTTTCAGCCTTGATCTTTGGTTCAGTATAGTGTGTCTCATTTCCAACCCCACCCATTGGGCCTTTAAGAAATAGATGGGTTGCATGATGCTTCCAAGCGGAGCTAAAATCAACCACAGATGAGTACTGGTAAACAGCTTAGAGAATCTAAGTCTGCCCATGAAAAGCGGTGCAAGTTGGACCATCCGTGTTGGATTCATTGACAAGGCTTGAGATAACATTTCACCTCAGTGTTGAGTAAAAGTCCCACAAAATTGGAAGCAATGTCTTCAAATTGACATATAGAGTGTTGACAGGAATCAAACAAATTGTGTCTCGTTTCAGATTAAGACAGAAGATGATGAACAGAAGACCATTTTTTTCAGTCTGAAATGGAAGAAGAAATAATGCTGACTGAATATGAACATTAGAAAGTCTAGAAACCAAGAATCAAACCCAGCACCCCTGGTTTATCAGGCTAGTCGAAGCTTAATCACAAAACCACAGAGGCTTCTATATGAACATCAGAACCACGTCAAAAAATGTCGTACCCGAGTGAAATCCACATTAACCCTAAAATATCTCTTCCATTTTTTTTTATATCAACTAATTCACTGAAGCTTCAAAAGTTAAGATTTGTAACAAATATCTATAATTGGATGCACAGTTAAGAGTATCTGAATTGCAATACTTATTTTATCAACAATTTAGTACATGTTTTCTTATAACAGACCATGAAGTGTCTTCATGGAAGAGATATTTATATATGTACCAGGTAATAGGCCATGGGTGAAGATTAGCATTTTCTGTATGTTTTTAAAATAAGAACTTTGAAAACCTGTTTTAATAATGATAAATTCAAAATGATCATCTGACATGATGACATTATTTGCTAGAGTATTTACCAAATAAGCTAGCAAAATGAATTTATTCATTTATACATTTATAATGGCTAAATAGTTGTAGCAGTCTGTCTTCACCTATTTGGTAAATGGGTCTCTTTCTGGGATGTAACCACCTTCTTGATCACTATGGAAAGTATTTTATGTACAGATTCATTTATTTCTTTAATTTGTTAACAATGTGAATTAGATATTTAGGGTGCTCAAATCAATAAAAAATATCTCTGAAAATAACCGAAAAAACACACCACAGTAGTGTGCCACTGATAGAAGCAGAAGACTAAGTAACATGAAGGCAAACACAATACTAAATATTTTAATACCAACATATAATGCCAATTACCATACAAAAGATTGCAAAGGAAATCCACTTTGGAATGGTCAGCAATCCCTACTGGGAGCTTAAACCTGGAGTTAATGAGTATTCAAACTTCACCGCAATTCCAGCAAACTGACAAAAGAACTTGTCAGGAAAGCCTTTGTGATTTTTTTTTGTCTTCAGTAAGCTTAATATTTTTCCTTAATCAGCAAATCTACAATTTAACATGTATTGGCTCTTTTCCTGATAAATTCTGGAACAGGATTGAAAACATTGAGAAAATATGAAGTTGCTCATGCTGTTCTCACTGTTTTCAGTATGGGTGTGCTGTAAAAGCATCAACTGTTCCATCATCAGGGAAAGAGTTAATACATATTGGCTGTGTATACTTCTATGTTTTTCTGTTTTAGGTAAAAAGTGTACAAGATTCAATTTGTTGGACGTTTATTTAACTTTACTTCAATTGTGTTTTTATATGAACTTTGTGTTTAATGATTGTGGAGTAGTGAAGACTTTAGGAGATCAATAATTGACATTTAGTAGAGGAGGTGGCTATTCCTTGCAAGTGATCGGAAATATCTTGTTGGACATCCTTGGTAATTGTTGTCTTTTTTAATCATAATTTCCTTTAATACATTTTTATTGCTAAATAAACATTTTTACAGAAACAATTAAAACTAGAAGCCTCAACTTTGGTCACGGCTGGTAGACTCGTAAGGGGTAGCCGGCCATTATGTACTCAAAATCCTTACGAGAACTCCCGGCTATGATTTACAAGGCTTAAAAATGTCAACAAATTGGTGAGTGTTCCCTATTGATGAATTTCAGTAACCTTTGTTAACATATTTTGAAAAATCGGGCAGCGTTATTCTCAACAACTTTTATTTCTGCATCAGAAAAGATAGGTTTGGATATGAAAAAGCAAGTTGTGGATTTTTAATTTAATTTCTGCTGGAGGAAGGATGTCATATATTTCGGTTTTTACTTGTTTTCTAGTGCAATTTTCAGCTACCGGGCTATGCAAAACTTAGCTATCATGTCAAATAAGACGTTATTTGAATTATTTCAATGTAGAAATGCATTAGCTGCAGAATTTTTGCAAGATTTGGTCCAGTTGCTGAATGAAGAAGCGAACTGTATTCAGACACCCATTAGCAGGCTTTTCCTGTGCCAGTAAGGTGTAATATTTTCGTAAGGGGTAATCAGCCTCGTAAGTCATAATCGGCACAAATATTAAAGTCCCTGGGTTCAAACTGTGAAAGTTTTGCCTATGTATTTCAAGATGTCTAATTTGACATGATAGTAAAGTTTTGCATAGCCCCAGTAGCTGAAAATTGCACTAGATAACAGGTAAAAACAGAAATATCTGGCACCCTTCCTCCGGCAGAAATAAGTAAAAAAAAATGACCACTTGCCTTTTCATGGCCACACCCCTTTTTTCTGATGCAGAAATGAAATTGGTTGAGAATAGCATTGTCGGATTTTTCAAAATACGTTTACAAAGTTGACTAAAAATCATTAATCAGGAACACTCACCTATTTGTTGACATCTTTTAGGCCTCATAAGCCATGGCCTGAAGTTCACATAAGGGTTTTGAGTGCATAGCCGCTGGTTGCCTGATAGTCTTGCAGCCGTGTTGGTGTTCTATGTAATTTTGATAACTTTATGTCTTAATGGACGTTTTTTCTTGCTTGTTTTTGTTCTTTCATTTTTGTTTCTCCCCATATACTCCAATCTTAACAGCCCCCATCCATTCATGCAGCCTATCTATTTCTTCAAGCCCCAAGGGTGTCACACACCACTGATGAATGCATTATTTGATTATTTGCAATAAGTGAAATATTCTTTAAAAGACCATAAAACGGTAGAAAAGAAAATAAGCTTGCCCAGGCAAAGTTTGGATAGGTGAACTGACCTGCAAAAACATAACTAAAATAGTGTTGACTTGGCCATTAGACCCAAATACAAACAAACAACGGACTAGAAAAATAATCTATACTTTGATGTTTCCCTAAAGGGTTTCAATGATGCTATATAAGCTAGAAGCCTCAAATTTTGTTTACAGTGCAATGATAAGGAATTGTGCAACATGCAAGAGACATTTGGTTTCAGAATGAATCAAAGTACTGAGAGTACTGGTGGATCGATCGTCATGAACTGAGAATCGGACTGTTCGTTTAAGTAGGCACAGTAGATCTGATCAGACACCTCGTTGAGTGGCGTCTGATTATGAAAATTCTGTTTGCCAATGGCCATGTGCATGAGCACAGTCCACCTGCCCCCGCCCATCGGGATGGACCGCTTGATGCTTCCACGCCGAGCTGAAATGGACCGCACACATGTACTGGTAAACCGCTTAGAGGATCTAAGCCTGCCCAGGCAAAATGGTGCAAGTCCATGTCACAAGCCTATTTGGTTTCATTGCCGGCTGAGCAGACGGCCTCTGATCGTTTGCAAAATTCAGCATACGTAGCCTGCCAAGATACAAAAGATAGCTCTGACCTGCATAAAAATAATGCAAGAAAGATCGAGGTATTGTCATAGCTCCTTCATCTGCGTCATCGTCGTCTGCGTCATGCAAAAACTGACAATTTTAAATATCTCCACCATTACTTCATGTATTGCCTTCAAACTCACACCACTTCTTCATAATGACAACCCGCATTACTGTGACAAGTTTCAAGGTCATGACCTCAAGGTCAAGGTCACTTTGGCTATTTTTAGAAAAACTTTATCGCTCTAGCACCTACATTTTTCAAGGGATTTTAATATAACTTCACAATAATGTTGCTTATGATAATATCTCGAGCGACTTTATCTTTCAAGGTCATGACCTCAAGGTCAAGGTCACTGTGGCTATTTTTAGAAAAACTTTGTCATAGCTCTAGCGCCTACATTTTTCAATGGCTTTTAATATAACTACACACAAATATTGCTTATGATAACATCGCGAGCGAGTTTGACTTTCAAGGTCATGGCCTCAAGGTCAAGGTCACTGTGGCTATTTTTAGAAAAACTTTATTATCGCTCTAGCGCCTACATTTTTTAAACGGATTTTAATATAACTTCACACAAATGTTGCTTATGATATCTCGAGCGGGTCATGGCCTCAAGGTCAAGGTCACTGTGGCTATTTTTGGAAAAACTTTGTTATCGCTCTAGCGCCTACATTTTTCAACAGATTTTAATATAACTATACACAAATGTTGCTTATGATAATATCTCGAGGGGGTCATGGCCTCAAGGTCAAGGTCACTGTGGCTATTTTTAGAAAAACTTCATTATCACTCTAGCGCCTACATTTTTCAAAGGATTTTAATATAACTTCACACAAATGTTGATTATGATAAAATATCACGAGCAGGTTATAGCCAAGGTCACTGTGGCTATTTTTAGAAAAACTTTGTTATCACTCTAGCGCCTACATTTTTCAACGGATTTTAATATAACTTCACACAAATGTTGCCTATGATAATATCTCCAGCTAGTTTTACTTTCAAGGGCATGACTTCAAGGTCAAGGTCACTATGGCTATTTATAGAAAAACTTTGTTATTGCTGTAGCGCCTATATTTTTCAACAGAGATTTACTATAACTTCTTCATACTGACAAGCAGAGTACAGCTAAGCGTTGGCACCCGCATGCGGTGCTCTTGTTCTACTTCTATTAATAACCATAATGTGAGTCAGTGCGTGACAAAACATACAAGAAAGCTTGAGTGACCAGCGAAGACTCAGATCAGCCTGCTCATCAGCTCATTCTGATCAGAGTCTTCGCTTGTCACATGTACCTACTACATGCTACGGTTTATGCAAAGAGACATAAGCAAAAGGTCTTGTCACAGAGGATGGGTGTGCTGGCTGATTTAAGTCTACTGGTTGCATCGGTCATGGTTTTGTCATGCGCCTGCTCATATTGGTTTTCCTGATTCAGTGACGGTCACATGGACAATCGCAACTTTCCAGATTTTGCCATTTTACTAAATCTGGATCGACCATAAACGCTTTATCCAATAAAAAGTAAAGATTATGCAAATGGGAAGAATTAAATATCAATACAGTTTGAGTATCTCAGATAGGTGATGGTAAGTTTTACATCGAACCAACAGTTAAGGTCATATGGAGCAAGACCTCAGTTTAAAGACTCATCAGAAAGTCTGGAGAAGCCTGGGGTCGAACCTATGATCCCTGATTTATGAGGCGAGTAGCTTATCCAATAGACAATCAAGGCTCTTGAATTCGGAGATAAAGTGTTAAGGTATGCAGACATGCAGTAAATGTTTACCTCGTTAGAAAAGCAGAACTCTGATTGCCATTGCACATACAAACATCCTAATCAACCTGTTTGTCCTTGTACTATGCAGTTTCGCACATTTTGTTTTATGTATTTACAGGTAAGAGATGCCTAGAAAAAAGTGTTGGAAGAAAGGAGAGGCTAAGAAGGGGAATAAAAGTGCCATGTCCAGAAATGAATGTAAATATGACAACGTACTTGACAGGACTGAGGAGCTGGCCTCGTTAAAAACAGAAAACCGTGACATACATGTACGACAAGTTAACAAACTTGTCGGCTCAAAATCTGCTAAAAATTTGCCAAATAACCTGCCAAATAACCTGCCAAATAATTGTGTTACTTCATCATCCACAGAAACTAGAAGTGAAGCATATGGTGAAGTTATTGCATCAATATTGCCTGAACTTATTTCTGAAGGTTACGAAAATACAGCAAGTTTTACTGCATTTTCTGTGACATTGTCTGAATCTGATTCAGCTTTTGCTCAGAGTCATCAAACTTTAAATGAACAGAAAAATACTGAAGACTTTTCTAGCCAAACTGATAGTGCTTTGTCTACTTTTGAGAAAGAGTTTGACATAACAAGTGTTGCTTCGAATAAGAACACTGATATTAGTAGATCTTCTTGTCAGTCTTGGAATTCACGTGAAATGGTATTTGGTTCTTTTCACCAAAATGATGGAAGATTTTCACCTGGATCTAGAGGATTTCAATGTACAGCTAATGCACTTAGTATGTTGGCCCACACAGTTACCACTGAAACATACTGTACCTCTTTATTAGATAAAATCCTTTGTGATGGTGATGACTTATATTGTTCAATTATAAATAAGTTGAAATCTGAAGGAAAGTATGTGCAACCTTTATTGAGCTTAGAAGAAGTACCAGATACCTTCAACATTGCAGGTAGTCATTTTATTGTCATAAAGCAGCCTATAATAAGTGGTATTCTTGTTGAAGCTGGAATTGTCACTGGCCTTTCTACACTTCATTCTGCTTTAGAGAATGCTTTCATTGATAACACAGCTGGTCTTTTAACTACTGGTGCCATTTGTTCAGCTTTAGCAAAAAAAGGAGAAGTTTTCTATTTCTTTGATTCACATTCACATGGAAAAAATGGGTTATCGACATGTGATGGAACATCAGTGATAATATCTTTCACATCACTGGAAGATGTTGTAGCCTTTCTGTATGCATTTTATGATAGCTTATCAATTGACTTTAATGCACAGTTTGACTTTTTACCTGTTACAGTAAAATTGAATCTTAAGGCACATACTGCAGAGAATCTTTCAGAAAGTCTTCTTGTTTCTTATTTTAAGGATCAAAATGCAAGACAGCAAGCATTGCAACAAAAAAAATCATACAAAGCTAGTAGTCTAACTGCTTCTCAGAAGGCCAGTAAAACCAAAACCCGCAAATTATACCACCAAATGTACAAGAGAAAACAGAGAATATCAGTTGCTTTCAAAGAAAAGGAAATTGCTCAGAAAAGAGACGCTAGACAGAAACCAGGTGTTTTAGCAAAGGAATATGCTCAAAAACGGGAGTATAGACAGAAACCAGGAGTTTTAGCTAAAGAACGTGCTCAAAAACAGGAGTTTAGAACTAAACCAGGTGTTTTAGCAAAGGAACGTGTTTGTAAACAGGAGAGTAGAAATAAACCAGGTATTTTAGCAAAGGAATGTGCTCTTAAACAGGAGTTTAGAACTAAACCAGGTGTTTTAGCAAAGGAACGTGCTCGTAAACAGGAGAGTAGAAATAAACCAGGTGTTTTAGCCAAAGAACGTGCTCAAATGCAAGATTATAGACAGAAACCAGGTGTTTTAGCAAAAGAACGTGCTCAGAAGCAGGTGTCTAGACAGAAACCGGGTGTTTTAGCAAAAGAACGTGCTCAGAAGCAGGTGTCTAGACAGAAACCGGGTGTTTTAGCAAAAGAACGTGCTCAAATGCAAGATTATAGACAGAAACCAGGTGTTTTAGCAAAAGAACGTGCTCAGAAGCAGATGTCTAGACAGAAACCGGATGTTTTAGCAAAAGAACGTGCTCAGAAGCAGGTGTCTAGACAGAAACCGGGTGTTTTAGCAAAAGAACGTGCTCAGAAGCAGGTGTCTAGACAGAAACCGGGTGTTTTAGCAAAAGAATGTGCTCAGAAGCAGGAGTCTAGACAAAAGCCAGGTGTTCTAGCAAAGGAACGTGTCAAAAAGCAAGAGTATAGAAGAAATCCAATCATTAAAGAGGGTGAAAGGATAAAAAGACAACAGTCAAGGCAGGAAAAAAGAAAATTACAAGAAAATGAAAGCCATAAGTGCCGTAAAAGATGTAAGATTCTGGAAGAAAATCAATCAATGATAAATGCATTCGAGGTAAAGACAGGTAAACAGTATAAAAGTATAGAAGAAGCCATTGATCTTTTTCATAGAAATATTGCTGCAGGGCCCATATATGTTTGTACTTGTTGCCACCAAACTTGGTTTCAAAAGAGTGTTTCAGTACTAAAGAAAACGTGTTTATCAGCTACATTTAAACACAATTACTGCACAAAAATGATATCAGGCAATAATGAAGAATGGATTTGTCATACATGCTTATCAGCATTAAAGGATGGTAAAGTTCCTAAACTTTCCTTAGCAAATGGAATGAAATGGCCAGACAAACCACCTGAGTTAGATTTGTATCAGCTTGAAGAAAGGTTAATTGCATTACGCATTCCTTTCATGCAGATAAGAGAACTTCCACGTGGAGGTCAATACTCAATAAAGGGAAATGTTATCAATGTTCCAGTAGATATTCAACCAACTGTAAACTCACTTCCAAGGCCTATGGATGACACCTTTACTGTTGCTGTTCAGCTTAAGAAGAAATTATCATACAAAAAGGTAGACTTCAAGGAAAATGTAAGACCACTTAGAGTTTTAACAGCATTACATTGGCTTGTGAACAAGAGCGAACTGTATAAAAAATCAGACATTGTCATTGATGACAAATGGTTTCAAGAAGTTACTAATAGTGCAGAGGATACTGTTAGAGAGTTTTTAGAAGATCGCAATAGACAGTCAAAGGAAAATGAAAGAAACAATGATTTTGGGCTGAAACAAGATAATGATTCTGCATTAGATTCAGAAAGGGTCGCAGAAGGATATGATTCTGATGGTTTCAGTGAGATAGATAGTGGTGAAAATGTTGGGAATGTAGATACCTTGGTGGACGATGCTAATGTTGAAAGCAAATATGATCAGACCTTTACATTTGCACCAGGTGAAGGACAACATCCACTCAGCTTGTATCAGGATAAAGATGCTGAATTTTTATGCTTTCCAACTATTTACTGTGGTCAGAGAAGACTTGATAATGATAAAAGACAAACGCCAGTTCATTACAGTGATATTGTAAAATGGGAGTTGCGAAGTGTTGATAGAAGAGCAGCACAATCAGTCCCAAATATCTTCTTCAAACATAAGAAACTACAAATGAAACAAATAAGTGACAAAGTTAATTTAGCTCTGAGAAGATGCAAAAACAAAGGGAAGACAATTACTGCGGCTGAAGCTAGAGATCCAGCATGCATGGATAAGCTTGTAAAATTAGACGAAGGTTATTACATATTTCGTCAGCTTAGAAATTCTCCAGCCTATTTAGAAGCTAGAAAGAAAGATATATTTGCAATGATAAGACAGCTTTCCTTACCCACATGGTTTATGTCATTATCAGCTGCTGACACAAGGTGGAATGATCTCTTGAAGATTTTAGCGAAACTGAATGATGCGGTTGATTATTCTGATGAGGAAATCAAGGCTCTGACATGGCAAGAGAAAACAAAACTTGTTCAGAAAGACCCAGTTACATGTTCAAGATATTTTGATCACAGGGTACAGGAATTTATCAATACAGTGCTGAAAAATGAATATCAACCAGTTGGAAAAATTACTGATTTCTTCTATAGAGTCGAATTTCAACAGCGTGGTTCTCCTCATATCCATATGCTTGTTTGGATTGAGAATTCTCCTGTATTGGCAAAAAAATCTGATGAGGAAATAATTGAATTTGTAGATCAGTATCTAACTTGCAGCATTGAAGATGATGACATCGCTGATCTTGTAGATCTTCAAAGGCATAAACATTCAAAGTCTTGTAGAAAGAAAGGACATGCAATATGCAGATTCGGGTTTCCATTGCCTCCTCTTCCAAGAACAATGCTGTTACATCCACTGGATGAAGACGTAGATAATTACAAAAGAAAATACTCAAACCTTCAGAAGACCATGAATGAGTATAAAGATAACTCTGAAATACTTTTTGATGAATTTTTGGAGAAAATTGTCAAAATGGACTTTGAAGATTATATAAAATGTATCAGAAGTTCTTTAAACACTGCTAAAATGTTCTTGAAGCGCAAGCCAAATGAAATGAGAGTTAATTTATTTAACAAGCAAATACTCCTTGGTTGGAAGGCAAATCTTGACATTCAGATCATCCTTGAACCTTATGGTTGTGCAACATACGTGGTTGGTTATATCAGTAAATCTCAGAGAGGTATGAGCGCACAGCTTGAAGCAGCAGCAAAGGAAGCTAGAAAAGGTAACTCTGATTTGAAGAAACAAGTCAGACATATTGGAAATGTCTTTTCCAACTGTGTTGAAGTGAGTGCACAAGAAGCTGTATACCTGACTTTGCAGATTCCTTTAACAAAAGCTACAAGGGATGTTGTTTTCATCAATACATCTACTGCAGAAGAAAGAGTGTTTTTGCTTAAACCTAAATCTATTCTAGATGAATTACCTCCTGAATCAACTGACATAGAATCAGATAATATGATTCAAAGATATTCTAAAAGGCCTAGGCAGCTTCAGCAGTTCTGTTTAGCCGATTATGTTTCTAAAGTTGACATCATATATCCTAAAGGAAATAGTTTGCCAGAGAAAACTAAAGACAAAAATGAAGATGATGCTTCGGCAAGTGATTCTAGTGATGACTGTGAAGCTGATGATGAGGTTGATAAATTTGAAAGTTGTGCTTCAAACATGTTATGCATGACCAAAAATGGTACCAGATATAAACTCAGAGCAACACCCAAGATAATACGCTATGTAAGATACAATAAAAAGAAAGATCCGGAGAATTATTACAGAGAAAGACTTATGCTTTTTATGCCCTGGAGGAATGAAGCAAAAGACTTGATTGGTTCATTTGACACTTTTAAAGCACATTACATTACATTGAAAGCTACCATAGAACCTAAACAAAATGAGTATGAGCATCATGTAGAAGAGCTTGAAATCGCAAGGCAAATGGCAGAAGCAGATGAAGATGCATATGATAAAATAGCTCCAAATACAGAACAAGAAAATAGGGAAGCTGAAGAGGAAGGTGAAAGAGAAGCAGAGCCTTTCATATACTTCAATCCAGACAGGGTAGTAGAACATAGACAGTATGATATTGGTATAGAGATACAGGCCACTTGTTCAGTACCATCTGTTGAAACTAACAGTGTTATACTCCCAGAAGATCAATATTTACTTTTACTCAGAAGTTTGAATTTAAAGCAACGGGAATTCTTCAATCATGTTATCTTTTGGCTGAAATACAAAGAAGAGCCACTATATACCTTTTTGTCAGGTGGAGCAGGTGTTGGCAAATCAGTTCTTATTAAAGCTCTTTATCAAAGTTTGTACAGAATCTTGAATCTTAGAGAGGGAGAAAATCCTGATGACATCAGAATCCTTCTTTGTGCTTATACAGGAAAAGCAGCTTACAATATCAATGGTGTAACAATTGCTTCAGCTTTTTTGAAAAAGTTTAAACAAGTGAATGAACTTTTGTCAGCTGATGAATTAAACACATTCAGAGTTAAATACAGGCATTTGAAATTGATCATTATAGATGAAATATCTATGGTAGGAACAAGCACACTAAGCTTCTTAGACACACGCTTGCAACAATTGACAGGAACAAAAACAACATTTGGTGGAATAAGCATTATTGCTGTTGGTGATCTGTATCAACTGATGCCTGTTTGTGACAAATGGATATTCAGTGATCCATCAAAGGGTGCTTCAGCACTAGCTCCTAATTTATGGAAAGATCATTTCAGAATGTATGAACTTGTTGATATCATGAGACAGAAAGATGATATTCACTTTGCACAGTTGCTGAATCGTCTGAGGCAAAATGAGCTGACAGAAGATGACAGAATTGAGCTAAGGAGGCACACTGTTGATCCTGAAGTAGATGCTTATCCAAAACAGGCTCCTCATTTATTTACCGAAAACAAGTTTGTGGCTAGACACAATGATAGTGTTTTGAGCAGATTATCAGAGGAAAAAATCATTATTCCTTGTCATGATACAGTTGTTGCTGCTAACATCTCAGCACAAAAAAGCAAAACTCTAATTGAGTCACTTCCAGAAGATTCTAACAAAACAGCAAATTTAGAAAAACATTTGAAAATAGCAGTTGGAATGGTTTATGATATAACAGTAAATATCAATGTAGAGGATGGTTTGACAAATGGATCCACATGTGTTGCAAAATACATTGAACGTAAAATGGAAGGAACTGATCGACCAAGTATAATTTGGGTTTTGTTTGATGATCCTAGCATTGGCAGTTTGACACGTGAGAAATCTTTTAATAGGGGTTTGTACAGTTCAAACATTCATAAGGCCTGGACACCAATATTTGACATAGAACGATCATTCATATACAATTTTAAAACTTATCAGAGAATTCAGTTTCCTTTGAAACCTTCAGCTGGAAAAACAGTCCATAAAGCCCAAGGGTCTACAGTTGATGAAATCGTTGTGGACTTGTCTCAATCAAGAGTTAGGAAACAACCACATATTCACTATGTTGCTTTAAGCAGAGTAAGAAAACTGGAAAATTTGTTCATTTTGAATCTTAATGAAGAAGCTTTGGCTGTTGATGAAAAGGTCAAAGTAGAGATGCAGCGGTTGCAAACAGAAGGTCTTCTTGAACTCTGTTATACTCCACTCTACAAAGTTGATCCTGGTAAAATAAAGGTTCTGTTTAACAATGCAAGGTCCTTGCACAAGCATTTTCATGAAATTGAGCATGAACCAAATGTGTTATCAGCTGATGTTGTTGGCTTTGCAGAAACTAGGCTATGCTCAAGAGATGAGAATATTCAGTTTAATCTCAATAGGTTCAGGCTGATAAGGCTAGATGAAACACAACAATATACTGCCAATAGACCTTATCATGGACTTGCTTTATATGTAAGAGAATGTCTAGAAATTCAGAAGATAGACAAATTCCATTCTAGTGCATGTGAATTCATGCTGGCTACTTTAAAGAAAGGTTACAAGTGTTCTTTTCAAGTTGTGGTTTTCTACAAGTATCCCAAAAGCTCGCAAACTGCTCTGAAAAATAATATGTTATGCCATTTGATGCCATTGATAGATTTGAATGCCAAATTAGTTATTCTTGGAGATTTCAACTTGGATGCAAATATGACCGCTTTGACTTTTGTAGATTTTATGCATACACAGTTAGGATGCGAACAGCTCATCAGCAAACCTACTACTGATTCTGGGTCATTGCTAGATCTGTTGTTTGCAAATTGCCCATGTTCTAGTGATGTTATTGAAGCTTACTGGACTGATCATAAGCTGATCTATGGTGCTTTTGAGACATAAATTTGAACACAAACCAGAAATATGCCTGTAGTTATATCAGAAAAATGCCAGGAGTTAAAAAAAATATGTCAGGAGCTTACAAGAAGTGTGCTAGGAGTTTAAAAGAAATATGCCAGGAGTTTACACTGTACCAGGAGTTTTCTAGAAACATGTCAGGAGATTACAAGAAATATGTCAGGAGTTAACAAGAATTGTACCAGTAGTGAACAAGAAATGTGCCAAAAGTTTACTGAAAATACGCAAGTTTGTGAGGAGGTTACAAGAAATATGCCAGGAGTTTACAAGAAATGTACCAGGAGTTTGTCAGAAATATGCCAGGAGTTTACAAGAAATGTGCCAGTAGATTACAAGAAATATGCCAGGCGGTTACAAGAAATATGTCATGAGGTTTCAAGAATTTTACCAGGAGTTTTCAAGAAATGTGCCAGAAATTTACTAAAAATATGCTTGGAAGTTTGCCAGAAATGTGCTAGGAGTTACAAGAAGTGTGCAAGGAGCTTACAAGAAATATGCCAAGAGATTACAAGAAAAGTGCCAGGAGATTACAAGTAATATGGCAGGAGGTAACAAGAATTTTGTCGGGCCTTTACAAGAAATGTGCCAGGAATTTACTTAAAAAATTGCCAGGAATTGCCAGAAATGTGCCAGGGGTTTACAAGAAGTGTGCGAGGAGTTTATAAGGAATATGCCAGGAGTTTGCAAGAAATGTACCAGGAGCTTATTAGAAATATGCCAGGTGTTTACAAGAAGTATGTCAGGAGGTTACAAGAATTGTGCCAGAAGTTCACTGAAAATATGCTAAAAAGGTTGCCAGAAATGTGCCAGTAGTTTTATCCAAAAGCTGTAGGAGTTGATGGCCTTATCTATCAAAGAGCAAGACAGAAATGTTTCAGACTGGTAGATATGTCAATGGATGGAAAACAGAGGGGAAAAATGATCAAGGAAAAGACAAACGGCATAACATAGGAAAAATATGCAACATGATATGGAATAGAATACAAAATATATATAGCATTTTATTTAATTTTGTTCACTTCAAAGTGTGTATCAGCACTGCCAAATACTTAGTTGTTGCCAAACAAATGATAATACTGCTTACCAGTAAATTGAAGTTTTATAAACTTATATGGCAAGAGCTACTCCAGGGTGGAGTCGATAGCCATGAATGTGCGCACAAAATTGCACTTTTGCTAAAAACATATATATCTTGGCAAGGTCTGAGTCAGACAAGCTTCCCTGTCTGGCAACAAGTTTTGATAATTTGATGCTGGAGAGGCTGTGTGAGGGGAAGAGTCATGTTCTTACGCTACCTGGGCCCCTAACATTTTGGCTTGCAAGAGGTAAAAGAGGTAAGGGTCTGTTTTTTTTTTTTTTGTTGTTGTTTTTGGTTTTGGTTTTACAGCCCTTTCAAGATTTTTTCACTTATATCGAGCATATCATTAATCAAAGGTGGGTTAAAACCAGAGTACCTGGACTTGAACTACAGCAGTGAGAGACCTTTTTTTTTTTTTTTTTTATTTTTGGTCGGCGCCTCCTCCCCTATCCGACCCCATTTTTTTTTACATACCGTGTAATTTATGTACATTATATTCCGTCTCCGTCACTCAGTGCGTATGTATGTATGTATGTATGTATGTATGTATGTATGTATGTATGTATGTATGTATGTGGCAGTGAGAGACCTTATGATTAAGAGTCATCACTCTTATCCACTAGGCCACGAAGGCCCATCGGTACAGCTCTTTGACTAATCCTTGCATAAAGTGCATTTGTGCACAAGGTTCTAAAGCCATTGTGATCACCCTGCGTTCATCGAACATGTGTCATGCATCATTAACATTTACCTTGTAAGCCCTCTAAAGGTGACAGCTTTACCTCAACCTTTATGTAGTTTTACAAGCAGTGGCACCTTTGCTTTGTGTCCTAAGAAGATACCTTGGTGATTGTGCCCGAATTTCATTTGTAGCATCCATTGGCTTTGGACTGCCATGATTTAATAAAGTATATGGCTGCCAGTGGGCTGTGTCCATCAGCTCTGGTGAGCATAGTGGCCCATGGGCCTCTTGTTTTGGTTTTACGGCCCTTTCAAGATTATTTCACTCATATCGAGCCGATCTTTAATCAGAGGTGGGGGAAAACCGGAGTACCCGGAGAAAAACCACCTGACCTTCCGTTGCAGAACTTGGCGTCTAACATGTGACCCAAGCGAGGCTCGAACCACAGCGGTGAGAGGTCTACTGGTATACATGGTACATTACAAATACTGTGGTTGGCAATGAGATCTAAAGACATTTTGTGTTCTTTTCTCTGCCTATGAAAGCTAATTTCAAATGACTGAATTACCGTAAAAATCCTAAAAATTCGGACATCTTAAATACTTGGCATAATTTTCGTAATTTTTTTTACAAATTTGTTTCACGATCCAGCCAGGAGTCCAAAAGGTGCACACGGAATGGCAAACAGTGCAGACCCTGATTGGACTCAGGAGCAGTCTGATCTGGATCTTCACTGTTTGCTTATGCCTAGCTGCCCCAATACTAAGGATCATTAACTGTAGTTAGATAAAAAAAAAAATGATCAGAAAATACAGATTCCTTACGTTTACATTTTTATGCCCCCAACTTGAAGAATATTGCTTTTGTCATGTTCGTCCATCTGTCCTTCAGTCCATCCTGCTTTTTTCTGCATAGCATAACTTTTGAACTGTGCATGCTAGGTTTTTAAAATTATATATACATATATACAATGTATATATGGATTCCTTATGAAAAAAATAATTGACCCATGTTTTTTTTTCTCATCAGGATTATGCCCCTTTGCAAAAAAAAAAAAAAAAAATGCTATGAAATCTTGTAAGCAAGATATCTCAAAAATCATTAGAGCTATTGCACTGAAACTTTGCAGACTGATTTGGGATGATGAGTAGATGAACTGATTAACTTTTTGAAAAAAAAAAAATAATCCGAAATTGTTTTCTTGAGTTATGGTTCTTTGGAACTTTGGGCATTTTAAGCTTGTAAGCAAGATATCTCAAAAACCATTACAGATATTGCCCTGAAACTTTACAGACTGATTGGGGACAATGAGAAGATGAACTGATCAACTTTTGAAAAAAACTCCAATTTTTTTTTTCTTTCGTTATGGCCCTATGGAATTTTTGGGCATTTTAAGCTTGTAAGTTAGATAGCTCAAAAACCCATTACAGCTATTGCACTGAACTTTTACAGACTCATTGGGGATGATGAGAAGATGAACTGATTAATTTTTGAAAAAAATCCGATTTTTTTTTTTTTAGTTATGGCCCTTTGAAATTTTGGGCACTTTAAGCTTGTAAGCAAGGTATCTCAAAAAAGATTTGAGCTATTGCCCTGATACTTTACAGGGTGATTTGGATGATGAGTAGATGAACTGATTAACTTTTGGAAAAAAAAATCAGAAATTTTTTTCTTGAGTTATGGCCCTTTGAAAGTTTGGGCATTTCAAGCTTGTAAGCAAGATATCTCTTAAACTATTTGAGCTATTGTCTTGAAACTTTACAGACTGATGGGGGATGGTGAGTAGATTAACTGATAAACTTTTGAAAAAAAATCTGAATTTATTTTCTTGAGTTATGGACCTTTGAAAATTTGGGCGTTTCAAGCTTGTATGCAAGATAACTCTAAAAGTATTTGAACTATTGCCATGAAACTTTACAGACTGGTTGGGGATTATGAGTAGATGAACTGATTATACTAGTATTTGGACTATTGCCATGAAACTTTACTGACTGGTTGGGGATGGTGACTATTGAAGTGATTAACTTTTGAAAAAAAATACAAACTTTTTTTTAGTGCACCTTTGAAACTTTGGGCATTTTAAACTTGTAAGCAAGATACGAGAACCGCTAAGGCTAGGCTTATAAAATGTTCCAAGCTGTTTGGAACTAATGTGAAGATGGTCTGATTAAATTTTGGTGTAATTTTATAAACATTTGATCAAATTATGCCCCTTTGTAGACCAAGGCATTTCGGCAAAGAAAAAGCTTGTTAGCAAAATATATCAAGAGCCACTTTAGCTTGAAATTTTACAGGCTGTTTGGAATCAATCTGAAGATGATTTGGTCAAATTTTGGTATAATTTTATTAAAAATTGACCAGAGTATTCCCCTTTGTGGACATAGGCAATTTGGCATAGAAAAAGCTTGTAAGCAAAATATCTCAAGAATGGCTAAGGCAAGGCTTATAAAACTTTGCAAGCTTGAAATTTTGCATGCTGTTTGGAGTGTGTGTGTGTGTGTGTGTGTGAATTCGGGTTTAACGTCGCTTTCAACAATTTTTCAGTCATATCACGACGGTGTCTGGTTGCGACAGGGAGCTCAATGCTCACGTTTATAGTGCTGCCTCACTGAAGTATCATGTCCCAGACACATTACATGATACCACACCCAGTCACATTATCCTGACACTGGATCGACCAGTCCTAGCTCTACCCCGTAAATCTGAGTGCCAAACGAGGAGCAGCTAGTACCATTTTTAACGACTTTGGTATGTCGCGGCCCGGGATCGAACCCGAGACCTCCCGTTCCCCGGAGCGGACACTCTACCAACTGAGCTATCGGGGCCGGTATGCTGTTTGGAACTAATCTGAAGATGATCTGATTAAATTTTGGTATAATTTTATTAAAATTGACCAGATTATGCCCCTTTGTGGACATAAGCATTTTGGCCCTTTGAAAATTTTGGCATTCAAAATATCACTAAAACTGTGTGAGCTATTGTCCTGTAACTTCAAATGCTTATATGGGATGATTAGTAGATGACCTGATTAACTTTTGTTTTTCTTGTGTCATGTGCTGTGAAAATTTCAGCATTGCAACCAAATAAAAATAAGCTATCTCAATTACTGTTAGGGGCAAGCAGTGTTAGGGTCAAGAAATTGGGGGCATAGTGTTTCATAAACACTGGCTCTAGTAAGACAATATTTCTTCAGCCTGCATCTCGCAACGGTTGGAAAATTTATTGACTATGGAAGTTTTGTTTCAGGCGCACTGACTATGACCAAGAGTTTAAAGTACAAGAGGCACCGGTTGGAAGGCGTACAAGAGCTGCTTCAAAGGCTGCTACCACTTCAAAAGCACGTAACACAAGGAAAAACACTTCAAAAAAGAAAAATAAGAGTGATCCTCCTGAACCTATACTGAGCTTAATTGAAGTACATGCAGCAGAGAGTGCCACATGTGATAGTTCATCAGAACACAGAATCCAACCTCTTCCAGAGACTTCTAGTGTTGTTGGCACATGTGTCACACCAGACAATAGACTACAAAGATCAAGCACAGGGAGAAGATCTTTTCATGTAGTGTCCAGTCCTATTGCTGATGTGAAATCACCCCAGTTACACACACCGAAACACCACAGGTCATCGCAGTTACACACACCGAAACATCACAGGTCACCGCAGTTACACACACCGAAAAATCACAGGTCCTGCAAAACACCTATCCAAAACTTTGACTTAATGAATGTGAAAGAGAAAGTTCATGCATACGAGGAGATTGTTTTGATAAGTCCCGAAACCAATACAAATGTAGTTCAGGTGACACAGAACACAAACAATAATTCAAGAGAGAAAGGTACTCCTAGACAAAGTCCTGTGACACCAAAAACTCCAGCTACTGTGACTAGAAAGTCGGTTTCCCCCAAGACACCAGAACAGATAGTTGGTGCAGATGTCCCTGTAGAAACCAAACTGCCTCAGAAACAAGACAGACAAATTGATGTGCAAACAATAGTGTCTCCAGTGATAGATGCTTGTGATAGTTCAAGACAGAATTCAAATGCACGGAAAAGCAGACAGTCTTTGCGTATAAGTTTAAAGAAACTCTCTCTGAAGCATGGAAAAGTGTTGCCATCAGTGGAGAGACGATTAGAGGTAGGGAAACATACCATCATAGTAAGAGGAATGAAATGAATACTACCATATTCACCCTAACTATTTATATGTATGTACGGCATAATGTTTACTCTTAAAGCATTGTAGAACACGTAATTATTAATTGATTATCCTATAATACACAAGGTCAACCAATATTCAAAAATCATAAATCATGTTTTTAATTGCGTCAATCAATAAAATTGTCATTAATCAAGTAATTTCGTATTGGCCCAGTTACAGGTCCTTGGTCAGCTGTATTGGCCTCGGCCTTCGGCCTCGTGCCAATACAGCAGACCTCGGACCTGTACCTGGGCCAATACGAAATTACTTGATTAATAACATTATAATAATAACGCTTCATGTATTTATATAAAAAAAAACCCTAAATAGTCATCTGCTGAAATATATCTGAAACTGTAAAGCTGAAGCTGCATCATAATTACCATCAATGTTTGTACTGTATGTATTATTCATACAGACAGGCCTGAGCAAAGTGTGTTAACCTAGATGAGGCTTGCAAGTTAAATGATCTCTTTCATATTTCCATGGACATGAGAAAGATGAAATGTTTACATTTCTTAATAGTTTTGTATGGACCAAACTACAGTGAAATTTCGATGGCTTGAAGACCCATACAGGGTTTTCCCTCATTCGAAACCTCTGAGAGTCCTTAGGACCATTGTGATCAAGCTCAAAGAGTCCCATCCTAAATTCATGAGTCCTAAATTTTACATAGGAAAAGCTGTTTACACTTTCTGACGGTTACAAAACTGCTCTGAGTAGTTAGTGATTCATCTCTAATGCCTAATTATAACTAACTACATTTAGTTATGTTTCAGGGTATCCAGACAATATCCCCTCTGGACAAAATCCCCTCTGCTCATTTTTGCATAGGTGGACGAAATCCCCTTCATGTTTTTTACAAGGTGGACATAATCTCCTTTGAAACTTTTTACAGGGTGGACATAATCCCCCTCGTGATTTTTACAAGTGAAAAGTGTCTGTGTAGTGTGTATATGTATCCACTGTCAGGGGTCCATGAGGACTCCCACTGCTTCATTCAAAGAGTTCCAGGCAGACTTTTAGTCAGATACCCAATATCCGTCAGGGAAATCTCTGCTAATAGATGTTTGCCAGGGTTCTTTCTAACTCGTTTGTGAGACCCTAGGAAAAAATCCATAACTGCTGAAATAAACATATTTGGGATAATTGTCTTATTTGATCTGAAAATGTATATTGTGTGTACTTATTAGAATTGCCTCTATGAGGCGATTCTAATGAGTACACACAACATACATTTGCTTTGAAGAGAATTGAAAATGTGTCCATATTATGCCTCCTTACCTGGGCCCTTAGATCAACCCACCGTGGCTCGAACTACCAGTCTGGAACATATTTTCATGGTCCCAAATGGCCCCCGCCCAGGCAAAGCGATGCGAGACGGCCCGTCCATGCTTATAAACCCTAATGGTTTCATTGGGCGGCAGGGCTTGAGATGTCATTTCATCTCACTGTCGGGTAAAAGTCCCACAAAATTGGAAGCAACATCTCCAAAATGACCTATACAGTGTTGACAGGGATGTTAAACCTCAAAACAAAACAAACAAAATCATGGTCCCAAAGGCATTGAAAAAAGATTTTACTAGACTTTGTAAATTTCAAGATGTTTAACTTTTCAGACTCATGACACCTCTAAACCTTCGAGACCTCGGACACGTCTACGACTCAAGAAGACAAAAACAGAAAGTGTATGTATGAGTTGTTATAGTTATTATATATAGACATAACAATATATAATACATGCACTGGAAGGTCTGATTTGCACCACTCTGCCTGGACAGACTTAGTATTCTAAGCAGTTTACCAGTACTCCTGTGAAGTCAGTTTCAGCTCTGTGTGGAAGCACCATGCAGCCCAAATCTATTTCTCTAAGCCCTGATGGCTAATATAGCTGGCCGCTGAAATGAAATCTGAGGGTGTCTGGGTTCAAAAATGCCTCAAAATTGACGCTGGCAAAACATGCTGCAGACTGAAAATTGCCAGTGCCAAACTCCTTAATTGTTGCCTTGACAGCAGTGTGAAGATTCAGATTTGGTCAAAAGTACATGTGAAATCACACTTTTTAACAACTTAGAGATGCCCCCTCATTACCATGGCAACAATGATTTAGCCTAAAAGGGTCCATTTTAAAGGCTACTGCCTTGTGAACATTCCTGCCAAATTTGATGTAAAACAGTCCATTCATTATGAAATAATGGCTATATGAAGTTGCTGTCCTAGGCAGCACTGTGAAAATCAGCAAAATTTGTTAAGTCCCCAAGTAGGGATGGATTAGTTTATACTAATTTATTTTAGTTCGATTGCGATGAAAGCTTTAAGCTTATTGAATCGCTCTCGAACACTCATTCCGGATGTTTTCACGCGCGTGAGAGAGAGAGGCAGTGGCTTTAAGACCACTGCTACCCATTTACACCTGGGTGGAGTGGGGCAGTGTCATTACGTGTCTTGCCCAAGGACACACCTCGATAGGGATGGATTAATTGGTGTAAATTTATACTTGTTATCAAAACACAGTTATGACTTCTAAAAGTGAGTTAAGTACAATAAACGGGGATTAGCAGTCAACCATAAATGAGGACTGTCAAATAGGCAACAATTTATTGCTAAAAAAGTGTCTAAAGTAGTCATATTTTAAACAGGCATAACTTTGTTAATTTTTTGTCAGTTTCAGTGAATTTTGTACCAAAATGTAGGGCAGCATTTACTCTATCTGAGAAAGGGCATGGTGCTACTAAAAAGGGCATAGTACCACGCCATGCTAAAAAGGGCTGGCGGGGAAACACTAATTACTTTAAACTGTCTTGCATTTATTATATAGCATACGGTGTATACATGAATATTTTTGCTAAAAATGTGAATAGTTTCACATTTTGAAGCCTCTGGACTATCTTTAGCAACAAACAACGATTCTGGCCAGATTGGCCTGATGCTCTTTCTTGTCTGTGTTTTTCTGATCTTGCTTAACCCTTTTTGTACCAAATGGAATCTTCCTCCTGTATAAAGCAGGAGTCTATTTCAAAATCTAGGGGTGACAGATTGTTTTTCTTCAAAATTTACTTGGAAAATGGCTGAACTTTTTGCAGACAGTGTAGGCCCTGATCAGTCACTGCATTGTGTGGCTTCTGATCTAGGTCTACACTGTTTTGCCAAATACCCATTTTGGGGTTTCTGGTACAAAATGGGGTTAATGACATATGTTTAAACCAAACAGACTGCCAATGAAGCAGTGGACACAACTGCAAGTAGTACAAACCACGATGAAGAAGCTAGTATTGTTGATGGAGATGTTGTTGATGGTAATGCTGAGTGTGGTGATGATATAAGAGAGCGGACCCAGGATGACGATGACGAGAACAACGCTGACGTTTCTGATATGGAGACGGATGAACGGGAGCAAGCAAAGCCTAAAACTACCAGGTACAACATGAGCAGTTTCATACATGAGCAGCTGAATAAAAAGGCTGTTTTCTTTGCATCACATGAACAATGAAATGAACACCCCCACCCCCGCTAAACCCAACTTTATATAGAGAAAACTGAGGTTTAAGGGGCTGAACATTATTTTTCGTATTTCTGCTCCAAAACGTAGGTTGTGGGTGCTCGTTAGAACCGCCTCATTGAGGCGGTTCTAACGAGCACCCACAACCTATGTTTGCAGTATAAATAAGAAAGTATCATGGATTTTCATCAGAAGAGTAGCCATATTGGAGATGTGAAAAAATGCACTATTTCGCACGGGTGTGTTATCGTAATTGACCTTATGTATAGCTGCAGTCCATTTCAAAATTTAGGGTTGTCTTGAAAATTAATTGGAAACTGGCTGGACTTTTGCAAACAGTGTAGGCCTTGATCAGATGATCTGGGCCTGCACTGTTTGCCAGTATCCCGTTTTGGGGTATGCCATGCAAAAACGGATTATTATTGCCAAATGCTCCGCAAATAGTTAATTTATGAAGCCATTTACTGCTGATTTCTTAACTGTCTTTACAAGAAAAAAAAATATGCACAAAATAAAAAAAAATACGCACAAAATATGCGCAAAGAGCATCTTTAAAAAAAACACACACAAACAGCTGTTTCTATCGATTTTTTGCTCTTTGGTCTCTTATTAGGTCACTCAACACACACTGGCTTTGAGTTACTCAGGTCAAAGGTGAAACCCCCAACGTTGCAACAGAAAGGGTTTTTCTCCATATACTCTAATTTTTGCCCATCTCTGAGTAATGAAAAGCTCAAAGAAAGTGAAATTATTTTGAAACCAGAACGAAAAGGTATGAGCCAGTGCACAACCAACCTACAATAAGCTGTGCATCCAGCAGAACCAGCAAAGATTCAGATCAGCCTCTGCATAGACATTCTGATCAGTGGTTGCTCCTTACATGAGTCTTTTAACCCATATTATACGCGATGCACCAAACTGGGTAAGTTGCTTGTGCCAAGGGCTTCCCACTCAAACCCAAAATCTTGACCTTGACTTTGAACTGTGACCAACTTTGAAAAAAATTACTATGCCCGGGGACATGTTCGTGTTTCACAAACACATCTTGTTTACATTTGAAACAACAGGTTCCAACTCGAGTTCATTTCTCAAGGACTATAAAAGCTTCATTAATGATACTTGTTACAAACTTGCATCTAGCGATGGCAATTTCCATATTGAACCTTGACCTACATTTCATGGTTCACTGACTTTGTGAACTGTGACAACCTTTGCTTATTCCCTGATGTTCAAGTCCATTTCTCAAGAACTATTAGAGCTTCATTTGTGACTCTTGGTGCAAACTTGTATTTAGGGATGTGAACTTTAATTCAAGCATCCATAATTGACCTTGATCTACATTTCATGGTTCACTGACTTTGCACACCTACAGGTGGAGGAATTCTTGTTTAGCAAAATGTTTGTATAGTTGCTATGTTGAATAATGAGTTTCATTGATATGTGAACTAATGAGTTTGTCAGTTTTGAACAACTGGTCCCTGATTGACATACATTACAGAACAAAAACTCGAGCAATGTTGAATAATGGGGAACAACAGGGCTTAGCCAAGTCAAGCACAAGAACTAAAACAAGGCATGCATCTAAGACAGAATCTCAGCAAACTGACATGGGAACAGACTCGGCTATTAGTTCTGATGAGAAGACAGAGACTGAGGAGATGAAGACAAAATCTACAAGGACAAAGACGAGAAAGGCTGTAGAATCGCTGCAGTCAGAGGTCAGCAGCAATGAAAAAGATTCTGGGTTGGGGATCACAGATCGTGTGTTGAGTACTAGTTCAGGGGAAGGTGAGAGACCAAGAGTGACAAGGTCGAAGATGAGGAAACCTCCAGTGGTTAATCCTAGCACTATGGACACAGATGATAGTGATGCCTTCACAAGTCCTGCAGGGAAGGGCACGAGAGTAACAAGGTATTTTAACTGTGTCACACAGAGCCCTTGACATAATTATCTCTTACCTCAGTAGTACCATATTTACTCCTAAAGATTTGGACACTTCACCACAACCCCATTATAACACGGTTCTATATAACACAGTTTTGAATATAACACAGTTTTAAAATGGGTCCAAAAATGTATAGTTTATATAGAAAAATGACCATTAAAATGTATAGATTACATATAAAAATGACCATAAATGGTCATTATCTACATAGTCTATACATTTTTGTTCACATACTTGAAACACGGTTGTATAACTAACAAGGTTTCTGCTTTGGACCCCATTAACAGTGTTATAAAAAGGTTGTGGTGTTATAATATATATAAGCCTGAGCAAACTGGAGACCCATATCAGACTGCTTCAGAAGTAGTCTGATCTGGGTGCACACTGTTTGCCACTTTAATATAAAAAGTCATTGTTCCCAAAAAATGAAGAATTCGTTAAACTATGAGATGTGTGTGAACCTCTGTGGCCTGTTGGTTAAGAGCACTGACCCTTTAACAATAAACCTCTTCGTGTTGTGGGTTCTAGCTTTACTTTGGTCACATGAGAGACACCAAGCACTGCAATGTTAGATTAGATGATTTTTCACTTTTTATATGAGCCCCGCCAAGCGAATTTGTGTCTTCGAGCATTCCGTCATGACAAATTTTAACTGCACATGCCCAGCCATTTAGAGGGGCCAGGGATATGGCTTTCTGTCTGAAGGTTTCTCTTGATTCACTGCTTGTATGAGCGAGCAGCGAAGGTTCTGGCGAGACTGCGTGGATGCGCAGGCTCGCCTGAACCTTCACTGCTTGCATAGGCGATAAGTACCAAAATCGCTTGACGGGGTCCATATCAGTTTGCACCCAAGTTTGATCAACAAGATAGGCTTGATACAAGTGAATTAACCCATTTAGTTCCAGAAACCCCAAAACGATTACCCTGGCAAACTGTGCAGGCCCACATCAGACGCCGCAGAACGTGGCGTCTGACCAGGTCCTTCACTGTTTGCTAAAAGTTCAGTCATTTTCCAAATAAATTTTGAAGAAAACACAACCTGACACCCCTAAATTTTTAAATGGACTCCTTCTATATATAAGGAGGAAGATTCCATTTGTTACAAAAAGCGTTAATCTTCAAAGGGCTGTGAACACCCCAAATACATGTATAAAAAATATTGTTCATTGTAAAGTAAACCTCTAAGCCTGCCCAGGCAAAGCGGTGTGAGTGTTGGACCGTCCATGCTTATAAACCCTATTGGTTTCATTGAGCAACAGGGCTTGAGAGTCATTTCATCTCAATGTCGGGTAAAAGTCCCACAAAAGTTGGAAGCAACGTCTCCAAAATGACCTTTTCAGTGTTGACGGGGACGTTATACCTCAAATCAAACAATTGTAAAGTAAACATGGTCATAACAATGCGCATGACAGGCCACTTTCTGGAAGTGTTGTTTGACACCTTGTTTGGAGAGGTCTCTAAGGTCATCATCACTAATTCTGCTGAGGCCGGCCACAGTGATCAGGAGGTAGCAGGTTCAATAAGTGTTTGCGTAGGCAATATTCTTTCATGGAGAATGATAATGGAATCTTTTCTATGGTCTCTCTCTCTTCTGTTGCTTAAAGAAGGGCAGTTATGAGTTTCTGGAAAAGAATGTGCACTGTACTGGTTAACTGCTTTATGTATAAAAATAGAAGTGAAGGCAATGATCAGGAATCAATACAATTAACCCACAGCTCCCGTCAGACATACCAAGGGAAAGAAACACAAACATGAAACAACTAGACCCAAATAGAAACATCACTAGCAGAAAGCCAAAAGGACAGTTACTTTCCCACAAAATGGCCAATTGGCTATCCAAAGCAAAATAATATAAGCGATACACACTCTCAAAGACAAGCCATAACAAAAATAAACCACGACAGAAGAACCGCCTTGGAATGGTCAGTGAAACGAATTCCACTTGGGGGCTTAAATCGATTTTACTGCAATGTAAGATTCTCGCTCTCCCATCGCGATTTAGACAAATAATTTGTTCAGTCTGCATGAAGGCCTCCTAACTCATCAGTGCAACATCTCCGTGAACAGGAAAAGTGTTTAGGTAAACTGACCGGCTCAATAAAACCTTAATACTGTTGACTGGGCAGTTACACTCTAAACAAATTATGCTTCCACGCAGAGCTGAAACAGACCGCACACAAGACTAGTAAACCACTTCGAGGATCTAAGCCTGCCCAGGCAAAGTGGTGCGTGTCGACCATCCATGCTTATGACAGGACTTGAGATGTCATTTAATCTCATTGTTGGGTAATGTGTGTGTGTGTGAATTCGGGTTTAACGTCGCTTTCAACAATTTTTCAGTCAAATCATGAAGGTGTCTGGTTGCGACAGGCAGCTCAATGCTCACTTTTATAGTGCTGCCTCACTGAAGTATCATGTCCCAGACACATTACATGATACCACACCCAGTCACATTATCCTGGCACTGGGTCAACCAGTCCTAGCTCTACCCCGTAAATCTGAGTGCCAAGCGAGGAGCAGCTAGTACCATTTTTAACGACTTTGGTATGTCGCGGCCCGGGATCGAACTCGTTACCTCCCGTTCCCCGGAGCGGACACTCTACCAACTGAGCTATAGGGGCCGGTCATTGTTGGGTAAAAGTCACATAAAATTAGAAGCACTTTTTTATATCAGTTTGTTCAACACGATTGGCTTGATGCAAGTGGATTAACTCATTTAGTACCAGAAACCCCAAAACGAGTACCCTGGCAAACAGTGCAGGCCCAGGTGCTTCAACGCAGAGCTGAAACCAACCGCACATGAGTACTGGTAAACCGCTTAAAGGTTCAAAGCCTGCTCAGGCAAAGCGGTAGGTGTCTGACCGGTCATGCTTATAAACCTTATTGGTTTCATTGGGTGGCAGGGCTTGAGATGTCATTTCATCTCAATATCAGGTAAAAGCCACAAAATTGGAAGCAATGTCACCAAAATGACCTCTACAGTGTTGAAGGGGATCTTAAACCTCAAATAAAACAAACACTCTGCAGGATTGAAAGTGTTTACCATTCAAGTTAGACCTGATTGAAATGTTTACTACATGTATATATTTTCTAGGATCTAAATTTCTACTGTTTTGCTATTCAGTAGATAGAAAAACAGTAGTAACCTTTGTTCATATGACTGAAATTCCGTGGTTTTCCAGAACAAAGACAAGGAAGAGACAACTTGAAGAAGTATCTGACAGTGAGAGCATCAGGTCCAAGAGATCATGTACAGAGACATCTATACTGGCAGGAAGGGTAGGTAGTAAAAACAACTTCAATCAAAGGCATAAAAATGCTACTACAGTCCAACCTGTATTTAGCAAGCACCTCTGGGATATTCAAAAAGTGCTTGCTTAAGGCAGGTGCTTGCTTAACACAGGTGAATTTTAATGCATTTTCCTTTTTCGGGAACTGACTGCCTGCTTGCTTAAGACAGGTTACTTGCTTAATAGAGGTGGCCACTAAGACAGGTTTGACTGTAGTTTATTAACCTTAAAGTATGGTTGATGACATTCTGCCCTTATTTTTTTTTAGAGGAAATCAGACTTTGCATTTGTATAAGCTACTCATTTTTTTTTTCAGGAAAAATATTGATTTATTTGGCATATTAAATGATGTGAGGTTTGAACAAATACTGTTTTTGTCATACCTGCATAAAGTACGGCACAATATAGGAGTCTGCTTTTCTGTTTGTTCATTTGTCAAATTGTCAATATTTGCGACAACCCGAGCTTTCACCTTAAAGTTCATGTTTATACAGGCACAAGATAGCCATTGGCAGAATTCTTGTTTCCTGAGGATCTCCATTTTTACTTCCACCCAATTAACATGTTAGTCAGCTCGATATAATTGTGATAATCTAGAAAAAAATTGTAAAATGCAAATAAAATAGAGGAGCACATAAATTGTGTTGCCTACTTGGGTCTTTGCTGTGTGAGCAAGTTGTGTACCTTTCACTGAGCCCAGTCTTGTGTGAAGCTGATCTCAAGATAATCTTGTCTTCCTGGTATGACCAGGTACAATACAAACCAGCCTGTTCTGTTACACAGACTAACAAGTCTCGAAGTTTTACATCTAGATCTATACTAGGTATATTTTTGGCCCCACCCATCAGGGCTTGAAGAAATAGATGGGCTGCATGATGCTTCCACGCAGAGCTGAAACCGACCACACACGAGGACTGGTAAACCGCTTAGAGAATTTAAGCCTGCTCAGGCAAAGCGGTGCGAATCGGACCGTCCATGCTTATTAACCCTATTGGTTTCATTGGGCGAAAGGGCTCGAGATTTCATTTCATCTCGATGTCGGGTAAAAGTCCCACAAAATTGGAAGCAATGTCTCCAACATGACCTTCACAGTGTTGACGGAGATGTTAAACATCAAATCAAACAAATCGAACAAGACTAGGTATATAGTACTAATAACTATCCAACTAGCTTTTGCGCAGCCTGATCTGTACCTTTGTTGTTCGCAAATGGTCAAAACAGGTTTTCTAATGTCATGTCTCATAATTATGATCTGTTGATTTTCAGGATGATACGCCAACCAACACCAATGATGAACAGTAAGTATACCTCACTATTTCTATTTTAAAGCTTATCCTTTCTGCTTTCTGAGAAAAACTTTCTCATGTAGTTTTAATCACTAGTTTTGGCTACCTTCATCTATAAAGGCTGCAAAAGTTTTCAATAAAAACACGGTTTTTACTTTTTCTATGCAAAAGCCTATGTGACCGAAGTTGCAGGTTAACAAGACGCTAATAAATTGAAAACAAGCCTGACATTTCCTTGTTGTGCTGTCAAACCCATCATTATTTTTCTTACCCACAAAAATGGTAAAGTTCTGAAGATATTGCTAGCTGACTGCCCAAGAATGCAGAAAATAATGGGCAAAATTGTCCCTTCACATCAATGTAACAGAGCAAAGAAATCGTGCTGTTATACAAGGGAATATTCTTGTCCATGGGTGAGAAACATGTATTTCAATGGATTTTATTAGTTTTGTCCATGGCTTCAGATAAGGAGGAGGCGGCAGGGTGATGAAAGTAATATTTTGGATTGCTTTTCTTATGGTTGGTTGATTTGAGGTTTAACGTCCCCGTCAACACTGTAAAGGTCATTTTGGAGACGTTGCTTCCAATTTTGTGGGACTTTTACCCGACATTGAGATGAAATGACATCTCAAGCCCTGTCATCCAATGAAACCAGTAGGGTTTATTAGCATGGACGGTCCGCCTCGCACCGTGGTTCCTGGACAGGCTTAGATCCTCTAAGCGGTTTACCAGTACTAGTGTGCGGGCCGGACTCAGCTCTGCGTGGAAGCATCATGCAGCCCATATATTTCTTCAAGCCCCTATGGGCGGGGGCCATGCTTTTCTTATATCTCCATACAAACATGCATTGTAGATCTTAATAGAATCACCTAATCAAAATTACTGAAACAAGTACCCATGACATAGAGAATCTTACATGAGTGTCCATGTATTATTGAATTTATTAAATGAGTTGAGGAAAAGGGATGAAATGCGAGGCTTTGCCGAGCATTTTATGCCTTTTCCTCAATGAGTTTAATAAGTTCAATAATACTTGAGCACGAATGCACGCTTCTATTTATCATATGACATTTAAAACGCTTTTTATTCACGACTGCTTCACCAAAATGTCGATACTTCGCTATAAGTAAACGTGACGTCGTTAAGGACATCGTGCATGTAACCTTACGGTTTGTATCTAACTAATTTGAATATTTAATATTGAATTTATTGCATGGCGTTATTACATTCTCAGACGCGATATCATATGATAAATATGTTTCTTATAAGAAATAAGGAAAATTATCCGTTAATTATCCTGGTTACTCCTTATACGGAGCTAAGATGCTTGTCTTAGATGTATCTACGTCTTTTTGGTATATATATCTTGTGATCCAAATTTTTCAGGTCCAGTGATGATAGCTGCGCCATCTCCTCGTGTCCACCAAACAAAATTGTGAGACCAAAGCCTTTCATGCAGAATATGTCTCTGTCAGCTGCTAAACCTTCCAATCTGAACCCAGGCCTGGTTAGATCTTTCATCCACAGGAACAGCCCAGCTCCAAAACCAACACTTAAGGTAGTACTGCATGTTGTCCTGTTATGTACTGCATGTTGTCCTGTTATGGTGACTGAATATACAGTGAAATTCTGCTGTTAAGACAGCCTAAACTAAGACTAATTCTGCTTTTAAAATCTTACTTAGGAGGTCTTAAGGACCACTTTTGAACAGTCACAAAGTTGGTCTTAATAGAGGAATTTTACTGCACTCTTTCTATACTCTGCCTCTCTTGCCAATAGGGGTTCATTCTAAAAGAAAAGAATTTGCCTCCTTTCCATTCACAGCATATACCTTTTCTTTGGAGGATGCAGGCAAGCAACAAAAACAGGAAAAAAAAAAAGAAATGTCTCCCTTAGATAAAATTTCAAATAAACATTCTCTGGGTGTATATACGAGGGGTGATCAATAAATTCGAGAACTTTTGCTATAACTTAATAATGAAAAACGATACTCACGAATACTGTTTATTATTTCTCAATATAGGATCCCTTGACCTTGATACACTTTTGACACCTGTTCATCCACGTGCCAAACGCGTGACGTAAGCCGTCACGTGACACCTCCCTAAGTGCCACCGTTATAGCACCCCTAGTTCATCTAGCGTCTCATATTTTACTCCACGCAGCTGATCCTTCACATTTGGAAACAGGAAAAAAGTCACAGATAGCCAAGTCTGGGGTATACGGTGAATGCGGTAGAGTTTCGATACCCAGTTCCTTGAGGGTGGACGTCACAAATTGACTCGCGTGCACTTGAGCGTTGTCTTGGTGCAAAAAGAACCCCGACCTTACAAGTTCAGGACGTTTATCTCAAATAGCTCTCTGCAACTGGAATTTAATAAGATGTGCGTAGTATCCACTGTTGACTGTAGTTTTAGCTGGCACCATGTGATTCCACACAATTCCTTTCGTGTCACAGAATATGATGGACATAACTTTACCCACTGACTTGGAAAGTCAGGCTTTTACAGGTAATGGTGACGATGCATGCTTCCACACGGAACTCTGTTGCTTGCTTTCCGGCTCAAAGAAGTGGAACCATGTTTCATCACATGTTATTATTTAATTCAGGAACCCATCACCTTCCTCTGCATATCGGTTGAGAATATCTCGACAGATCTGTTTCCTTACTCTCTTCTGGTCAGGCTGAAGTAGACGGGGTACCCACCTTGCACAGACGCGGCTTAATTCAAGCATTTCCGTCAGAATCTCTTTGACTGTACCATAACTTAAGTTAAAGTCCTCCGCTACATTTGAATCCAGCCCGCACACTAGTACTGGTAAACCGCTTAGAGGATCTAAGCCTGCCCAGGAACCGCAGTGCGAGGCGGACCGTCCATGCTAATAAACCCTATTGGTTTCATTGGGCGACAGGGCCTGAGATGTCATTTCATCTCAATGTCGGGTAAAAGTCCCACAAAATTGGAAGCAACGTCTCCAAAATGACCTTTACAGTGTTGACGGGGACGCTAAACCACAAATCAACCAACCAACCACTACATTTCTAACAGTCACTCCCCTGTCTTCCATTACGTATTGTTCAATGGCAGCACAGTTTTCCTCTGTAGTATACTTCACAATGCGGCCAGATCGGGCGTCATCTTTGGTCAATTTTCTTCCTTCACTGAAGCGATGCCACCATTTATGAATACAAGATTTCGAAAATGCTGCTTCTCCGTATACTTTTTGGAGATCTTCTTTGATTTCGCTCATAGTCTTCCCTAATTTTAGGTAGAATTTAATGATAGTCCTCTGTTCTGCAACAACGTCGTCAGCCATTTCTGAAAGGTGAACATGAAGGATGATGTCGAAAACATGACGTCATTGAAAAACTAGTGAAGTCACGAACGTAATACCTTGATGACGTTGTCTGTAACGTGCTATTCTATCGACCATATACATTTTATTGCGATTGGTTGTATATTAAAAAAGTTATAGCAAAAGTTCTTGAATTTATTGATCACCCCACGTATATTTACTTTTAGCAGAGATGTACCTCCAACAAGGCTTTTCTGAAGGGTTTAATATCTGTAGGATACCTCAACAAAACTGGTCCGGCACCATTTAACTGGTCCATGGATTTTGAAATCCAATGTCTTGTACTTTACCCTTCAAGGGCTAATTACTAGTAACAGACAGGATTTACAAAACATTTTTATGCCCCCACCATTCGAACATTCTTCGAATGGTGGAAGAGCATAATGTGTTAGCCCTGTCTGTCCACGTCTGTGTCTAGGATGGTGTTAGCAATTTGTGTTTGTATTCTTAATTGCACTTCCAGGTGGGGGCATTTATGTCCTTTAGACACATTTCTAGTTTTGTCTTATTTTTCGTATCATATGCTGGGTAATGTAATGACAAGCTATATTTTCACTGAAATATAAGAAAAAGTATATTGTTTTGTGCTCTAGAATTGTAGGCTATTTACTGCTCTAGAATGACATCTTTAGCAAAACTAAGTACTGAGTCAATCGTATTAATGAGCAGTTGACACAGAGCATCTCCCACTTCATGATCTTGATGTGTTGAAAAATTTCAAAAGACACATCAGATCTCATACTTGTGATCTTCATGTGTTGAAGAATCTCAAGAGACACAGATCTTGCACTTGTGAGTTTCATATGTTGAAGAATCTCAAAAGAATGTCTTGAAGAATCGCAAGACAGAGAGGATCTCTCACTTGTGATCTTCATGTGTTGTCGATTCTCAAAAGACAGAGAATCTTACACTTGTGATCTTCACGTTTTGAAGAATCTTAAGACACAGAGGATCTCACATCATTGATCTTCATGTGCTGAAGAATCTCAAAAGACACAGAGGATCTCACACTTGTGATCTTCATTGTTGAAGAATCTCAGAAGGCACAGAGTATCTTTCTTTTGTGATCTTCATGTGTTGTGGAACCTCGAAAGACTTAGAAAATCTCACAATTGTGATCTTTGTGTTAAGGAATCACAAAAGGAACACAGGAGCCCACATTCATGGTCTTCATGTGTTGAACAATCTCAAAAGCACAGAGGAACTCACACTTGTTATCTTAATGTGTTGAGGAATCTCAAAAGACACATGATCTTCATGTGTTGAAGAATCTTAAAGACACAGAGAATCTCACTCTCACACTTGTGATCTTCTTTTGTTGATTATCTCAAAAGACAGAGAAGAGCTCACACTTGTGATCTTCATCTATTGAAGAATCTCAAAAGACAGAGAGGATCTTGCACTTCTGATCTTCATGTGTTGAAGAATCTCAAAAGACACTGAGGAACTCTCACTTGAGTATCTTCATGTGTTGAAGAATCTCAAAAGACACAGTGATAGAGGATCTCTCTTTTATGATCTTCATGTGTTGAGGAATCTCAAGACATAGAGGATCTCACACTGTTGAAGAATTTAAAAAGACACAGAGGATCTCACATGTGTGATCTTCAGGTGGTAAAGAATCTCAAAAAACATAGAGGATGATGCTCACATGTTGTAGAACCACAGAAACGGAGAGGATTTCTCACTTGTGATCTTCATGTGTTGAAGAATCTCAAAAAACATAGAGAAACTCACATGCATGATCTTCATGTGTTGACAAATCTCAGAAGACAGAATCTCACACTTGTGATCTTCATGTTTTGAAGAATCTCAAAAGACATACCATCGAAATTTGACTGTAAACTGGCTCATGTTCCAAATAACAGCTGTATCATATGATAAAATGTCATTTTACCATATGATACAGCTGTTATTTTGGAACTATAAGTTCAGTTCATATTCTTTGTCTTAAGGCTCACTTCATAAATTTTAATTGATAAAATCACAAGTGTGAGATCCTCTTTGTCTTTTGAGATTCTTCACAAGTGTGGGATCCTATGTGTCTTTTGAGACTCCGCAACATGAAGACCATGGCTTGAACACCAATGGCTTGTTTACTGCACCTGTTGTAAGCTTGTTCATGTGTCCCTGGGGAAAAATTTCACATATCTGCAGAAACTAATATATTTGAGATAATTTTTGTTACTGTGTCTTAAAAATGTATGTTTTGGTACTTACAGAATCGCCACGTAGAGGTGATTATAATATAATGAGTAAATATATCAGCTTTATTTTAAAGAAAATTGAAAAGATATCCCAATTTTGTGACCTAATCTGGCACTATGGCTAGAATTACCATAAAAATTCAGACACTGAGGACTTGCTACAATTCTGCTAAAGCGTTCACAAATTGTTTCATGAACCAGCAAGGAGTCCAAAAAGTGCAGACAGAATGGCAAACAGTGAAGACCCTGATCAGACTGCTCCTTCAGGAGCAGTCTGATCTGGGTCTGCACTGTTTTCTTAGACCTATCTGTCCCAATACTTAGGATCATTACAGTACCCGTCTTGAATAAATTTCCCATGGTCACATAAGTGTTTTGAGTGATTGAAATTAGGCTGTATTTTGTTTCTTAGGCCCCCGCCCATAGGGGCTTGAAGAAATATATGGGCTGCATGATGCTTCCACGCAGAGCTGAATCCGGCCCGCACACTAGTACTGGTAAACCACTTAGAGGATCTAAGCCTGTCCAGGAACCGCGGTGCGAGGCGGACCGTCCATGCTAATAAACCCTATTGGTTTCATTGGGCGACAGGGCTTGAGATGTCATTTCATCTCAATGTCGGGCAAAAGTCCCACAAAATTGGAAGCAACGTCTCCAAAATGACCTTTACAGTGTTGATGGGGACGTTAAACCTCAAATCAAACAAACAAACAAACAATTTTGTTTCTTGATTGACAGGAGATTCAAGAGAAGAAAAAGAAGGAACTCCTTGAGAAAGAGAAGAAAAATGAACAGCGGCTTAAACAACGAGAAGAGGAACATCGAAGAAAAATGGAAGAAATCCGGAGGTTTGCTTCAGTATAATTACCCTAAAATTCTCCCGCATTTTACACCTACTATATTTACCCTAAATATTTGGACACCTCAACTCCTTAACATACTTGTACTTGTTCTAAAATTTGAACAAGTGCAATTTATTTCCTGTTGTTGTGTCTAAAAATCGCTGAATGAGTGGCAAACAGTGAGAGGGTAAACACTCTGTTGAGCATGAAATTGTCCTGCTTATAAACAATTGTTGGCATTCTAAAATTTATAAGCAGGACAAAAGAAAATTCTGAGCTGGCCTGTGCAGGAGAATTGCCTCTTTCGTTTGTATTATAATATTTGTGAGCATTATAAATTAAACGTTTAACTGAGTTGAGCATGAAAAAAGTTTAATAACCTCATTTTGTTTGTTTGTTTGTTTTGGAGTTTAACATTCTTACGCCAGAAAATGACATCTGCCCTTTTTGAACCAGCGGAAGAGAGAGAATGACTTGAAAAGATTTCATGATCAATCGCCACAAAAGAATGTTGCCGACCCCTGTTGGTATCGAACCCGCGTCCTGATCACCAGTCAGACGCATATCCGACTGAGCTACCGAGGCCGGCTTTGTAACCTCATAATGGGAGTCCTGTGTATACGTAGAGCTGTTGATGGAAAGTTTTCTCCTGTGCACTTTGGTGACTGTGTTATGAGAACTGCTGGACCTAATAAACAAGTTGATTTGAGTCTCAGCTGAGTACAGATGCTCCTGTCACAGTTTTGCTTGACCGACTCTGGACATTAACCCCAGTTCCATTTATTGAGCCATTTCCCAACTTGAAATCTGTCATGAGCAAAAGCATGACAAAATCCACAAGAAGTGTTGGGCTAGCAAACATACAGATCAGTCTGTATCAAGTTACTATGGTGACCTATCCCTTTTTGTTACGCCTGTTTTGAGTATAGTGAGATATGGGAGTCTGGTTTTCCATCCATTCATTTGTCTGTCCTTCCATCCATTTGTCAGTCCGTCAATGTTTACCAGCCTCAACTAGAATGTGTCCATTTTTCAAGGTATGGCAGTCTTCTGCATGATTCTTGTTGCTCTTAGGATAGCTTCAGTGTTATAGGTAGCTCTTTCAAACACTTAAGACTGATCAACACTGAAGACTGATCAGTCTGCACTAGGCTGATCATAGTTTTAAAAAGTTGCAGAGGTCTTCTTGTAGTTTGCTGATGCATCATCTCATGCCTACAACCCCCTAAAGCCAAGGGTTACCTTTGCAAACAGTGCAGGCCCAGATCAGATGCCGCAGAACATGGCATCTGATCATGACCTGCACTGTTAGCTAACAGAATTTTCCGTCAAAAATAGAATAAAAAAGAAAAAATAGGCCTGGCACCCCTTATACATGTACATGTATGACAAATGGACTTGTCTTACATACAGCAATGGAATAGTCCAATAATATACAATAGGTTAAGTGAGACAGTCATACTGCAATACATTCTACATCATGTTAAAATTTAGGAAGCGTGCCCAGAAGATGAAGAAAGTAGAGGAGATCCGAGAACTGAACAGAAAGAAGGCAATGGAACAACAACTGGAGTGGGAGAAGAAACTTGCAGAGAAGAAAAATCTTACCAGTAAACTTAAAGAGGACAGACTGAAGGAAGAGAAAGCCAAGCAGAAAATGAGGTGGGTGCTGTCATTTACAGTAAAATTCCTCTATTAAGACCACCTTTGGGACTGTTCAAAAGTGGTCTTTAAGACCACTTTTGAACACCACCTTTGGGACTGTTCAAAAGTGGTCTTTAAGACCACTTTTGAACAGTCCCAAAGGTGGTCTCTGGCCAGAGGACACTGTATGCAGAAAACAAGAAGAGAAGAAATGAAACCTACTATTAATAAAATAAGGTCTTCAGAGCAGATTTTGTCTCGATTTTAGGTGGTCTTAATGGCAGAATTTCACTGTATATAGTTCATACATGATGATACTGTTTAATTTTGGTGAAATATCAGGATAGTAGTGTTTGCCGCAGACTCAAATTAGGGCAGGGTGCTACTCCAAAAAAGGGCATTTTTGCAACGCGGCACTGCATATCAAAAGGGGACACCTTTCAAAGACTTGCCAAAGAGGGCAAGGCAGGGGTCTTGCACCCCATTTAGGGAATGGGGCCTTTAGAATTGGGAAAATTGTCGATATTTTGACTGAAATTTAGAAAATGTACTACAAACACTGAAAGGTTTTCTTTAGTGGCATTGTTATGTGAAAAGCAGGCCGATGCCAGACAGCAGACTGTGGAATAAACAACAGGGATAAAACTTAACCTGCCCAAGGGCCCAAACTCTCAAATGTTTGGGATCCGGATCAATATTCAAGGGCCAGTAAATTGTTAGGTAAGATGATAATACTTGGCAGACACTTCCTGATGGTGACTGCAGTAAGAATTTTATCCAAAATATTTAAACTAGGGTAAGTCTACTATGAATACAAAACATGTGGTAACTGTGAATATCATTTGGAGCATTAGTGCACTTGCCTCGGATGCTAGAGGTCCCGGGTTCAATCCCTGGCAGCGGTGATAAAATTTCGGTGTTCTTTCACACCCTCCATTGGAATCATTTGCAGGGATGAATGTCAAAGTGCACGGTCCTTTGTATCTGGACGTTAACTGGAGCCCCCCCCCCCCCCCCCCCCCCCTGTGCAGGGAGACCCATCCTCATGCAGGTTAAAGAACCCTACCACAATTACATGATTGCTGTGTAGGCTTTCATCCTGCAAAACTGGAGTGTATGTACATAACATGCCCCTTATGTGTCCCCTTCTAGGGTTAAAGCGAAATCGGAAGATAGAGATAGATAGAAGTATCTGGACCTCCTTACATTCATTCAGGTTCATACAAGACAAAAACACAGAACAAAAAAAGTTTATTGCACAGGATGATTGTTGTTCTAAACTTTTTGGTCAATTCTTCCATCATCTAAACGTTATGACATTTTTGGTTACTGCTAGCCTACCTTAATAAAAGGGGCTTGAAGAAATATATGGGCTGCATGATGCTTCCACGCAGAGCTGAATCCGGCCCGCACACTAGTACTGGTAAACCGCTTAGAGGATCTAAACCTGTCCAGGAACCGTGGTGCGAGGCGGACAGTCCCTTAAACCCTAGAGGTTTTTTTGGGCAGTAGGGCTTGAGATGTCATTTTATTTCATTGTCTGGTAAAAGTCCCACAAAGTTGGAAACAATGTCTCCAAAATGACCTAAATAGTGTTGATGGGGATGTAAACTTCAACACAAGAACAAACAATAATTCTCTGTTGCAGGCTTCAGAAGGCAGAAGAAGCTGAGGAAAGAAGGAAACAGGAAGAAGAAGAGAGGAAGAGAAAACTTAAAGAACAGGTAATACTAGTACAAACTTGTATCACTTAACCCTTTTTTGTACCAAATGGAATCTTCCACCTTATATATGGCAGGGGTCCATTTCGAAACTTAGGGGTGTCAGGTTTTTCAAAATTTAGTTCGGGAAATGGCTCAACTTTTTGCAAACAGTGTAGGCCCTGATCAAACGCCAGGTTCTGTGGCAGCTGATCTGGGCCTGCACTTTTTGCCAAGGAACCCCTTTATGGGTTTCTGGTGCTGAATGGGTTAAAACTACCTAAGGGATATGGGTCAAATTTCAACCTTTAAAAATCACCAAGAAAAATTCTAGATTGGACAACAGTCTAGTATTTGTTGTTTTTTTTTTCAGAGAAAATATGGCTTGGCATTTAATGTGAATTATCCGCCCAGAGGTCAAGTCATTGGACAGTCTATTCACATGTTATGTAATGCCCTATTTTTTATATGCCTGTTTGAAAAACAATAATTTTGCCCCTCTTTGTCAGTACGTCGGTAAAGTTTGTACCGGATATCTGATTAAGCTGAAACTTGATCTATAGTTAGACTATGATATTGTTTTGAAGTTACAGTCCACTGAATATTAACCGGGTTATGTCTCTTAGAAAATGTCTGTAAACATTTCTGGCTAACTGCTTTTTATTATATGACGTCGCGTCTGAGAGTGTAATAACGCCATGTAATATTTTTGATAATCCACTAGTGGATTAAATATGCAAATTAGCTAGATACGTCCCGTGACGTTGCAATTACGGCGTTCTTAACGACGTCTGATTTACTAACGGCGGAATATTGACATTTTTGTAAACAATCGTGAATAAAATGCATTTTAAATGTCATATGATAAATAGAATCTTGCATTCGTGCTCATGTATTATTGAATTTATTAAACTCGTCGAGGGAAAGGGATAAAATGCTCGGCAGAGCCTCGCATTTTATCCCTTTTCCTCAACTCGTTTAATAAATTCAATAATACATGAACACTCATGTAAGATCCTCTATATAGATCACATTAGACCAAGTTTTGTAAAATAGTTAACCGTGTAGCAGTATATGTTTTATTTTTTAGGTTACAGTCCACCAAACGTTAGCAAAGTTATGCCCCTTTGAAGATTTCTGTAAACTTTTCATTTCCAACTAACTCCCTACATTCAGTCAAGCTGAAACTTGATTCATAGTTAGACCATGATGTGGAGCAGCGTATATTGTTTGCGGTTACAGTCCACGCAATATAAGCAGTTAAGCCCCTTTGAAAATTTCTGTAATGTTTCAGTTCTGGCTAACTATAATTTACATCAGATTTAGCTTAAACTTTGTAAATTGACCATGATTTGGGGCAGCAGATATTATTTTGAAGTTACAACAATCGACCAAATATTAGCAGAGTTATGCCCCTGTGAAATTTTCCTATAGATAACAGTATTACAAGCTGAAACTTTGTAAATAGTTACACCATGATGTGGAGCAGCACATATAATTTGAGCCAGCGCATGACAAAAACCTACAATAAGACGTGTGTCCAGCGAAGAATCAGATCAGGCTGCCCATCCATATAGTCTAACCAGAGACTTCTCTTGCTCCTTAGAGCTCACAGCGAAGACTGATCTGACTGCGTGGATGCACAGGATGATCTGAGTCTTCGCTGGGCGCGCATCTTATTGTAGGTTTTATCGTGCACTGGCTCATTTAAAAGTTGCAGTCCACCAAATGTTAGCAGTTATGCCCCTTGGAGAAAGGTTGTAAGCTAAATCCAATAGATCACATTACCATCAAACTGAAACTTTGTAAATACGAGGTCGAGTCAATAAAAAACCAGCCTCACTTATTTCTGGGTGAGATTGATCTCTTCTTTTCGATGTAATTGCCCTTTAGAATGATACACTTAGACCAATGCTGTTCCAGTGCCATCAGCCCATAACTGAAGAAGCCAGGGTCCTTGTCTCCGACCCACTCCTCAACTGCTGCCACAACTTCTTTGTTGCACTGGAAATGATGTCCACGGATATCCTATTTCAAGTTTGGGAATAGGAAATAGTCAGTAGGAGCTAAGTCCGGAGAATAGACAGGGTGCAGTTTTAGCTCGTACCATTTCGCTCAACAGCATCCATTGCAATTTTGCAAGTGTGGACTCGTGCATTGTCCTTTTGGAACAGAATCCCTTTGGGGAGTTTACCTCTGCGTTTTTCACAGATCGCAGTTGTAAGTTGGTCGAGAAAATTTGCACAATACGCATCTGTTGTTGTACTTTTTGCTAGAAAGTCCCAACATAACGCCTTGTGCATCCCAAAATACTTCTGCCATCACCTTGCCAGCAGAGGGTTTCATTTTGAACTTCTTTTGCCTTGGCGACCCTAGCCCTACCCACCCACGACATTGAGTTTTATTCTCTGGCTCATAATTATGGACCCAGGTCTTGTCTACAGTCACCAGACGTGAAAGAAAATCATCTTCCTCTGACATGAACTGTTTCAACAATGCGCTGCATACTGATGATCTGGTTGCCATTTGCTCATCGCTAAGGGATTTTGGGACCCAAAATACCCAAGAGATCATGTAAAATTGTTGAAACACTACCATTTGTAATGCATTTGCTATTTCTTCCACCTTAATTCGCCTATCAGAGTACACCAGATCCCATACTTTGTAACATTTCTTCATTGGTGCAATCTGAGTGGCGTCCAGACCTAGTTTCATATTCTAAAGACGTTTGAATTCCCCAACCCAGAATTTAACTTGTGCATAGGCTGGTGCAGAAGACCCATAAACACTGGTCAACTTGCAATGTATTGACCTCTTTTTTCTTTCAAATACAAGCACGGTATTCAACTTTTGACGAAAAGCTTGCTTTTGCATCTCTGACAATGTTTGACGTTCAATATCTTATGAGTGAATGACACTATAAGGGTGCAATTTTGCCCTCATGCCTAAAACATGTATTGAAACAAGGCATGAAAATCTCGGTTGTCCAATTGGAAATGGGATAGGCCGGTTACTTATTGATTTGCCCTCGTAGTGACAACATAATGTGGAGCAGCACACAACATGTTCTCATGCAGAAATAAGAAAAATAACAGTACTTTTTGGATGAAAACGAAAAAATGCCTTATCTGGAGCTATGAGTATGTCATGATTGTAATGTGACATCAGACTGGATAACATAAAAATATTTCCAGCAAATTATTCTATAATGAACTGTCAGGAAGCCCAACATCATCATGTACTGTTACGTTTATTGTTTGGCTGTGCTTGCCAACATGTGAAAATAGAACTGTTTTTGAACAACTTTCTAATGTTAGCCTGGCTATGCTTGCCTACTTGTGAAAATAGAACTGTTTTTTTTTTTTTTAAACAACTTTTTATTGTTCAGCTGACTGTGCTTGCCTACTTGTGTTTTTGAACAAAAGCAAGTAGTCAGTCTTAGGACGAAGTGCCCTGATACTCCAAGCTCAGTTTAAAGTATAATTACATAAATCAACATCAGTGACAGGTTTAATCTAAACAATAAATACAACTTAATGTACACCAGCAGCTTGCCATATTTACATGCCTAGGAAGCATGGTGAGCTGATTAAGAGAATTCAAGAAAAACTTACTGCTGATGTGCTCTTTTGCTTAAGAATTGTGCAAATGCAAAACGAACAGTCTGAACAGTCTGGTTTTCAAAGGGTATACTGCATTTTCTCAGGTACCCCAACACCGGTCCAACTGTCCATGACTGGTTTGTAGAAAATCCAGGTAATGGTTATTTATAGAAAATTGACACGCTATTCTTATCGATGCATAAGAGTGTTATCTATAGAATCTGTGCTGGAATCATGGGTTGGGCTTTGCCAGAAGTGTAGACCCAGATCAGACGCAGTGTTCTGCAGTGTCTGATCAGGGTCTACACTTTTTGCTTAAAACACACTCAAATTTAAGGGTTAAAGTAAACAGGTTTAGTCTCAAGTCTCAGCCAAGCCATCACTCTGTATACCAGTACTCTTTTCAAGCCATTCACTTTTGACAGAGTAGTTACAAGCTGTGGGTTGAAACAAGAAATAATGAGTGTTAATAGATATGATTCAGTGATAGCAAAATTCAGGGTAATTTGATAGGAGTCTGATCTGACTCCCTCAAAAACACTAAGTCCATAGAGTGTAATAAGAAATTGCCATTTGAGGAGGTAAATTGTCAGTTTTATGGTTTTTAATTACTTTTTATAGTGCCATAACATTGCATAAAATAGAATTTGTGACTGTAATAGAGTGATGCATTGCCAATAAATGGTATTAGCAAACGGTAAAACCAAAGGAGGTAAAAATGTAATTCACAACCATAAAACCAATTGAATTCACAACCATCAAAATTGTGCCTGTAAAAGACTTAAAGTGACAATTTACTACCCCATATCACATTTTTGGAGACAGATAGCCCCAAATATAGAGGCTAGACTTAACCCTTGACCTGAATATTTATGTATGCCACACCCACCACTGCTTATCAACTAATCAGATTTCTTGATGCAAATCATCGCAACAAATTCATAAACTGAATGACAAACAATGAAGATCCTGATCAAATGGCTTCTTCAGAAGCCATCTGATCTGGATCTACATTGTTTGAAAGATAAGACATATCTGGGCTCAGCGGGGCAAGGGTTAAAAGACTAATATGACTTTCTGTCTTCAATATTGTTGTAGCTGGAGGCTGAAAAGGCTCACACAGAACTTCTTCAACGAAAGAAGGAACAGGAAGAGCTAGAAAGACAGAAGAAAATAGCCGAAGAGAGACAGAGAGAGAAAGAAAGACAGGCTGAGATTGAGAGAGAAAGAAGAGAGGAGGCAGAGAAACTGAGACAGATGGAAGAAGAGAAGAAAAGAGAGTGGCAGAAAAAGAAAGAGGAAAGGTAATCCTTTATTTGTACCAGAGCCATGCCACAAAAAATGCCTTTAGGATTTGTGTAACCAGTCATAGCCCCAGATAACAGGGTGTATCCACTTATAATTTTTCTTATTTCTGCATGAAATCGTATGTTGTGGGTACTCATTAGAAGCGCCTCGCCCGGCGAGGCGCTTCTAATGAATACCCACAACATGTTTTCATGATGATAATGCTTAGAAAAGGATACTTATTCAGCTGCTGACCAGCAAGGACTCAGATGTGCATGTACATATGCACAGTCTCACCTGAGCTATTTTCCTTGCTCGCAGACTGGTAGTGGATACCTTTAGGGAGCTTAATCATCAATGCAAGAATTCGCCCACTGATGTTGTGTCTGAAGATAGCTGAATGAGTGGCAAACAGTGTTGATTCTGATGAGGTGCAGCATTTTGTGGCATCTCATCTGGGTTTACACTGTTTGCTTGAGCCTATCTATTAATGTGATAGCTACCTTAAGCCATTGCATGCAGGAAACCCCTAAAGGAGTACCTTGGCAAACAGTGCAGGCCCAGATCAGATGCCGAAGAACCCGCCGCCTGAACTATTTGCTAGCAGAATTTTCCGTCAAAAATAGAATAAAAAGGAATAGGCCTGACACCCCTTATATGACAAATGGACTGTCCAACATACAGCAATGGAAGAGGCTGACCTCGGTAGCTCATTCCGATGCGCGTCTCACTGGTAATCAGGACGCGGGTGCGATACCTGCCGGGGTCGGCAACATTCTTTCGTGGAGATTGATCATGAAATCTTTTCTACGGTCATTCTCTCCCTTCCGCTGATTCAAGAAGGGCAGTTGTTAGTTTCTGGTGAAAGAATGTGCACTGTACTGGTTATCCGCTTACGTATAAGCTTGCCCAGGAAAAGTGTGGATAGGTTACTGACCGGCTCAAAAATGACCTTAAAGTGTGTTGACTGGGCCGTTAAACTCCAATACAAACAAACAAAGCAATGGAAGAGTCCCCTGGCATACAATGGGTTAAAAAGAAAAGTATTATGTATTAAAACAGAAATATGACCTATTTATATATTATATTCTGTTTTATCATTTAGAGAAAAGGCTTTAGCATTGGAAAGAGCTGAGAAAGAGAAACAAGAATTGGAGAGAAAGAAGGAGAAAGAAATTCAGTTGAAGAAAGAAATGGAAAAACTGAGAGAACAGGTAAGCATCATATCATTTCAGTTAAAAATTGTTGCACCCCCTCAGTCTCTCCAATGTTTTTCCATGGATTTTTTTTCCCTTTTTCTTTTTGGTATATCCTTTCAAGATTATTTAACCTTTTTTAAGCTGAGCATCAATCAGAGGGGGTGTTACAACCTGAGGACCTAGGGAAAAAAGCACATGACCTTTCATTGCAGAGCTTGGCCTCTCGCGTATGACCTGGGCAAGGTTCGAACCACAGCGGTGAGACCTTATGATTGTGAGTCAGAGCTTTTACCCACTAGGCCACAGAGCCTTAATGGAATGACTGCACCTTCTTGGGGGGGAAAACACCATGTTCTTAAAATGTGCTTGGGCACAACCAAACCTGCAATAATACTGTGCTCATCAAGGCGATTGTAATAACTACCAACAACATAATTAGTTATTTTGATTCTTGAAGGGGAACATGGGATCACATTCCCCACCTGGGAGCGATATTTGCCCGAGCAAAGCTTTTTCATTACATTTTGTACGACGCTCCAATATTTTCCTCTTGTAGCGGACGTCATGAGAAGTAGATGTTTACATGTGACATCATCAAACATGCCCTTCTGCACGTACTAAGTTGTTCACAGGGCTCAGTGGGAAAATGTATACATCATGTTAGAATGAGGGTTTTATAATGGAAAACAATAAAATAAAGTACCGATAAATGAAAATCAATCAAAAGATTCTATATTATTATGGTGCATGAAATTATTTTGCTCATAGTTTTTTATCAACTGCAGTAAACTCAAGATGGCGGACAATGCAATTCAGGGAAGGCAAGCATGAGAGGGATATATTTTTGCTGATGGGGTATATGGAAAATAATTGCCCTTGCGCTGTCAAATCAAAAGCCTGGAAATTTCTTTTCAGTATAACAAAAATGTTTTTGTGTAGATATAAGAAAAATTATCCCTTTATTATTCTTCTTATGCCTCCATATCTTGATTCCATGTATGTAAAATCCAAAACTATGAAATATAGAAGAACATTTTATCATATGACGTCACGCTGAGAATGTAATAACGTCATTTAATAAATTCCGTAATCAATATGCAAATTAGTTAGAAACACCCTGTAACGTTACATGTAAGATGTCCTTAATGATGTCGCGTTTACTAATGGCGGAATATTGACATTTTTGTATAAAAGTCGTGAATTAAATACGTTTTAAATGTAATATGATAAATAGAATCTTGCATTCATGCTCATGTATTATTGAATTTATTAAACTCATTGAGGAAAAGGGATAAAATGCTAGCCGAGCATTTTATTCCTTTTCCTCAATGAATTTATTAAATTCAATAATACATGAGCACCCATGTAAGATCCTCTTTGTAAATCTTGCACTGTCATTGATTGATGTAGAATCAAGCCCGTGTCACGTGAATAAACTGGTGATCTGCAAGAAAATTTGAGCCAAACAAACCACTAGTTAGCATGTTATAAGACTAAATAATCATATTGAATAAGCAAGGACTCCGATCAGCCTGCTCATCCTTGCATACTTATCAAAGTCTTCATAGCTTAACCCATTGTATGCTAGTGGACTCTTTCATTCCTTTATGTTGGACAAGTCCATTTGTCATATAAGGGTTTCAGGGCTTTTTTTTTTATTCTATTTTTGAAGGAAAACTCTGTTAGTAAATAGTGCAGGCCCTGATCAGACGCCGCGCTCTGCGCCGTCTGATCTGGGCATGGACTATTTGCCAAGGTGCCCCTTGGTTTAAGAGCCATTTGATTGATATCTTGCAAACTATCTAACATTTCTTATTACAGGAGAAGTTGAGACAAGCAGAAGAAGAGAAGAGGAGAGAGCAAGAGAGGAAACAAGGAGAAGAAGTACGAAAGTTAGTGGAGAAACATAATCAATCAGTTGTGGAGAAACTGGCACAGAACAACCAGACAAAGACCCTCCCCAAACCTAATCTGAACACAACACAGACTCTGACAGAGACATCACCAAAGAAAGATTCGTGAGTACCATAATGCTCTACCACAATGATCCTAAGTATTGGGACAGACAGGCTTAAGCAAACAGTGCAGACCCAGATCAGACTGCTCCTGAAGGAGCAGTCTGATCAGGGTCTACACTGTTTACCTTACTGTCTGCACCTTTTTACTCCTGGCTAGATCGTGAAACAAATTTGTTAAAATTTTAGGAGAATAATAGGAAGTCCTCAAGGTGTCCGAACATTTGGGATTTTTAACGTGGTTAAATAAAATTTGACATGAGACATGTGCTGATATAAGGTGATTTTGCCATTTGTGCTGTCTTAGCAGCGCCATCATGTGGCTGCTTAGATAGTACAATACCTGTAGTTTCTATATCTAAATTTCAGGGGCCAGTTGTTCAAAACTAATGATGTCGTTAGTTAATGTATCGTTAAAACTTTGATCATTAAATATGGCAAATATGCTGAAATTTTGCTGAAAAAATGTGAGCAGCTTTTGCGGATGCAAAAGCTGCTCACATTTTTTCAGCAAAAATAACAAAATTTACGATATTGTACTTGCTAGAAGAGTTAACAATATGACCACTAACGAGCTCGTTAAGCTAACGATGCTTTGAACAACTGGCCCCAGGACGCTTTGTTATGTCTGGCTGAGAAGTCCAGTTTGTGTCTTCCCAGAAGACCGGTTTTCTCAGACAGGGCTCTACGTATACTGTTGGAATGAAAATCTTAACAATATTAAAAATACTATTTGCACACATTGTTCGGGGGAGGTAAACAACATATCCTTTGACTCCATCTGAAGTTTACGTAGGGGATTGCTATACAGAAAATCGTCATTTGGTGAGATACCTGTACATTGGCTGTTTTGAGGTTGGAAATTTTAATTTACCACGACGCGCTATCGGAGCTGTAAAATAAAATTTGCAAATGCAAAACCGCCTATATATAACAATTTTTATTTCAGTTAAACCCATTATAAACGCATTTATTCAGTTATTTTGTAAAATAAATTGTACTATTTGTACAAAAAGGCAATCGTGGGAACTGATTAACCCTTATCTTGCTGAATATTCATCTAAGCCACACCCATTTCCGTCTAACAACTAATCAAATTACTTGATGTAATTTATTGCTACAAATTCATAAACTGAATGCCAAACAGTGTAGATCCTGATCAGATGGCTTCTTCAGAAGCCATCTGATCTGGATCTACACTGTTTGCAAAGATAGGGGTTGTCGTGAACAGCAAGATAAGGGTTAAAACCAAATGCCAGCAAATGAAAAGGGATGTTATGTGATGATGTTGGGTTTCTGACAATTAAAGGGAATGGATACACCTTCAGGGGAGGCAACTCCTGCAAATGTATTTATGTTTCCCATTGCAATAGGGGTCAACTCCTAAAGGAAAGAATTTAAGAGTAGATTCCCTGGGCCTATAGAAAAGTAAACAGAAAGTCCCGAAAGTTTTCTCCCTTTGGAAAATGGCGAAAAAATCTGCCAGGTGTTTTCATTCTCCTTAATCACACAAGATACTGTATCGTAACATACCCTAGTGCATTAGAATCTTCCGTCTTTGAATTTGGTTATGTCTGATCTGCTAAACAGGGGGTTTGGTTGATTATTATTTATTGGAGGCAAGCAGTGAAGGGCTGGATCTACAGTAATCATGGCGATATATCTACTGGTCCAGGGATGACAACTTTAATACAAGACCTTGACCTGAATTCCATGGTCCACTGACTTGGTCAAATATTGCCTTTAGCCTAACATTAACATAATGTTCAAGTCCATTTCTAAAGGATTGTAAAAGTGCAGCCAAAGATGGCTTTGATCTATATTTGACCTTGACCTACATTTCATGGTTTGCTGACTCGGTGAAATCTTGGCTTCAATCTATTATTAAACCTTATGTTCAAGTCCATTTTTCAGTAATTGTACAAACTTCATTATTGATACTAAAACTTGCAACTAGGGATGGCAGCTTTAATGCAAGCTTCCATATTTGACATTGACCTTGATATCATGATCCACTGACTTCGTGAACTAACGACTGTTGCTCAGGAACTTTAATAGCTTCATTAGTGATAAATGGTACAAACTTGAGTTTACAGATGGCAACTTTAAAGCAAGGCTCCATATTTGACATTCACCTACAAATAGTTCAGTGCCCTGGTGAAACGACAGGGGTTTTTACATCTGACCTTCATGTGCAAATGCATTTCATGACTTGTTTGGATGCATATGATCCAAAAAAAGAGGGTTGGCCGGTTGTTTAAGAGTCATCATCATCATCTGGTCCATTTCTCAAGAACAATAAAGGGGTTAATGCAATGCCGCTTTCATAGCTCTAGGTAAGGTGCTTTTTATGCCCCCATAGGAGGGCATATAGTTTTTGCACTGTCTATTTGTGGGTTTATGCGTTTGTAAGTCCTCACTTTTTGTGATGCGAACTACTTCCACATTTCTTCAACAATTGAGCTGAAACTTTGCACATGCATTCCTTGTGAGGTGAAGGGATGCCTAACACAATTTTCACGTTGGTCCTATCATTTTCAAAGGAGTTATGGCCCTTTCCGCAAATTGGCTCCCACGGGGGCATTGCTTGCTTATTACTGATATTTTTCTTATTTCTGCACAAAAATATATGTTATGGTAATTCATTAGAAGCACCTTGGCGAGGCGCTTCTAATGAATACCCACAACATATGTTTTCATTCAGAAATAAGAAAAATATGTGGATACCCCTCTTATCTGGGGCTATGGCTTTGTATCCCCAGGTGTCTTAGATTTGGTCCCAAGGCACAACATAGCCTTGGCGAAATTTTTGTCTGTTGGAGACATCACAAAAATGACTTCTAATGGTTCAAATGATGTTCACCCTTTTAGCACTATAGAGAATTTGAGAGCAAACCATCTAACTATATTCCTTATGTTTCAACAAAAAGGGCTTGACATTACACACATATAAATATATATATACCAACTAAATCCATTTGTTTTGACATACATGTACAAGCCCTTGTGTCACCTGTTTCAGCTATCCAATGACACCAGGTATATTTGAGAACTATGACATTACTGACCTCAACTCTGGTGATGACACGGACGACGATGAAGCACCAAGGAAGAAAATTCCAGACTGGGCTCAAGGTAAAACCAGTTACACAGGACACTTACTATAACGACAGTATTTGTTCCCTTACAATTAGCCACTATAAAGAATCTGAATAAAAAGTAATATAATATAATGTTATTAATCAAGTAATTTCGTATTGGCCCAGTTACAGGTCCGAGGTCTGCTGTATTTCTCTTTCAAAGTATTTATGAGTGGGAAAAATCATACTAAAAAGATGCATGATTTTGCTGTTTGCAAATAACCCCAGTTTTATAGGGATTGGATCCATTTTAAGAGGAGGCTACTCTTTCTAGTATATTTTTTTGATTTCCTTGTAACTTAGGGATCCAGGGATACCGAGTGGGTCCCTTTTTTCGGAGGGCTTACTTTACAGGAAAAGGACTCTTTGTCGCACCTGCTTTAGCAGGACGACATAGGCGTGCAAGTTTCTGTCCGTCCGGTTGTCCGTCCGTCTTTCTGTCAACATTTTACACTGGGTGTCTTGTCATCGCAACTCCTCCTACAGTTTCATACTGATTATTTTGAAACTTTGCATGTGTTTTTGCCCTGGTATGAGGATGTGCATGAGGTTTCGACATAATTCTCAGAATATTTTTTTTCACTTTTTGCACATTGTGAACTTATCCATTTTTAAGCTTCATTTGATATACGATAGGTACCTCTTGTCATCGCAACTCCTCCTACAGTTTCATACCGATTATTTTGAAACTTTGTGTGTGTTTTTGCCATGGTATGAGGATGCGCATGTGGTTTGGACTTTATTAGGGCCCCGCACTGAAAGTGTGGGTGCCCTATAGTAATCACTCTGTCCGTCCGTCTGTCTGTCCGTCCACAAATTTTCCTACTCCTCTGATAGCGCTGCCGGGGCCCTAGTCAGTTTCACTGACAGCTCTTGTCTTTGGATATAGAGGATATTTGATTTTTTCAGTGTAAGATCGAATTTTATTTCATCGAATGAACACCAAAACTGTTATTTTCACGAGTGGCGTAGCCACGAGTGAAAATAGCAGTTTTGGTGTTCATGAGTGAAATAAAATTTGATCTTGCACTGAAAAAAATCAAATTTTCTGTTTCTTACATGCTTCAAAAGGCAATATTTAGCGTCTTTAATGGTGTCGCTCACATTCGGAGAAAATTATCTTTGTTCCTGTTCGTTTCGCGTCAATTTAGTGGTGTCCATCGTGTTTAGTTGGTATACTATTGGGTGTAAACTGAAAGTTTGCACCTGAGAAATGGCCTGGGATGGTATTATTATGAATGATTAATGAAATAATTGAGAGAGCAGTTTTCCAAAGAAGTTGCTGGCAAGTCTAACTTCGCGTCATAAATGATGTCAGTAACATCCCCGTCACACATGAACGGGCTATGCGTCAATTAGAACACATTTCAGTATTGTTCAGTTATCTGACAAAGATAAAATTGAAATTAGAGTTAGATTTGAAGAAAAAAGTAGTCCCAAACAGTGAAAAAAAAAAAATCGTATTTTCACTGTTTGAAACAGTGAAAATATCGATTTATATTTCACTGATAAATCTCTATCATTCATTGAAAAGCATGTAAGAAAAATTTTTGTCACTTTTTTCCACATTGTGAACTAATAGTCATTTTTAACCTTCAATTGATATATGATAGGTACCTCTGGTCATCGGAACTCCTCTTGCAGTTTTATACCGATCATTTTGAAACTTTGCGTGTGCTTTCGCCATGGTATGAGGTTGTGCATGTGGTTTCGACGTAATTCTCAGAATTTTTTTTTTCACTTTTTGCACATTGTGAACTTAGCCAATTTTAAGCTTCTGTTGATATACAATAGGTACCTCTTGTCATCGCAACTCCTCTTACAGTTTTATATTGATCATTTTGAAACTTTGTGTGTGTTTTTGCTATGGTATGAGGATGTGCATGTGGTTTGGACTTTATCTTGGGATCAATTTTTATCACTTTTTCCACATTGTGAACTTATCAGTTTTTTACCTCACATATATAGGCTATGGATTCTTCTCAAAGCCCTATATTCATTTCTTCTGCCTTAAATAAACTTTTATTTTTTGTGTTGGGCAGGTGGGGAGCAGGTGCGACATCAACTTCACTGAATTTGAATCTCTGGTTTGTTTGAATTCAGGTTTAATGTAATCATAGTTGTTATAAAGATCATTCTGGTGATGGTGCTTCAAATTTTGTGGGACTTTTACTGAAGTTTGAAATGAATTGGCATATCAAGCCCTGCCGCCCAATGAAACCCGGAGGATTTATATGCGTGGACGGTTCAGCTCGCACCACTTTGCTTGGGCAGGCTTAGACCTTCAAAGTGCTTTACCAGTACTCATGTGCGGTTTGTTTCCACGCTGCATGGAAGCACCATTTCTCCATGGGTGGGGCCCTTGGAAATGGAATAAAAGTCATAAAAAGTCTGCTTTATAAAAATTTACAACTCCAAAGCGTATCTGTTACAGAATTTTTTGTTTGTTTGTTGCACACCAGATCAAAATTTCTGGATTTTTCCTCAGGATAGAAATTCTTTAACTACTTAGGTTATCCTAATCTAGGATAGAATGAAAAAATGTTGCCATGTATGCCCCTGTTAAACCCCCACCTGCTCTATAAAAGGATGTAGGCGGAGCTTATTTCAAAACTGTGCCTGACTTTTACATTTTGTTGATTGCAGAAGCTTTATCAATGAAAATAAAATACTTAGAAAACATTCAGAAACAAAACTTGTTATGTAAGGAGGCATATCTCTACTTTATACATCAACACCAAAATATTCTCGCAAAAACCAATATTAATTGAATATGGTGAATGAAATTACTGGAAAGTGCTCAGAAATTCAAACTAGATATAACCTTTGAACCTTGGTCATGTGATACAAACAAAGCAACTATTAGTGTGAAGTCCAAACACTTCCACTTGTAAGATGGCAAGCTTAGTAAAAGCAAATAAATAATCCTACCTCTGAGGCTCTCAGAAAAAAAATCTATTCATATTCCATGATACACAGGAGATTGTCAATTCCTGTTTGTAGGTATATTAATAAAGGTAGATAATGCTGTAAACAGTGTAGGCCCTGATCAGACGCCCATTCTGTGGCATCTGATCTGGGCCTGCACTGTTTGTCAAATACCCATTTCGGGGTTTCTGGTACCAAATTGGATAATCATTATCATTATTACATGTATATCCATGATCATGTCCATAATTGCCCGGCAAACTGACCTGCAGATGACTGTTCGAAGAATTTTGATTATCATTATCACCATCATCATTGTTATCAGTTGTTGTTATTGTCTCAGCTGCTGCTATGATATTTTAGTCTTCATAAAATACCCATTCAGACTTGTAAATCTGACGCAAATAAAATACTGCCCAAAACTGTTCTTTTGTAAAAAAAATTTATATGATTTCTCTTTGTCAGAATTCTCTGCCATTTTTCCGGCATTGTATAAAATCTCGGAAGGAAATTGCACCTATCTTATAAAGTAGCTTGATCCATTACAAAATAGGTGTTATGTAAAGGAATGCCATCACTGTTTTGTATTTTTTTCAATAAATGTATCTTATGTTTAAAAGTAATACATCTGGATATTGTTTAAAAGTATAAATACATTGTATTGTAACCAAAAAGGGACTGGATTAACTAAAATGATTTAATTTTGCAGAGTTTGCCCTGGCTGAAATAATAAACTGGTCCAGTTTAATTGCTTTAACATGGAGAATGTTTATAAACAAAGCCTGATAAGACCTATGCTACAGCTTATATAAACATACTTGTCTAGATATTTGGCAAAACTGATTAGTCTTGATCAATTAGAAACAGGATGCATTTTTTTGTTTCAGATGAAAATGTTTAACATTTTGTTCCCTTCTAGTTCGGTGAGGCTATTCTAACATGTACCCAAAATCTTTGTATAAAAAAGGAAAATATTGAAAACACAAAAATTCCCCAAAACACAAAACTTTTTTCTTTATAATGTGGGTTTAAAGGTGTATTCATTTCATTGACTTGTTAACTTTATGAGGCAGTTTAATCAATCATCCACAATATACTGGTATATCTGGGACAGAAATAAGAAAAATATCACTATTCATAATGTGTGAGTATATGCATTATTCTGCAGTAGCCTGAGCTAGTAGACCCCAAGTAAATTTATTTACAGCTGATCAGTTATCAGTAAGCCCCGCCTACATTTCTGGTGGTAGCTGCTACCGCAAGTGCCAGTTTAAGGTTCGCGTCACAGAACATAACAAGTCAATATTTATCAGTAATGTCATCTCAGTATGTTGGCTGGGGTCACATGTGAGACAGCACACTCTGCAGTGCGAAAGGTTAGGTGGTTTTTCTCCGGTTACTCAAGTTTTTGCCCACCTCTGATTAACAACTTGTTCTATATAAATGAAATAATCTTGAAAGGGCCTGAAACCAAAACCGTAAAATAGAAAAAATAAAAAATCTCATGTAATGGGCGTCAGCAGTCACCTGAGGTCTTGTCTCTAATGACCTTAGTTGTTGGTGGGATGTAAAACTCAAATACACAACTACTATGGATATGAGGGTACCCAGAAAAATCCATCCCTAGGGATCACAGTCTGGCATCACTCAGCAAGCCTCCTAATGCCAGACAGTGACCCTCACTACAGATTTTTTCTATCCACCCAAAACAGCCATGAAAAGTAATATTTCTTTTTCAGGCCAGCAATTCAAAGCATTGTTGATCAAGCAGCTGTACAACCCTCCTGATCTCAACAAGTTATTCCCTCCGATGGATCCCCCAGATCTGAATGAAATGTTTGTGAGAAAGCGAGCCAGGTGGAATAACAGAACAAGCTCGGCACACTGGACCTCACCAATACAGAAACACTGGGACCCTGTCAGAAAATTTTAATTGGAAAAAAACATTACTGTAATGATCCTAAGTATTGGGACGGACCGGTCCAAGCAAACAGAGCAGACCCAGATCAGACTGCTCCTGAACACAGTTTGCCATTCTGTCTCCAGGGTTTTGACTCCTCGCTGGATTGTTAAACAAAGTTTTTAAAACTTTAGGAGAATTACTGACTCATAATGACATTTCTCAGAAAATATAACAGGGCAAAGGAAAACCTGCACCCTCACATACCAGTAATGTTAACCCTTGTCCTGCTGAATATTCATATATGCCACACCCACTACCGATTATCAACCAATCAGATTACTTGATGCAAATTATTGCAACAAATTCATAAACTGAATGACAAACAATGTAGATCCTGATCAGATGGCTTCTTCAGAAGCCATCTGATCTGGATCTTCATTGTTTGAAAGATAAGACATATCCGGGCTCAGCAGGACAAGGGCTAACCGTAAAAATCCTAAACATTTGGACATCTTGAGGACTTGCTCACAGCAATGCTGTAATTCTACAAAAAAAAAAATAACATTTGTTTCTTGATCCAGCAAGGAGTCAAAAATGTGCATACAGAATGACAAACAGTGTAGACCCTGATTAGACCTTTGGAACAGTCTGACCTGGATCTGTACCATTTGGTAAGGCCTTTCTGTCCCAATATTTAGGATCATTATGGTAGTTCTTCAGCTTCTCTGCTAGATTGATTGATATGAATATTGTTTTAAAGTTATGGTTAACCATTTTTGTATCAAATGGAATCTACCAACTTATATATCGTAGGAGTCCATTTCATTATTTAGGGATGTCAGGTTGTTTTTTCTTCAAAATCTTTTTGGAAAACGGCTGAACATTGTGCAAACAGTGTAGGCCCTGATCAGATGCCGCGCTCTGCGGCGTCTGATCTGGGCCTGCAGTGTTTGTCAACTACCCGTTTTTGGGTTTCCAGTACAAAATGGGTTAACCCTTAAAATGCCAGTCATGACCATTTCAGATGACCTGTCAATATTTTCTGTACTATGGTCCAGATCAGGGATGTTCAAAGCATTGTTAGCTTAACCCATTGTTTGCTGGTGGACTCTTCCATTGCTATATGTAGGACAAGTCCATTTGTCGTTTAAGGGGTGTCAGGCATATTTTTTCGTTTCATTTTATTTTGATGGAAAATACTGTTAGCAAATAGTGCAGGCTCTGATCAGACACGCATTCTGCGGTGTCTGATCTGGGTCTTCACTGTTTGCCAAGGTACCAATTTAGGGTTTTCCCCGCATACAACGGGTTAAAAAGCTCATTTTGGTCAAATTGTTCACCATTCTAACAGACTGAGGTAAAAATGTGAGTTTTTCTACTCACAACTCTTTTTTTCTGCAAAAATATTAACATATTTCACATATTAACTCTTATCTTGCTGTTCACGACAACCCCTACCTTTGCAAACAGTGTAGATCCAGATCAGATGGCTTCTGAAGAAGCCATCTGATCAGGATCTACACTGTTTGACATTCAGTTTATGAATTTGTAGGAATAAATTACATCAAGTAATCTGATTGATTCAAAGTCAGAGATGGGTGTGGCTAAAATGAATATTCAGCAAGAGAAGGGTTAAACAAAGTTTAACGATATGTTTACAACATCATTAGTTTTGAACAATTTTGCAGAGACTGTACAGTAGTTACACTACTTGCACATGTATTTAAATCTTTTAAAAACACATCAAAGTTCTGTGTGTATTTGGCATTTATTTTACAAAGGGTGTGTCTAGCAGTGGCCATCTATTATACAGCAAAATGTGCTTTTGTGTGCCTTCTTATCTGTCATTGACAACTATATGCCTGTCTTTGTTAGAATGAAGGTTTAACATCCCCTTCAACACTATTTAGGTCATTTTGGAGACTTCCAATTTTGTGGGGTTTTACCTGACATTGAGATGGAATAACATCTCAAGCCCTGCCACCCAATGAAACAAATAGGGTTTATATGCATGAACGGTTAAACTCCCATCACTTTGCCTGCATAGGCTTAGATCGTCTAAGCGGTTTACAGGTACCATATGCCTGTCAGCTAGAGGCTAAGACAAGGCGAACACCTTTTTTACTACGAAAATCTGTTCGAGACATGGGCAGTTCGAGCCACTGAGGGTTACTGTGAGGATGCATAACAGTTTAGTTTTGGGACATATACAGTGTTCTGTGATAAATATGTATGCTGTGTGTACTCATTAGAATTGCCTCATTGAGGCAATTTTAAAGAGTACTCACAGCATACATTTGCAAGATCAAAGTTGAAAATCTCCTTTATTATTCTGCACTACTTCTTATGTAGAGGAATTCTGTAGGGACTCAAAAACGGGTTCAACTTAGCCATGGTAAACGAGCCATTGGCGTTCGAGCCATTGAAGTTCTACTGTATCTAACAATAGGAGGCAGGCATCAGTGGCTCAGTTGGATGTTCAACTGATGATCAGGGCCCAGTTGTTCGAAGCATTGATAACAAGCTCGTTAGTGGTCAAATTGTTAACTGTTCTAACAAGCAAAATACCCGATACGTGGTATTTTTGCTGAATTTAATGCGAGAAGCTTTTGCAAAATCTGCTCACATTTTTTTCTGCATAAATGTAATTGTTTTTCCGTATTAATTGATAAAGTTTTAACAATATGTTAACTAAAGACCTTGTTAGTTTTGAACAGCTGGCCCCAGGTCATGCGCTAGTTTTCTGCAACATTTTGGTAACATTCCTTAATGAAATATTTTCTACTTTCATTCTCTCAATTAATTCAGGAAGGGCAGTTATCAGTTTCAGGCAAAAGAATGTGCACTGCATTGATTAACAACTTATGTATAATCCTTCCCAGGAAGAGTGGATTGGTAAATTATATGACCTTAATAGTGTTGACTAGGCCAAAGGTTTAACGATAGGATTTTTTTCCTGTTCCACATTAGCCTTGTGGCAATAGTTCTCTTCTTAACACTTTTCCTGCTAATCACGACAACAACTACCTTTTCAAACAGTTTAGATCCTGATCAGATGGTTTCTAACAAGTACCCACAACAAATATATTAACAAGAAATATTAAAGGAAAATTATCACTAAATTGTCATTGTCACTCCCAATCTGATGCTGTTTACAAGTTGTGCACAAAATTTTTAAGCCTTATCATACTGATCAGGATCTACACTGTCATTCAGTTTGCAACTCTGAATGAATACATTGTCAAGTAATGTGATTAGTTGAGTCAGAAATTGGTGTGGCAAAATAAATTCATTCAGCGAAACGAGTCTTTACCATAAACCAAATACTCATTCTGTGCAGAATGATGAAAAAAAACAAAAAACAGCCAGCACACGAAAACCCATAGTAAGTGCTGACTTGGATTAGCCTGTGGATCTGCACAGTCTAATGACTATTTTCTTTGCTGTAAGCATGAGTGGGCTATTCCAAGAGCACTAAGCAAAGATTAGTCAGAATGGCTGGATGCACAGGCTAATCTGAGTTTGCTAATCACATAGGCCTTATTGTAGATGTTATTGTGAGCTAGCTCATAATATAGGCCGGAGCATGACAAAACCTGCAATAAGACCAATGCAACTCCAAGGAACTTGCGCACCCATCCACTATGACAAGACCTTTTGCTTATGTCTCTTTGCATAGATATTAGCCTATAGTAGGTACATGTGAACAGCAAAGACTGATCAGACTGCGTGAATACGCAGGCTGATCTGAGTCTTCGCTGGTCGCTCAAGCCTTCTTGTAGATTTTGTCATTTGCTGGCTCATATAAGAATCTAACATGGGTGTGAGGGATGGATAGAAAAATCCGTTCTGAGGGTCACTGTCCAGCATCACGAGGCTTGCCGAGTGATGCCGGACAGTGATTCTAGTGGACAGATTTCTATCTTTCCCTATTATTTTTCTTGCACACGTTTCATTACTGAGGTTGGATTTTATTTATATAATCCAGTGAACGTCCGCCATATTTTGATGACAATGGTACTGCTTTTTTGACATCACTGTAAGTGCAATGAGGTAGGACTTAACAATGGCGTATGTGCTGTCCTATACAATGACTGCACAACAAACACCTGACAATGCTCCATCTTTATTCTGTTCCTGGGTAGGACTGGTTAAGTCCTGGATTTCCTTATTTGGTGTGCAAGAAAATAAGAATCTTATATGGGTGTAAGGGGTGGATGGAAAAATCCGTCCTGAGGGTCACTGTCCGGCATCACGAGGCTTGTCTCATGATGCCGGACAGTGATCCTGAGGGATGGATTTTTCTATCCACCCCTCACACCCATATAGGATTCTTTTTCTTGCATACCTTCCATTTCTTATCGTGGATTTTTAATGCTGCAGTCACTTCGGTTACCAACGTCCGCCATATTGTGGGGACACTACAGGAATGTTTAGTGACGTCACATAACATGCTGTTACATCAACCTTAACGACGGCGCATACTAGGTCGTATTCAACCAGTTCATTTATCAAATATGCGAGAATGTTCAGTTTTGGGTTAGAACACCAGGGTTAGAACAGAATTTCTATCCCAAGCTAAAACTACAGATTTCTTTATCTGGTGTGCAAGAATAAAAAGACTATATAACACATAAGCCCAAAGAAAACCTTTCAAAATCACTCTGAAAGTTTTTGGTATTGTCTTGTTTGTACTATATGTAATGTATCACCTTTTGGGGGAATGTTTCAATACATCCATTCATTCACATCATATTGAATTGTACATGCTATGATATTTTATTTTTAGATATTTGTATGGGTAGAAAGAATTGATTGTTTTTATATTTTCTTTGCGTTTTAGCTCATCTGAGCATGTAGTTCTCAAGGTGTGCTCATTACGATAACACACCCGTGCGACATAATGCTTTTTTTCACATCTCCAAAATGGCCACTTTTCTGATGAAAATCTGTGATATTTATCCCCACGTTTTTCAACGAAAAGTGGGGATATTGTTATCGCCTCCGTCCGTCTCTCCGTCTGTCTGTCTGTCCGTCTGTCTGTCTGTCTGTCCGGCTATCTCCTCCTTAACAACTGGTCGGAATGTAACCAAATTTGGTTCACAGCTTCCTTACATGATGAGGGCGTGCAACGTCACATTTATTTTTGGGGAGGGGTCAAAAGGTCATATATCAATTAAATTCAATTTCAAAGTCAATTTTATAGATTTTAAAACCAAACTTTGCATAAGTAATGATTAATGATATATGTAACACATATTGGACGAGATTTTGGCTGTGACCCCTGGGTCATGCCCAAGGGGTCGGACTGGGGTGGGGGGGGTCAGGGGGTCAAAATTCAAATTTTACTGAATATTGTCATATGGAATTTCAAATTGAAGGGGGTGATTAGTAGAATACAATACAAGTAAAATTTTGACCCTGGGGTCAGATTGGAGCCCTGGGGGAGGGGTCAAAGGGTCAAAATTTAAGTTTTTTGGAACATAGTCATGTGGCATATCAAATTGAAGGGCATGATTAGTAGAATATAATACAGGTAATATTTTGACCCTGGGGTCAAATTAGGGCCCAGGGTGAGGGGTTTTTGTACTTGGCCCCTGTGTAGAAAGCGTGGGGATTTGCGATGGCGCGCCATCGACAGTATTCTAGTTTTCTTATTTATACCGCAAACATAGGTTGTGGGTGCTTGTTAGAACCGCCTCATTTAGGCGGTTCTAACGAGTACCCACAACCTATGTCTCAGAGCAGAGATAAGTAAAATAATGTTTACCCTCATAAACCCCAGTTTTCTCTATTTACAGGGGGTTTTGTGGGGTGTTCATTTCACGGGCTTGTTCACATGATGTGTCGTGAAAGGCTAGCTGTCCGTCATCTGTTATCATGTAGGCATTCTTAACCCTTATCCTATGGAACACAACAACCACTACCTTTGCAAACAGTTTAGGTCCAGATCAGTTGGATTCTTAAGAAGGGACGAAGCCATCGGATCAGGGTCTACACTGTTTTGACATTCAGTTTGTGAATTTGTAGGAATAAATAATTACCAAGTGATCTGATTGGTTCAATGCCAGAAATGGGTGTGGCTAAATAAATTATTCAGCGGGATAAGGGTTAATTTTGAGTGATACTGACTGAATATTGTTCATTGGCATGCTGCAACAGCACACCTTTTGTAATTTTTCTGCGCCTTTCCTGTACTATAGCTGCACATAATTAGTCCAAAATAGTAACATAATAGTCTCCATAATAGTCTGGCCATGAGGTAAATAGTCTGCCAAAAGAACCTCTTGCTATCCCAAAATACAGTTGCCATGCTTGCCAACTAAAGGCTGAGTCTTGAATTTCTTTGGACACGGTTTTCGTGACCATTCCATTGTTCACTGCTGTTTAATCTCAGGATCATAGTGATGGATCCAAGTTTCGTCCCCGGTAACAATTCTTTCAAGAAAGTCGTCCTGATCAGAATCATATCTTTCCAAAAGTGACTCAGACATGGACACTCGGACAGCTTGTTTGTTTTTACGAAGCTATTTTGGCACCCAAGGTGCTGAAAGCTTCCTCATGCCCAGCCGTTCATGTAAAATGGTAAAAACACTGCCCTCAGAAATCTACCAGCTTCTAGTCATGTCACCTGTTCCCTTAGATTTTCACTAGCGACATCATCAGTAGCGTTCACAGGTCTTCCCACTACCGTGCTCCTCTTCCAACATTAGCAGACCACATAAAAAATCAGCTACCCAATTTTTAAGAGGAGACTATGTAGGGGCAGTTTTTCCGTAAACTTTATACAATTGCTCATAAATTTCCTGGTTTGTCTGCTTTTTCAAAAACAGGTACATGTATCTAATCACTGCTCTACTCAATTTGTGAAGAAAATTCGGCAACACTGACCCCTGCAATGTTATTTTACAAGTTCAAGACCGATAAAATTTTGTGTAACCATGTATAAGGCATTGATGTATAATATATGAAAGGCATGCACCTTTCACAGATCAGTAACTGGGTTAGGCCAGTTAAATATTGAAAGACCCTCGTAGCTCCAAAGGCTTATAAGGCATTACCTCCACCTATAGTCATGGCCTGAAAGATACTTTCAGGTGAGCTATGCTGTCTGATGACAGCTTTTGTTCACAGTTTACTGTTGATGATTTCTAACCTTTAAATACTCATTTGCATCTGTCATAATTGTTCACATCCATTTCTCATGTGCTTTTCTGGTTAAAACGATGAAACTTCCCACCAACTTTCATTTAAGGATTCATACCTGAATGCAAGCTTTCAAACTTTAGCATGGCCTGTATTTTATGTGTCATTTGTCAAAATGTTGTACCATAATTTTGTCTATTTCTAAGATTGTACAGCTCCAATAGTTTTAACCCTTACCCTGCGGAATGAATTAATTTAGCCACACCCATTTCTGACTATCACCGAATCAAATTAGTCAAACTTCAATGGCTTGAAAACCTTTGGGACAATCAAAATCCGTTTGAGACGGGGATACTTCGAGCCACAGAGGGTTAAGGCCATTAGGCATAACCGTTAATTTTGGGGACATCTTTTCGGTATTATATAATAAAAATGCATGCTGTGTATACTCATTAGAATTACCTCAGTGAGGAGATTCGTAATGAGTACACACAGCACGCATTTGCATGATAGAAATCAAAAATCTTAGTTATCGCACACTATTATCTTTGTAGAGGAATTCCCTAGGGTTCCACTTAGTCATGGTAAACAAGCCATAGGTGTTCGAGCCATCAAAGTTATACTGTAGTTGGTATAATGAGTCGTTCAATTCAGACTGCTTGACAAACATTGCAAAAGTAGGGGTTGTCATGTTCATCAGGATAAGCTCACCTATTGCATGTACCAATAATAATTCAGATTCAATCTAACATTATTTAGGTGTGACATAGCCTTCGGCAAAATTCTTGTAGTTACACCTTTACCAGACGAACCCTGAGAAGGAAGGCCGTAAAAAAACATTGTAGAAAAAGGAGAAATGCTGGTATTAAACCAGCATTTTCTCCTTTTCCTACAATGTTTTCTTCCCTGTCAGAGAACTTCAGCTCATTTGAACCAATTTCAAGCATATTGTCTGCATGTGCTTTCAATATGGATGTGTCAAAAAGTTGCTGTTTGGGAAAGGGTTAAACATTTTCTGCTAGATGTTTTAATGCCCCCGCCATTCGAAGAATGGTGGAAGGGCATATAGCATTGCCCCTGTCTGTCAATTCGTTCGTCTGTCTGTCCGTTTGTTTGTTCGGCCGTCCGAAACTTAAACGCAGTCAATAACTTTCTTATTTCTGGTTGGATTTTGAAATTGCTTCGTAGAAATGTTAACCATCATGAGACGATGTGTCACATGCAAAACCCAGGTCCGTATCTCCAAGGTCAAGGTCATACTTAGAGGTGAAAAAAAAGGGTCCAAAACTTAACACCGTCAACAGTCAGGTGCATAACCTGAACAAGTTAAAAAAAAATAACTCATTTGCATTATATTTGATTTTTCAAGAATCTGTCCAATCGGCATAGTTTTTCTCTTCTTTTATGAAATTCTCGGTGTTTTGCGTCAATGTTATCGCAAGATTCCGCGAGAAGCGCCCTTTCTAACAAGATGGTGGATTCGTCAACACGATAGAGTTTTCATTCGGAAAAAATCTTTTTTGAGTGAATTTTGAGCGCCAAAAAGGTAAAATTAATGGTTTTAAAACTTATTTGAATTTCCACCTTATTGCAATTTTGCCGCATGTGGCGACAATTTTTAAATGGAATGAAGACTAATTTAATGATTGAAATCGAAATTCTCTGTACGCATTGTCTAAAAAGTTGTACGCACATGTTTCAAACAAGAGTGGGGTGACGAGAATATTAACGCATTCACGTTAATATTTTCGTATTTTTCAAATTTAACATTATCCTAAATAACATGACATAACCTAAATAGCCTCACTTTGAAATTCAATGGCGATATGTGACTTTATAACTGTAACAGGTTATAAAAAAATAACTTGCATAGGTTAGGCACCTGACTGGTCAAATAACTTTCCATGGATTAATTCGAACATAGACATATTTTCAGGCGGGGGCATCTGTGTCCTATGGACGCATTTCTAGTTTTCAGAATGCTTTATAGTTATATTAGTAAGATTGTGTTACATTCAATTATAATGATAAATAAATAGAAAACATGATTTTGTGTCTCCAAGTATATAGGGAAATTTTTTACCCTTATCCTGCTGAATAAATAAGTATAGCCAAACCCATTCCAGCCTACATTTCTTGATATCATGTATTTGTTCAAATTTGTAAACTGAATAATAAACAGTGTAGATCCTGATCTACCCACCAATCAAATTACTTGATATTATGTATTTGTTCAAATTTGCAAACTGAATGACAGTGTAGATCCTGATCAGGTGGCTTCTTCAGAAGTCATCTCATGTGGATCTACTCTGTTTGCAAAGTTAAGGATTGTCATGTTTAGTTGATTAAGTGTTTTGTGTAACTTCAATGGCCCTTAACGCTACTGATCATAGCCCTTTATTGTGGTTGATTCAAGCTCCAACCTGACTCTTCAGTCTCTTTGGAATTCCTCACATAGCTCTAGATAATGAGCAACTGGCAATACAGTTAATTCGCATATTAAGACCAACTTAGGGACTGTTTAGAAGAGGTCTTAATAGTAGAGTGGTCTTGATAATGGTATTATGGATATAAAAATAAAAAGCAAGCCCAATTTTGGCCTGGCAAATTAGGTTTATACTGATCTTATTGTCTGAATATTATTGTATTATTGGCAAACAGTGCGGACCCAGATCAGACACTACAGAACGAGGCATCTGATCAGGGCCTGCACTATTTGCAAACAGAATTTTCCATCACACATAGGATAAAAAAAATAAAAAATAGGCCTGACACCCCTTATATGACAAATGGACTTGTCAAACATACAGCAATGGAAGAGTCCACTTGCATACAATGGGTTAAGAGATATTTCTGTTCACTTAGAATTGCCCCAGTGAGACTATTCTAATTTGTAAAAGCATACATTGTTACATTGTTTTATTGAGGATTGAAAGACATCCTTAAAGTATCCCCATTATATCACCTGACTTAGAGTTATGATTCTAACCCATTGTATACTAGTAGACTCTTCCATTGCTATATGTTGGGCAAGTCCATTTGTCATATAAGGACTGGTAGGCTTATAATTTCGTTCTTATTCTATTTTTGACCGAAAATTCTGTTAGAAAATAGTACAGTCCCTGATCAGGTGCCGCATTCTGCCAAGGTACCCCTTCAGTGGTTTCTCGCTTACAATGGGCTAATCACTCTGGTCTAGAACAAAGTCCACAGTCCCAACATAGTTTGTGTCATGGAAATTCAGGGGCCAATTGATGAAAGCTTGGTTAGCTTAACGAGCACATTAATGGTCAAAATCTTAACTCTTCTAGCAAGTACAATATCTAATACACTGGTATTTCTGTTGGAAATAATGAGAGACTTTTACATTTGCAAAAGAAACTTACATATTTCAGCAAAAATATCAGCTTTTTGACCATAATAAATAATGAAATTTTTGACCATATGTTAACCTTCTCTTACTGAATATTCATTTTAGCCTAACCCATCTCTGACTTTGAACCAATCAGATTACTTGATGTAACTTATTCCTACACATTCATAAACTGAATGTCAAACAGTGTAGATCCTGAACAGATGGCTTCTTCAGAAGCAATCTGATCTGGATCTACACTGTTTCCAAAGATATGGGTTGTCGTGAACAGCATGATAAGAGTTAACTAACGACATTGCAGTTTTGAACAACTGGCACCATCTATAAAAGTGAACCTATGTCGCGTGTTGGTTAACAGAAATATTCTTTGATGGGAATGGATGCATCTTTAGGGAAAGCAGAATATTCTAACTCCATCAGTAGTCAAGTATTAACCCTTATCCTGCTGCCCCACCCATCAGGGCAAGGAGAAATAGATTGGGCTGCATGGTGCTCCCGTGCAGAGCTGAAACTGACCACACATAAGTACTAGTAAACTGCTTAGGTCTAAACCTGCCCAGGCAAAGTGGTGTGAGTCGGACTGCCCAATACATATACCGTATTCACCCTAATTACCGCACCGTGCCCTTAGTATTTTCAAAATCGTGTCAAAAATAGTGGTGAAAAATCTACCTAATTAGTGCACACTTGATACGAAAACAATAGCTTCTGAGATGATGCATACTGATATTTAATGGTATGGAAAAGGGTACTTAAGCATTGCCTTCACTGTTGAAGAATTAACAGTAAGTTTTTATAGATTTACTGTGAGAGCTTCAAGGGGATGTTACTGTAAAGTGTGGGCTTATGCATTTCCTTTTCAAACATAGCTTTGGTGTGCGCTTATAGGAGCATGTGCAGTACTTAGGGCGAATACGGTAAGCCTTTTGCTTTCATTTAGTGGCAGGTCTTGTGATGTCATTTCATCTCAAAGTAGGGTAAAAGTCACACAAAATTGGAAAGTCTCCAAAATGACCTAAATAGTGTTGACTGGGATGTTAAACCTCAATTCAAACAAAATTATCCTGCTGAACATGGCATCTTTGCAAACATTGTAGATCCAGATCAAATGGCTACTGAAGTTCTGATCAGGATCTATACTGTTTGCAATGTAGTTTGTGAATTCAATCAATACATAATATCAAGTAATTTGATTGGTTGATAGTCGGAAATGACTGTGGCTAAAATAAGGGATCAAGGAAAGAATTTGCTGTTCAGGAACAGACACCTTTTTCAGATGCACTCGGTTTGCAGTAAAGCAAAAAGCAGTCCCAAAAATAATTGTCTACCTTTTAAAAAGTACCTGAAAAAGCTGAGAATATATCAATTAGACTGGCAAGTGAAACTACATGTCAGTAAGCCCTGTCAGTAATAGACAGTAGAGTTGGCATTTCACAGGAAAGAGTACATTCCATTCTAATAGAGGATCTTGCAATGAGAAAGCTTTCAGCCTGATGGGTACCAAGACTTCTGACAGTTGATCAGGAGCACACCAGGCACACATTATCACGTGCTTATCTTAACATTTTTGAGGAAGGTCCTGCCAACTTTCTGACAGAGATTTGTCACTATGGATGAAACTTGGGTTCATCATTTTACCACAGAGGCCAAACAACAATCGAAACATGGCTCATCCCCACCAAAGAAGGCAAAGACTGTTCCATCAGCTGGGAAGGTTATGGCCTTGGGTTTTCTGGGATGCAGATGGTATTCTGCTGATAGATTATCTCCAAAAGGGACAAACAATCAATGGCACATACTGTGCTTCACTTCTGACACAGTTACGGGAAAATATCAAACTTAAGCGCATAGAACAAAGGTGAGTCATTAGGACAATGCTCCTGTTCAGAAGTCTGTCAATTCACGAATGTGGTTTAATTAAATTGAGCGAGCACCTGCCTTATTCACCTGATCTCGCTCCATCCGACTTTCATCTATTTCCAAAACTGAAAAGGGCTATTTCAGGCACCCACTTTTAGTCCGATGATGATGTCATATATGCAGTGGATGACTTTCTGAACATCCAAGGAAAGGAGTTCTATAAAAGTGGCATTGAGGCCCTTAAACAGCTGGCAAGTGTATAGATACTGAAGGGGATTATGTTGAAAAATAATGCAATATGTCTGACAAAATTCAAATCCTTCAGTGTGAGGCTCACATCATCAATCAGCCCTCGTAACATTGACTTCAGTCCTTAGTTTAAAAACTTTAAAATTCCAAATATACAATAAATCTTCAAACCACAGTTTCGGTTTGAAGCATAAAGAAAATGATTAATTAATTGTGCAAATGGCATCTTAACCAGATTTTCAAACTTCGAACTGTGGTATTAGAAAATAAATTTAAATAGAAGTGGAGGCAATGATCAGGAATCGCTACAATCAACCCACAGCTCCCATCAATGTCACCAAAGGGAAAGAAACACAAACATGAAACAACAGACCCTAATGGAAACATCAATAGCGGAAAGCCAAAAGGAAAGTTACTTTCCCACAAAATGGCCAATAGGCTATCCAAAATAAAATAATATAAGCGACACAAACATCCAAAAACAAACCATAACAAACCATAACAAAAATAGACCACGACAGAAGAACCCCAGGTTGAAGGTTGAAAACATGGTTTTAAGAATTATTGGGGTTTCAAGTTCAAACTGGTTTTAAAGGCTTATTGTGCAATTGGCTTGCTATATGCACCCCGCTCCCTTGGAGATATAAATTGGACTGCATGGTGCTTCCATGCAGAGCTGAAACTTGGTTTACAAGATATAGATTGGCATTGTTACACAACATTTTACATCAATTTTCAACCATGAATGGTTAAAAGAATTATTGTGCAGTTTTTCTTTGAAATCATGGATTGAAGTTAAACCAAACTTAGGTTTCAAACCATGGTTTAAAGATTTATTATGCACCAAGTGAAAGTAAATATCTCTTCACAATGAAGAAAAAAATCAGCCATGTACCATAGGGGTCATGGGATTGATTTCAGGGTTTTACAAGACTTTGGAATGAGGCATTAAGCTGAGGTCCCGTCTCCATATGACCTTAGTTGCTGTTGGGACATAAAACTCATACACACACAGCCCTGTACCCAATCAGTGAATGAAATTGTCCCCCTCTGCAGGAAGAAGTTTTGTGCAGATGTGCAGACTGATCTGAGTCTTTGGTGTGCACAGATGGCATTTCAAAGGCATTTTTCATTTGTCACTGTTCCATTAAGTGCATGCTTTTGTGGGAACTGGAATGCACGGCCAGTCAGTGTTGGGCAATAAGGCCAGGTTTGGTTAGTACTCTGTAATCAAGTCAACTTGGTATCAGTTTTGAAGAAACATCTAGTTATTGGTCAATTCTATGCATTTTAGAAATAGAAGTGGAGGTAATGATCAGGAATCGATACAATTAACCCACAGCTCCCATCAGAGACACCAAAGGGAAAGAAACACAAACATGAAACAACAGACCCGTGATAGCTCAGTTGTTAGTGCACTTGCCTCTGATGCTAGGGGGCCCGGGTTCGATCCCCAGCAGTGGCGATAAAATTTCGGTGTCCGAACACACTCCATTGGCATCATTTGCAGGGATGAATGTCATAAAGTGCACCGTCCTTCGGATCGGGACGTTAACTGGAGGCCCCCTGTGCAGGGAGAACCATCCCCTGTGCAGGTTAAAGATCCCTACCGTAATTACATGATTACTGTGTAGGCTTTCATCCTGCAAACCTGGAGTGTATGTAATGTACACCTGCGGTAATGGTCAAATGTGACCGAGGCAGTATTAGTAGATAGATAGATAGATAGACCCTAATGGAAACATCAATAGCGGAAAGCCAAAAGGACAGTTACTTTCCCACAAAATGGCCAATTGGCTATCCAAAATAAAATAATATAAGAGACACAAACACCCAAAGACAAACCATAACAAAAATAAACCGCGACAGAAGAACTGCCTTGGAACGGTCAGCGGAAACAACTTCCACTGGCGGACTTAAATCGATTTTTCGTGGCCACAACCCTCGCCCTTACTTCTGTCGCGATTAAGACAAATAATTTGTTCAGTCCGCATGAAGGCCTCCTAACTCATCACTGCAACGTCTCAGTGAACACACAAAAAAAATCAAACAACCACAGAGATGAAACAACGGTGAGGACTTGACAGCAAGAAACCACTGGAATGCTGGAGTAAAAGAAAACCAACAGACTAATCTCTATTTTTCATTGGTCACAGGCCATGTACAGCTGCAAAAGCTGGTTAAAAATAAAATGGGTAAAAAAGACTCTTAATCATTACGTCTCATCGTTGTGATGCGAGCCTTGATCCGGTCACACTGGACACTGGATGGTTAGGTAGTTTCTCTCAGGGTACTCTGATTTAGCCCAACTCTGATTAACCACCAGCTAAAAATAAGTGAAATAATCTTGAAATGGCTGTAAAATCACGAAAACGGAAAACAATAAGAATATTAAATAAACATTTCTGAAAAAAGGATATATTCTACATGTACAAGTTTCAGATAAGACAATTACCAGATAATTTTTTTGATTCGACCATAATAAGTACATACCACATATGTTTCTAACAAGAAATAGGGGAACATATATCCTAGTTATTCCTTTGGTTGCTCATTTGGATTCGCATCTGATGATCACGAGATAGCAAAGTTACTTCAAAAGACTGCACGAGATCTTGCAACATGTCTTTGTGCGCATGTGCATGCAGAACCAAATAGTCCAACTGCTTCATTTTATCTCCGTAAAGTCATAGAAAGGTCGCCCCCGCCCATAGGGGCTTGAAGAAATATATGGACTGCATGATGCTTCTACGCAGAGCTGAATCTGGCCCGCACACTAGTACTTGTAAACCGCTTAGAGGATCACAGCCTGTCCAGGAACCGCGGTGCGAGGCGGACCGTCCATGCTAATAAACCCTATAGGTTTCATTGGGCGACAGGGCTTGAGATGTCATTTCATCTCAATGTCGGGTAAAAGTCCCACAAAATTGGAAGCAACGTCTCCAAAATGACCTTTACAGTGTTGACGGGGATGTTAAACCTCAAATCAAACAAAAGTCATAGAAAGGAGTCCTCATTGACATACTTAGAAGACTAAAGGCTGAGTGTTGCAACATGACCTATATTCCATGGTTCAGTAAAAATAGAAAACTAGTGCTTCAGCTGAAGTGCACGACCCGCCGGATGTTTTTAGCTTTATGAGTGTTACCATATATGGGTATGGTGGCCATTTTGGTCATGTGACCTGGACCTAAAACGGAAATCTGCGCAGTGGTTCTGGAGAAGACTATTTTTGAAGGGTTTTTACCATATATGGCTTGGGTGCCATTTTGGTCATGTGACCTGGACCCCATGAGCAAATTTTGGATTCCCCCATCCGATAGAGGCTCCATATGAAATTTGACTTCAATCGGCCCAACGGTTTCCGAGGAGAAGCAGTTCAAAAAATTTCACATTTTTCGCCTCGGCGAGGCTATACTAAATGGAATGTAATATTTCGCACGTTCATTGGTTAGATCTCATTGATATCTATCAGTATGCCAAAAATTGTTTAAATATTCCAATCGGTTAAGTCACTATCGCCAATTTTCACTAACGGGTTACAGATGTACAGACAGAGAGACCATATATGGCTTGGCGGCCATTTTGGTCATGTGACCTGGACCCAATGAGCAAATTTTGGTTTCCCCCATCCCATAGAGGCTCCTGTTGAAATTTGACTTCAATCGGCCCAACGGTTTCCGAGGAGAAGCAGCTCGCCAATTTTCACTAACGGGTTACGGATGTACAGACAGACAGACCATATATGGCTTGGCGGCCATTTTGGTCATGTGACCTGGACCCCATGAGCAAATTTGGGTTTCCCCCATCCCATAGAGGCTCCATATGAAATTTGACTTCAATCGGCCCAACGGTTTCCGAGGAGAAGCAGTTCGAAATTTTTTGCCTCGGCGAGGCTATACTAAATGGAATGTAATATTTCGCACGTTCATTGGTTAGATCTCATTGATATCTATCAGTATGCCAAAAATTGTTTAAATATTCCAAGCGGTTAAGTCACTATCACCAATTTTCACAAACAGGTTACGGACGGACAGACAGACAGACCATATATGGCTTGGCGGCCATTTTGGTCATGTGACCTGGACCCCATGAGCAAATTTTGGTTTCCCCCATCCCATAGAGGCTCCCTATGAAATTTGACTTCAATCGGCCAAACGGTTTCCGAGGAGAAGCAGTTAGAAAATTTTCACATTTTTCGCCTCGGCGAGGCTATACTAAATGGAATGTAATATTTCGCAAGTTCATTGGTTAGATCTCATTGATATCTATCAGTATGCCAAAAATTGTTTAAATATTCCAAGCGGTTAAGTCGCTATCACCAATTTTCACAAACGGGTTACGGACGGACAGACAGACTGACAGAATGACATGGTGATTTTAGGGCACTCTTAGAAATCAACCGACTTCATTGGGTTGCTTTTTCTGCGGGTCGTGCAATATAGATTCCCCAAGCAGATGGACAGATTGATGATGGGTGGTCGCACCTGCTTTAGCAGGTAGACTTAAGCGTGCAAGTTTCCATCTGTCCATCCATCCTTTTCCATTAACATTTTACCTGGTTGTTTTGTGAGCACATCTCCTCTTACATTTTTTTACTGATCATTTTGAAACTTTGCAGGTATTTTTGATATGGTGTGGCTTTAGAGTATTCTTGCGTTTATTTTTATCAACTTTTTCCACTTTTTAAATTTTTAAACTTAGGTTTTTTAGGTCCAAATACTATTAGAACCAGTGCTTCAGCTGAAGTTTCACGACCCGCCGAATGCTTTTAGCTTTATGAGTGTTACCATATATGGGTATGGCGGCCATTTTGGTCATGTGACCTGGACCTAAAACGGTTCCCCCAATAAATGCGCCTTATCGTAAGGAGCAAAAATATATCTTATACTTTAGTACTGTATTCTGAATCGTTTGCAGGATAAAATGCATTCTCACTTTTCCAATACAAAAGCATATGTGTTAAAGTTTGACCTAGGCACAAAGAAGGTCAAGGTCAACACAAGGTCACCATTTTAGCAATTTATGATGGGTCTACGTCCCAGATGCTATTTATCAAGTTTCGTGGAAATCTGCCCAGTGGTTCTGGAGAAGACTATTTTTGAAGGGTTTTTACCATGGCGGCCATTTTGGTCATGTGACCTGGACCCCATGAGGAAATTTTGGTTTCCCCCATCCCATAGAGGCTCCATATGAAATTTGACTTCAATCGGCCCAACGGTTTCCAGGAGAAGCAGTTCGAAAATTTTCACATTTTTCACCTCGGCGAGGCTATACTAAATGGAATGTAATATTTCACAAGTTCATTGGTAAGAGCTCATTGATATCTATCAGTATGCCAAAAATTGTTAAAATATTCAAAGCGGTTAAGTCACTATCACCAATTTTCACAAACGGGTTACGGACGGAGAGACAGACAGGCAGACCATATATGGCTTGGCGGCCATTTTGGTCATGTGACCTGGGCCACATGAGCAAATTTTGGTTTCCCCCATCACATAGAGGCTTATTATGAAATTTGATTTCAATCGGCCCAACGGTTTCCGAGGAGAAGCAGCTTGAAAATTTTCACATTTTTCGCCTCGGCGAGGCTATACTAAATGGAATGTAATATTTCGCAAGTTCATTGGTTAGATCTCATTTATATCTATCAGTATGCCAAAAATTGTTTAAATATTCCAAGCGGCTAAGTCACTATCACCGATTTTCAAAAAAGGGTTACGGACGGACCCAAAGAAGGTCAAGGTCAACCCAGGGTCACCATTTTAGCAATTTATGATGGGCCTACATCCCAGATGCTATTTATCAAGTTTCGTGGAAATCTGCCCGGTGGTTCTGGAGAAGACTATTTTTGAAGGGTTTTTACCATATATGGCTTGGCGGCCATTTTGGTCATGTGACCTGGACCCCATGAGCAAATTTTGGTTTCCCTATCCAATTGAGGCTCCATATGAAATTTGTCTTCAATCGGCCCAACGGTTTCCGAGGAGAAGCAGTTCGAAAATTTTCACATTTTTCGCCTCGGCGAGGCTATACTAAATGGAATGTAATATTTCGCAAGTTCATTGGTTAGATCTCATTTATATTTATCAGTATGTCAAAAATTGTTTAAATATTCCAAGCGGTTTAGTCACTATCACCAATTTTCACAAACGGGTTACGGACGGACAGACAGACAGACCATATATGGCTTGGCGGCCATTTTGGTCATGTGACCTGGACCCCATGAGCAAATTTTGGTTTCCCCCATCCCATAGAGGCTCCATATGAAATTTGACTTCAATCGGCCCAACGGTTTCCGAGGAGAAGCAGTTTGAAAATTTTCACATTTTTCGCCTCGGCGAAGCTATACTAAATGGAATGTAATATTTCGCAAGTTCATTGGTTAGATCTCATTGATATCTATCAGTATGCCAAAAATTGTTTAAATATTCCAAGCGGTTAAGTCACTATCACCATTTTTCACAAATGGGTTACGGACGGACAGACTGACAGAATGACACGGTGATTTTAGGGCACTCTTAGAAATCAACCGACTTCAGTCGGTTGCTTTTTCTGCGGGTTGTGCAATTGATACCTTCTGAGGGCAACTCCTTTTAGTTTTTTTTTAACATTCTAAAACTTTGCAGGTGTTTTGTCATGGTCTGCAAATGTCCATCTGGTTTTGGGGTATCGTCTGTTAAACACCAATTGCTAGAGCTTGACTTTGGAGTTGGAGCTTGGCATTGCAAAGATTAGTTCAGTGTGACCTGAGTGAAATGTGGATTCACACAGATTGTGCATTCCTTTTATATGCTGAGTTTGGCAAATTGGTAAATGCCAGCTGTTCATGGATATTCCTAAAGTGCGAGGTTTTCATTTTTTCTGACTTGTTTTTCAATGAACCTATAGAACTTGAAGAGAAACAAATTCGAACCTCTGTCAAAGGAAAAGGAAGTTAAATCACCGACTATGATACAAGTAAGCCGAATTTTGTGAAATGTTTGAAACATTACAGTATAAACATAAGTGGTATAAGAGGAAAAATACTTGACCTTTTAGCTTTCCTTGATATCTTGATGGTCACCAAACACATTGTGGCTAATCAGGAAACAAAGACTGACAGTTCAATTATGACCAGTGCTTTTCCTGACAATTATCAGAACAGTGTCTACAGAAAAGTTAGAAACTCGTGATGTTGCTCTTTCAGAGACAACTCTCGTATGCCATTCATCTCAGAATCTGTTTGGGTTAAGGTTTTTGCAAGTAGAACTAACTTTATTGTGATTATTCAGATTGCGACCACGTGAAATCAATTTAAGCTCACCCCCACCCCAGTGGAATTCGTATCACTGACTGTTCCAAGGCAGTTCTTCAGTCGTGTTTTATTTTTGTTATGGTTTGTCTTTGTGTGTGTGTATCGCTAATATTTTTTTTGTTGTTTTGGATAGCCATTCGGCCATTCTGTGGGAAAGTCACTGTCCTTTTGGCTTTCCGCTGTTGGTGTTTCCATTATGGTCCAGTTATTTCATGTTTGAGTTTCTTTCCCTTTGATGTCTCTGACGGGTGCTGTGGGTTAATTGTATCGGTTCCTGATCATTGCATTCACTTATATTTTTATAGCAAGTTGGTATCGACCACCAAATGGCACCGTAAAAAACCTCCAGATATTTAAAGATCAACTTGATCGCATTAAGTCTCAGCATAAGGGTAAAAAACTTCCCGCAGTACATGTTCTAGGTGACTTCAACTTCAGAGACATTGGCCCGACAGGCTCAGTAAACAAAGCACGATGCTAAGACCATCCAAAGGACATATTGATTGATTATGATGTTTTGTTTGATTTGAGGTTTAACGTACCCATCAACACTGTACAGGTCATTTTGGAGACGTTGCTTCCAGTTTTGTGGGACTTTTACCCGACACTGAGATGAAATGACATCTCAAGCCTTGTTGCCCAATGAAACCAATAGGGTCCATCGGATAACTGTTGGTTTTCTTTTGCTCCAGCATTTCAGTGGTTTCTTGCTGTCGTGTCCTCGCCGTTGTCTCGCCTCTGTGGTTCTTTGATTATTTGTGTTCACGGAGATGTTGCACTGATGAGTTAGGAGGCCTTCATGCGGACTGAACAAATTATTTGTCTAAATCGCGGCGGAAGTAAGGGCGAGGATTGTGGCCACGTAAAATCGATTTAAGCCCCCAGTGGAAATCTTTCACTGACCGTTCCAAGGCGGTTCTTCTGTGGTGATTTATTTATATTGTCGTCTGTTACTAAATGTGTGTATCACTTGTGTCTTTTAATTTTGGATGGCCATATGGCCATTTTGTGGGAAAGTAACTGTCCTTATGGCCTTCCTTTGTTTAGGTTTCCATTATGGTCTGGTCGCTAAATGTTTGTATTTCTTTCCCTTTGGTGTCTTTGATGGGTGGAGTAAGTTAATTGTATTGATTCCTGATCTTTGTTTTACTTCTACTTTATAAGCACCGCTTTGCCTGGGCAGGCTTAGATCTTCTAAGCTGTTTACCAGTACACGAAGCATTATGCAGCCCATCTATTTCTTGAAGGTGCGGTGGCCGACATATTGATTGATATTATGAATGATCACAGCTTGGAACAAAGTGTTGACTTCCCTACTCGTGATAAGAACAGTTTGGATTTGATTCTTACAACTTTACCAGGACAATTTGAAGACATTCAGTCTCCAGACAAAGTGATATTGCTTCCGGATTTTCAAAAATCTTACTTTCCATCTATAAAGAAACCTGACAGGAAGATGTACTTATATAAAAAAGTGACTATGATGCTATGAGGAAGGATGCCCTAAAATTTGCAAAGGAGAAATACTTAAATGGTCATTCAGATGCTCGGTCTGTCCAGGAGAACTTTGATTTAATAACTTTCATTCAAGCTTCTTCCGAAAATCATATCCCCTCCAAAACTAGCATACTAGTAAGGAGTGGTCACTCAGGAAGAACCCAGCCGTCCCAAGTCACCTATAGAAAGTGACACGGACAAAAACAAGACAAAACAAAAGAATGGTTCCAAGTGAACATTTGCCCACTCTTCTAAAAAGTAGATAGGGCTCTTGCTCGTTATTATCACCAGGTACCCCTGACCTGTGTTCTGTGTAAATTTCTTGAACAGACTTCTCAAAAATCATGGCCTACTTGGATGGACATCAACTTTTGTCACACAGACAACATGCATTTAGGAAAAGGTATAGTTGTGAAACTCCGTTGAGCACGGTTGTTAGTGATTGGATAAAATGTTTGGACAAAGGGGGACAGGTGGACATTTATTCTGGACTTCGAAACACCCCAACTCTATCTACTTAAATCCAAATTATTTGGTTACGGGATTGGTGGGGGTTGGGGAGAGACTCAAATGGATAGATTCCTTTGTTTGCTACAGAAAACAGCATGTTGTTAATGGTGAATCTTCATTATGGGTTCCCGTTTTGTTTGGGGTTTGTTTGTTTTGTTTGATTTGATGTTTAACGTCCCAGTCAACACTATATAGGTCATTTTGGATACGTTGCTTCCAATTTTGTAAGACGTCTACCCGACATTGTGATGAAATGACATCTCAAGCCCTGTCGCCCAATGAAACCTATAGGGTTTATAAGCATGGACAGTCCAACTCTCACCGCTTTGTCTGGGCAGGCTTAGATCCTCTAATTAAGTGGTTTACCAGTACTCGTGTGCGGTCGGATTCAGCTCTGCATGGAAGCATCATGCAGCCCATTTATTATGCCCCCCGCGTATTCGGAGAATACCGGAAGGGCATTAAGTTTTACCCCTGTCCGTCCGTCCGTTCGTTCGTCCGGTGACATCGTGTCCGGGCCATAGCTCCTAAACCGTATGGAATATATTCATGAAACTTCACAGGTGCATTCGTCACACTGAGACGATGTGTCATGAACAAGGAAGACAACTCTTGCTTTTTTGGTTTTTGAATTATCTGCCCTTGACTTAGTACCATATAGTAAACCGTGTCCGGGCCATAACTCCTAAACCGTATGGAATATATTCATGAAACTTCACAGGTGCATTCGTCACACTGAGACGATGTGTCATGAACAAGGAAACAACTCCTGCTTGTTTAGTTTTTGAATTATCTGCCCTTGACTTACATCCATATATAGTCAAATGGTATGTCGTGTCCGGGCCATAACTCCTAAACCTTATGGAATATATTCATGAAACTTCACAGGTGCATTAATCACACTTAGACGATGTGTCATGAACAAGGAAGACAACTCTTGCATTTTTGGTTTTTGAATTATCTGCCCTTGACTTAGTACCATATAGTAAACCGTGTCCGGGCCATAACTCCTAAACCGTATGGAATATATTCATGAAACTTCACAGGTGCATTCATCACACTGAGACGATGTGTCATGAACAAGGCAGACAACTCTTGCATTTTTGGTTTTTGAATTATCTGCCCTTGACTTAGTACCAAATAGTAAACCGTGTCCGGGCCATAACTCCTAAACCTTATGGAATATATTCATGAAACTTCACAGGTGCATTCATCACACTGAGACGATGTGTCATGAACAAGGAAGACAACTCTTGCATTTTTGGTTTTTCGATTATCTGCCCTTGATGCATATATTTTATGATTGATTTGAAGTACATTTGTAATATTTTTATCCCCTTGCACAAGATAGTTGTGAGACGCGAATATAGCATAACTTCACACAAATGTTCCTTATAAAAAAATCTCGAGCGAGTTTGACTTTCAAGGTCATGACCTCAAGGTCAAGGTCATTGGCTATTTTTAGAAAAACTTTGTCATCGCTCTAGCGCCTACATTTCTTCACCAATTTCATTATAACTTCACACAAATGTTCCTTATAAAATAATATCGAGCTAGTTAGACTTTCAAGGTCATGACCTCAAGGTCAAGGTCACTGTGGCTATTTTTAGAAAAACTTTGCCATCGCTCTAGCGCCTACATTTCTTCACCAATTTCATTATAACTTCACACAAATGTTCCTTATAAAAAAAAATCTCGAGGTGTTAGACTTTCAAGGTCATGACCTCAAGGTCAAGGTCACTGTGGCTATTTTTTTAAAAAAAACTTTGTCATCGCTCTAGCGCCTATATTTCTTCACCAATTTCAATATAACTAAACACAAATGTTCCTTATAAAAATTTCGAGCGAGTTCGACTTTCAAGGTCATGACCTCAAGGTCACTGTGGCTATTTTTAGAAAAACTTTGTCATCGCTCTAGCGCCTACATTTCTTCACTGATTTCAATATAACTTCACACAAATGTTTCTTATGACAATATCTCGAGCAAGTTTGACCTCTAAGGTCATGACCTCAAGGTCAAGGTCACTGTGGCTATTTTCAGAAAAACTTTGTCATCGCTCCAGCGCCTTCATTTCTTCACTGATTTCAATATTACTTCACACAAATGTTTCTTATAACAATATCTCGAGCGAGTTAGACTTTCAAGGTCATGACCTCAAGGTCAAGGTCACTGTGGCTATTTTTAGAAAAACTTTGTCATCGCTCTAGCGCCTACATTTCTTAACTGATTTCAATATAACTTCACACAAATGTTCCTTATGACAATATCTCGTGCGATTTCGACTTTCAAGGTCAAGGTCACTGTGGCTATTTTTAGAAAAATTTTGTCATCACTCTAGCGCCTATATTTCTTCACCGATTTCAATATAACTTCACACAAATGTTCCTTATGACAATATCTCTAGCAAGTTCCACTTTCAAGGTCAAGGTCACTGTGGCTATTTTTAGAAAAACTTTGTCATGGCTCTAGCGCTTACATTTCTTCACCGATTTCAATATAACTTCACACAAATGTTCCTTATGACAATATCTCAAGTCATTTCAACTTTCAAGGTCAAGGTCACAATGGCTATTTTTAGAAAAACTTTGTCATCGCTCTAGCGACTATATTTCTTCACTGATTTCAATATAACTTCGCACAAATGTTCTTTATGACAATACCTTGAGGGAGTTTGTCTTTCAAGGTCAAGGTCGCTGTGGCTATTTTTAGAAAAACTTTGTCATGGCTCTAGCGCTTACATTTCTTCACCGATTTCAGATAACTTCACACAAATGTTCCTTATGAGAATATCTCGAGCTATTTCAACTTTCAAGGTCAAGGTCACTGTGGCTATTTTTAGAAAAACTTTTTCATCGCTCTAGTGCCTATATTTATTGATGGATGTTTATAGAGCTTCAAACAAATGTTTCTTTTGATAATATCTCGAGTTGCTTTGACTTTCAAGGTCATGACCTCAAGGTCAAGGTCACTGTGGCTATTTTTAGAGAAACTTTGTCATCGCTCTACCGCCTACATTTATGATTTTAATATAATTTATGATTGATTTGAAGTACATTTGTAATATTTTTTATGAATGGCATTTGGCGGGGGCATCCGTGTCCTATGGACACTTTTTCTAGTTTCTTCAAGCCCCGATGGGACTAACTGGGGACTGTTCTTAGTCCACTGTTATTCTCCCTGTAAATTAATTGAAATTTCCGCTGGCATTGGCTCAGAAATAAGACTGTTTGCAGACGACTGCGTTTGCTATCGGTAAATTAGAGATACAGAGGACTCCCTAAAACTTCAGAATGATATAGATAGATTAGGATGTTGGGCACGAAAATAGGGCATGAGATTTCAGCCCGTTAATTGCATTATTATGCAGAAAACTAGGACCGGAGTCTTCTTACCCCTTGGAGGGAAAGGTCTTGGAGAATGTGAATTCCATTAAATACCTTGGTGTGACAATCACACACAATTAAAGATGGAATACACACATTAACATGTGTTCTAAGGCAAATAGAATGCTTGGTTTCCTGAGGTGAAATCTTCATCAATGTCCTAAGGGTGTAATAGACAACGCATAAAGGACTTGTTCGCCCAATCTTGGAATATGGTACTTGTATCTTGGACTCCAGTGGAGTGGTCCTCATTCAAGAAAGTGAAAAAGTTCAGAATAGAACTGCTAGATTTGTAATAAGCAATTACTCCTTTGAAACTGGGAGCATGACTTGAATACTAGGAAAATTAAGATGGGAGTCTCTCAAGAAAAGGAGAAGATACAGTAGGCTCATACTTTTATACAAAGGTATAAAGGGCGCTGCCAGCATCCAACAGATGACCTTATTCTTCCAGATAGGCACTGTAGAAATAACCATTCACTGGTCTTTCAGACCCCTAATACAAGAACTGTCTTCTATAAAGAATGGTTCCTCCCTCGAACCATTAGAGATTGGAATGCCCTTCCCGATTAGCTGAAGGCTGAAGGTGCAGAGGATAGTGTAGCTAAATTTATCTCTTTGGTGAGAGCTATGGACAAACTTCCCATATCACAGGTCCTGGTGGATGAATGTCATTACCTCGGGTGGATGGCTAAAATTTAGAATTTAGCTGAAAAAAAAGTCACTGGTTGAGTTCTTAAACAATTTACAGTCTAAATAACAGGTATGCTAAAACGCATACCTCTGGATCTCAGTCTTATACTGTACATGCTTTATTAACGGCTAAACTCCTTAATCAGGGTTATCGGTACCATAAACTACGCAAAGCCTTTTCAAAATTTTATAGACGCCATCCTAATTTAATTTCAAAATTCAATATTGGACTTAAATCTCTTCTGCAACAAGGTCTATCGGAACCCGAATTTTATGGTGACTTAGTATATAAATTCAGAAAAATATATAACCGCAATGACTTCAGCACCCAATTTCGTAAAATCATTATTCGATATAAAAAGATTGGGTACAATATGAATGTTATACGACAGACTGCATGCATGGTAGTAAACCCAATCACGGTTGGCAACTTTGCTTCCCTCTTTAATTGCACGCCGGTGGGTCAGGCCTCAGATTCTATGACGGCTCCAACGTAAAGGCTTATTGAGAATTAGAGAGATCTAATTCAAGGTAATGTTGGTTGGTGCCTGATGCTCTGTCTCTGGTCGGGCCCATCGGAGTCTAACTGTTGGTTTTCTTTTGCTCCAGCATTTCAGTGGTTTCTTGCTGTCGAGTCTCACCTCTGTGGTTCTTTGATTTTTAGTGTTCACGGAGATGTTGCACTGATGAGTTAGGAAGCCTTCATGCGGACTGAACAAATTATTTGTCTAAATCGCGACGGAAGTAAGGGCGAGGATTGTGGCCACGTAAAATCAATTTAAGCCCCCCAGTGGAAATCATTCCACTGACCGTTCCAAGCCGGTTCTTCTGTGGCGGTTTATTTATGGTGTTGTTTGTTACTAACTGTGTGTATCACTTGTGTCTTTTATTTTGGATGGCCATATGACCATTTTGTGGGAAAGTAACTGTCCTTATGGCCTTCCTTTGTTTAGGTTCCCATTATGGTCTGGTCGCTTAATGTTTGTGTTTCTTTCCCTTTGGTGTCTTTGATGGGTGGAGTAAGTTAGTTGTATCGATTCCTGATCTTTGTTTAACTTCTACTTTGAACACCTCTGCGGTCTTGGCATTCACTGAGGAATAGTTCCAGAGAAAAAAGATTTTCAGGGCATCACTGTATGACTGGTACCTACAATGTTGTGAGTTGTGTACTTTTGATACCCTTGTTTGGGTTGAAGCTGTCGCAGGGGTCAAGTAGCTGTCTTTATTAATAGACACTGTACATATAGCAGAAGGTTAAAGAGGACTGTGCACGACGTGCCACTTTAGCTCATTGAACTTGTCACAAATGCTACTTCTATTTCGTTGTCGTCGGCAAATGCACCTTCTCCGCCTGCTGAATCTGTGTTTTAAAATAGGGATACCAAATGTGTGATGCGTAAATATTAAATATTTGCCTCTTCTTACCTCTGTTCTGTCAAAGATGATGTGGAAATTTGTCTTACCTTGGAAAGGGGTCGAAACGTCTAGGAAGGCGAAACGACCAGTGGGGGCGAAACCACTGGGGTTGGGGGGGGGGGTGGAAACGACCAGTGGGGAACGTCTTAGTGGCGAAACGACTAGGGGGAGGAAAATAGTTCAACCATCAGAATCAGAATAAGAATTGTTACTGGTGACACGTCAAATGACATTCATACACCAGGACCTGTGTAATGGGAAGTTAGTCCCTAGCACTAACCAAAGAGGTAAACTTAGTTACACAGTCATCAGCACCTTCAGCTGTCGAAATAATCGAATCGGGAAGGGCATTCCAATCTCTAATGGTTCGGAGGAAGAACGATTCTTTATAAATATCAGTTCTTGCAGTAAAGGTCTGAAACGCCAATGAAGGGTGATTTCTACATTGCCTAGCCGGGGGGACAAGGTCATCTGTTTGCAAGTTACGTAACTCTAGCTACAATACTCTATGAGTTATGGCCCTTTTAAAAAATCCAAGTCCTCTGATGGCACTGCCGGGGCCCTAGTATGCAACTTATTTCATGTCCTTTTTATGGACCCGAATATTTATTTTCAAGAATCCAAGGGTCTGATTTGCTTTTTTGGTTACCTTGTCAATGTAGGGGCTCCGGTTTAGATCATCAGAGATGGTGACCCCAGGGTACTTAGCTGCATAAACACTCTCCAGCCCGGTACCATGCAAGAGGTATACAGTTGGAATGGGGCTCTTACGTCGGGTAACATGAAGAACTTGGCATTAAGAAGAATTTCAGAGTGATGTATGTCTTGTTGTAGCAGGAGTCTGTCCGTTTGTGAGCTTATGGCAAGGTATATGGCAGTATCGTCAGCAAAAAGCCTGACTCTTGATCTGACCTGCTCAGGTAGGTCATTGATGTATACAAGAAAGAGAATTGGTCCGAGAACCGAGCCATGTGGGACGACTGAGGAGACTGGAATACTAGCTGAGTTTTCCTCGTTTATTACAACTGCTTGTTTTCGATTGTCCAAAAAGTTCTAATCCATTTAGAGTGTCTCCTCTAATGCCATAATGGTGCAATTTTAGAATGAGTTTCTCAAGGGCGACTTTTTCAAAAGCTTTGCTAAATCTAAAAGGATCAAATCATTATGATTGCCAGTCTGCATGGTTTTAGACAATTCGTCGATCAGCATGATAAGTTGCGTCTCGCAGGATCTCATTTACCGGAAGCCATGTTGAAGTTCGCAGAGTATGTCCAGCTCAGTGAAGTGTTTTGCCAGGCTCGAAGCAACTATGTGCTCTAGAACCTTACAAAGTGAAAATGTCAGTGAAATAGGCCTATAGTTGAAGGTGTCAGCTTTGTCTCCCATTTTGAAACCGGAGATGCATTTGCTTCCTTCTAAATGTTGGATACTTTCCCAGTATCAAGAGATCTCTGGAGATCAGCTGAAGGATAAGGGATAGCTCTTTATGCAGGGTCTGTAATACAATAGGCTTTAATTTATCGGGTCCTGCAGCCTTATTGGGGTTCAAGCCTTTAAGGAGCTTGTCAAATCCTTCAGCTGAAATGCTGATGTCAGGCATATTGGGGTTGGGACTAGGCTGGAAAGGTAGGGACCACCTGTCCTCCTTTGTCCAAGATTTTTATCCAATCATTTATTACTGTGGTCAGCTGTGATTCACAATCAGAATCAGAATTGTTACTGGTGACACGTCAAATGACATTCAGACGACAGGACCTGTGATATGGGAAGTTAGCACCAAGCTCTAACCAAAGAGATAAACATAACTACACAATCCTCAGCACCTTCAGCTGTCGAAATAATCGAATCAGGAAGGGCATTCCAATCTCTAATGGTTCATTTGAAGAACGATTATAAATGTCAGTTCTTGCAGTAAGGGTCTGAAACGCCATTGAATGGTACTTTCTACAGTGCCTAGCTGGGGGAACCAGGTCATCTGTTGGAATGCTGGCAGCACCCTTTAGACCTTTGTATAAGAGTATGAGCCTACTGTCTCTTCCCCTTTTCTTGAGAGACTCTCATCTTAATCCAATCATACTCCCAGTTTCAAAGCAATCTAGCAGTCTATTCTAAACTTTTTTTTTAATTTCTTAATTAAGGACCACTCCACTTGGGTCCCAGATGCAACTACCATATTCCAAGATTGGGCGAACAAGTCCCGTATATGCTGTCTTCTCCACATCCTGAGGACACTGATGAAGATTTCGCCTCAGGAAACCATGTGTTCTATTTGCCTTTGTACACATGTTGCTAATGTGTGTATTCCACCTCAAATCGTGTGTGATTGTCACACCAAGGTATTTAATGGAATTCACATTTTCGAGGACCGCTCCGTCTAAGATGTATGAACCCTCAGTTGTATTTGCACTCACTCTTCCTAGTTATCGGTATAATGCTGCATTTAACGGGCTGAAATCTCATGCCCCATTTTCGTGCCAAACATCCTAATCTATCTATACCCTTCTGAAGTTTCCTTGAGTCCTCTGTATCTCTGATTTCCCGATAGCAAACACAGTCGTCTGCTAACAGTCTTATTTCTGAGTCAATGTCAGTGGAAATATCATTAATAGCAGCGGACCAAAAACAGTCCGTGTGGGACCCAAGATAAAACTGACGTCCATACTGAAGATTCATCATTAACAACAACACGCTGTCTTCCGTAGCAAATGAAGGAATCTATCCATTTGAGAGTCTCCCCCCACTCCCCAATCGCATAACCAAATAATTTGGAATTAAGTAGTCCGTGAGGTGGGGTGTCAAAAGCATTCTCGAAATTCAGAATAAATGTGTCCACCTGCCCCACTTTGTCCAACAGTTTTACCCAGTCATAAATAATCGTGCTCAACTGAGTTTCTCAACTGTGCCTTTTCCTAAATGCATGTTGTCTGTCTGACAAAAGTTTATGTTCAGCCAAGTGGGTCATGATGTCTAAGCAAACTATGTGTTCAAGCAATTTACATAGAACACAGGTCAGTGACACCGGGCGATAATTACGAGCAGGAACCCTGTCTCCTTTTATGAAGAATTTGCAGATGTTCGCCATTCTTTGAGGATTTCACCCGTATCGAGAGATTGTTGGAAAAGATGAGCAAAAACTGGACACTCACTTGTTAGTTTATTCAGGACCCTAGGATGAAGCCCATCATGTCCTAAAGCCTTAGACAGGTTCAAGCCTTTAAGTAACTTGATCACTCCCACCGAGGATACAACAATATTTGCAATGAAAGGGGCCGATCTTCTAGTCAACGGAACCTCGTTGAACTCAGTTTTGTTAAACGCATCATTGAATTGACCAACTAATTCCTCTCCCCTTTCAGAGTAGAAGTAAAACAAAGATCAGGAATTGATACAATTAACTTACTCCATCCATAAAAGACGCCAAAGGGAAAGAAATACAAACATTAAGCGACCAGACCATAATGGAAACCTAAACAAAGGAAGGCCATATGGACAGTTACTTTCCCACAAAATGGCCATATGGCCATCCAAAATTAAAAGACACAAGTGATACACACAGTAAGTAACAAACAACAACATAAATAAATCGCCACAGAAGAGCCGCCTTGGAACGGTCAGTGGAAGGTTTCCACTGGGGGGCTTAAATCGATTTTACGTGGCCACAATCCTCGCCCTTACTTCCGTCGCGATTTAGACAAATAATTTGTTCAGTCCGCATGAAGGCCTCAGAGTCCGATTCAGCAACCCCGTTCCCTCCTCTTTTATAAAGGGGATAGGATACCTTGCCTGTCTTACTTCTGGCTATTTATATATCTGTAGAAGTTTATGGGATTTGCCTTACAACACCTTATTAGTCACACACAGATCATGCTGAGTTTTGATGTCATTTTAATTTCTCGTCTCAAGTTTTCAGATTGTGCCCGGAGTTTACCATTTCCCAACTTTTTTGCCTTAGCGTGAATCTTATTTCTCCTCCGAATTTTTCTTCTTATTTCTGGTGTGATCCAAGGAATTGAAGATACAGACCGTTCCCTTGGTGTCTCTGATGGGAGCTGCGGGTTAATTGTATCGATTCCTGATCATTGCCTCCACTTCTATTCTGCTAGTTTTGGAGGGGATAACTATTTATTTTCGGACGAAGCTTGAATGAAAGACTTTATCAAATCAAAGTTCTCCTGGACAGACCGAGCGTCTGAATGACCATTAAAGTATTTCTCTTTTGCAAATTTTAGGGCATCCTTCCTCATAGTTTCATAGTCACCCTTTTGATATATGTACACCTTTCTCGTAGAACAACTGTGTTTTTTCCTAAATGCATGTTTTCTGTCAGAAAAAAGTTGGTGTTTATCTAAGTGAGCCATAACATTTGAGCAAACAATATGCTCAGGCAACTTACATGGCACACCTGTCAGCGACACAGGTGATAGTTGCGAGCAAGAGCGCTCTCTCCTTTCTTAAAGAGAGGGCAAAGCCATTCTTTTGGAACTTCACCAGTATCAAGAGATTGCCGAATAGATGTGAAAACACTGGACCAAATTTATTAGCCAGTTCTTTAAGGACTCTAGGATCTAAAGCTTTAGAGGCTTAGAGCCTGATGAGTTTCATTCCAGAGTAACTTAAATCCCTGAAGTCACTTATTAGTCGGTTAATAGCTATACATAGCTTATGTTACATTTGTTGAAAACTTCCGACTTTAAGTAAAATTTGTATCTGTATCTGTACTTTGTAACTCCCTCCGATGAAACTACAGTCTTTATCTATCTATCTATCTATCTATCTATCTATCTATCTATCTATCTATCTATCTATCTATCTATCTATCTATCTATCTATCTATCTATCTATCTATCTATCTATCTATCTATCTACTGATACTGCGTCGGTCACATTTGACCACAACCGCAGGTGTACATTACATACACTCCAGGTTTGCAGGATGAAAGCCTACATAGTAATCATGTAATTATGGAAGGGATCTTTAACCTGCACAGGGAATGGTTCTCCCTGCACAGGGGGCCTCCAGTTAACGTCCCGATCCGAAGGACGGTGCATTTTATGACATTCATCCCTGCAAATGATGCCAATCGAGCGTGTTCGGACACCGAAATTTTATCGCCGCTGCCGGGGATCGAAACCGGGAGCTCTAGCATCAGAGGCAGATGCACTAACCACTTCAAGCTATCATGCTCCACAAAGGAAAGGAGCCCAATCTCTCAGTAAATGGAACCTCTTTGTATTCAGTTTTATTGAAGGAATCATTGAACGACTAGGGGCCAAAAAGGGGGCGGGGTCCGGGGGACGTCTTGGGGGCGAAACGTCTTGTTACCGAAATGGTTTGTGGGCGAAATGACGCGGATTCTTACTGGACCGTATCCATTGTAAACAAATATGGCGGCATTTGTCAAACTTGACGTTTCAAGCAATATTTACGGTTCTGTTTCAACACTTCTTGATGGGTAATAATGAAAACTGTTTAATCCATTTCAAATTAAATCCAGTGCAACTGTCGTGAAGAGTACAATCTCTCTTTGGAACGCAAACCAAGACATAGTTACATATTTTATAGCCATATTAGTCATCAGATGCGTCATCAGTTTTCGCGGTTGATAAATTTTATGCATTTTGCCATCAGAATCAGAAGTGTTACTGGTGACACGTCAAATGACATTCACACACTAGAAGGTTGGCCCATTAGCTAATTGATTGTGTACATTAACACATTGATTGTGTAGCTAAATTTACCTCTTTGGTTAGAGCTAGGGACTAACTGGAGTATGAATGTCATTTGACGTGTCACCAGTAACAATTCTGATTCTGATTAGCCCCTGCAGCTCTCAGTCTATGCTTAAACAATGTTTCCAGTACTTTCCACTATTGGCTCCGTCTCGATCCAAAGTCATCACGAAAACATGCCTATAGATCGTCAATACATCTAAGTTCGTTGTGCTTAAAACTTCGTTAGGTTTGTTTACTTCCTGTGCAGCGCGTGAGGTCGAGGTCACCACGTGTTGTCTGTTTGTAAACAATCGCCTAGGCAGTTGACGGATGTCACTTTCTGCTCAAAGATGCGTTTCAAACATGTACATATAAATCAAATATTTTGTTCATACATAAAATGCATCATTTTTACTAAGTATTTTATTTACTATGACAAAATCTGTGTAATTAATCCATATTTTGCATTTTTGGTCACGATGACCTTCCGCATCACACATGTGCTTTTGGTTGTTGGGATAAAATCCATCACCAACTGGCACATGGTGACCGCGCATGCGCCATAACAAACTTTTATGCATTTCCTGTAGGTCAGCTCGCGAGACACATGGCGGTATAAAATGCCTGAAAATTGATCGTTTTATGCATTTATATGTCTGTTTTCTGTATTAACAGATATAGAAAAGTCAAAACTACAATACCGGTGGAAGTAAATGAGCGCCGCCATCTTTTTAGCTCGCCTGTACGAAGTACATGGAGAGCTATTGTTGTCACCTCGGATGGCGTGCGCGTGCGCATCACACTGCGTTAAAGTTTTTCAAATGCTTATATCTCAATAGGCACTCATCACAGAGCACTCATATTTGGAACTTTAGTACCTGGGAGGGTCTTCTGATGTTCAAAGATAACAGACCCCTGGGGTCATGCCCCGGGGTGGGGCTTGGGGTCAAAATCTAGAACACCTATGTAATACTGTGTTTAAGTTTTTGAATTGCTTATATCTCAGCAGTCACTCATCACAAAGCATTCATATTTACAACTTGGATACCTGGGAGTGTCTTCTGAGATTCCAAGACAACACCCCCCTGGGTTCATGCCTGGGAGTGGGGATGGGGTGGGGCTAGGGGTCAAAATCTAGGACAACTTTGTAATTTGTTGTATACCTTTCCCTTATGCTAACAAGTTATAGACAGAATTGGTTATACATCAGCCAACCAAGTGACATTGGTTCAAGTGTAAAAGGGTGAAGGTCATGGTGACCTACATCAGCCAACCAAGTGACATTGGTTCAAGTGTAAAAGGGTGAAGGTCATGGTGACCTATATTTCACGGTCCAGTGATTTTGCCTTTTTTCTTGAAGACTATTTGTTGGATAAATGTCATACCTGGGATATAAGTTCCATGTGATCCCATGATTGACCTCAAAATATATCTAGGTCACTGTGACCTATATTTCATGGTTCAGTGATTTTTACTATTATCGCGAATACTATTTGATGGAGAAATGTCATACCTGGATTATTAGTTCCATGTGACCTGATAATTGAGCGCAAAATATATCTAGGTCAGTGTGACCTATATTTCATGGCTCAGTGATTTTGCCTATTATCTCGAATACTATTTGATGCAGAAATGTCATACCTGGATTATAAGTTCCATGTGACCGCATAATTGACCCCAAAATATAACTAGGTCAGTGTGACCTATATTTCATGGTTCAGTGATTTTGTCTTTTATCTTGAATACTTTTTGATGGAGAGATGTCATACCTTGATTATTAGTTCCATGTGACCCCATGATTGACCTCAAAATATAGCTAGGTCAGTGTGACCTATATTTTATGGTTCAGTGATTTTGCCTATTATCTTGAATATTATTTGATGGAGAAATGTCATACCTGGGTTATTAGTCCCATGTGACCCCATGCTTGACCTCAAAATATGTCTAGGTCACTGTGACCTATATTTCATGGTTCAGTGATTTTGTCTATTATCTTGAATACTATTTGATGAAGAAATGTCACACCTGGATTATTTATTCCATGTGACCTGATTATTGACCACAAAATAAATCCAGGTCATTTTGACCTATATTTCATGGTTCAGTGATTTTCCCTATTATCTTTATTACTATTTAATGGAGAAATGTCATACCTGGGTTATTAGTTCCATGTGACCCCATGATTTACCTCAAAATATATCTAGGTCACTGTGACCTATATTTCATGGTTCAGTGATTTGCCTATTATCTTTAATAATTTTTCATGAAGAAACATCATGCCTGGATTATTTATTCCATGTGACCCCATGATTGACCTCGAAATTATATCTTGGTCAGTGTGACCTAAATTTCATGATTCAGTGACTCTGCCAAATTGAATACTATTTTTTTTTTTTTTAGAAATTTCAGTCCTGAATTATAAGTTCCATGTGACGAGATGATTGACATAGAAATATATCTAGGTCAGTGTGACCTATTTTCATGGTTCATTGATTTTGCCTTATAATTCATACACATTGTGATTCTGAAATGTAATATTTGGCATATATGTTCCATGCGACCTGGTCACTGACCTCAAAATGTATAAAGGTGTGTGTGACCTATATTTCATGGTTCAGTAATTTTACCTTCTATGTTGAAGGCGCGAAACAGGCGAGCTATGCTGTCTGGCGACAGCTCTTGTTTAATCACGGGAAAGCGTTTTTACCCTTACTATACCGAACTTTGATGCATTGAGGATATATATAAGGCTGTGGCTAGCCATCCGGTACTGTTCGAGATATGGTACATGGAGGCTAGGGTATGTCACTATGCGTTCCAAATAATATTACCCGCTTTATGATGTAATAAAGATATTTCTTATTTACACTAACTGTATTCTTATCAACTGTTTATCGCCATTTTTGTTTTCACTAAATTTCAGAAATTGGACATAATTGTAATGGAACCTGATGCAATAGCTGTTGTACTCAAAGAATCTTTTTTCCGGGCACTGTGACAGTTATTATTATTAAGTCAATGTTATTATTTCTATCTTTACATTATTATTATCCCCACGCTTTTAAAAAAAGTGTTCGGGGATAATGTGAACACATCCGTCCATCACGCTATCTCCTCCTTAACCACTGACCGGAATGCAACCATATTTGCTACATGGTGAGGGCGTGCGAGAGGGACGTTATAGTTGGTTCTGCACAAAGGGGCCATCTCAAGGGGTCAAAAGGTCAAGTCTGCTATAAAAGTCATGCTATCGCCCTAGCGCCTACATTTCTTCTCCAATTTCAATATAGGAGATTTTAGGAATTCCGTTTATGACGTCATTCTTGCCCATGCGCAAAGCACTGGCCGTCAATTGAAACGGCCATCGCTATTCAAATGTATTGGCGGAACTCAAAATGCTAACAATATTCAGGCATTTTGAGAGAAAATATACTCGTTTGCTTTGAAATAATGCCTTGAGAAGGAAAGAATGATATTTTGCTTTTATTAAGTACTGAAATTCATTTATCCTGGATCTGTTTTAATTGGCGAAAATCTCTTCGTGAATAATTCTTGTCAATGGCTTAAGATACTGTTATTCACGAAAGCTTACTTACAAGATAAGTTTTATTCGCTATCCAAGTTAGCTATAACATATGGACAGAACTTAGATCTATCTATCTGTCTGTCCGTCCGTCAATCTATGCAGTTAAAAATGTCCAGCGATCTGTCTAATCATTACAAAAAGACGCTTTTATAAAACTGACCTCCATAAATCCCACCTTTTTACAGTAAAACTGGGGTTTGCAGGGGTATACATTATTTTTCTTATTTCTGCTCAAAAACATAGATTGTGGGTACTAGTTCGAATCGCCTCGTCTTGGTGGTTCTAACGAGTACCCACAATCTATATTTTGAGAAGAAACTCGGATGGTCCAAGGAAGAAATAAGAAAAATAATATAAATGTTCATCTTAAAAGTTTCCTTTTTCAGCAAATTAGTAAAATTTACAATGTATTTGAATAGGCATGTTTTCGTAATGGAGTGGACTGACAGACATGCGTTGAGTCATGCCGTCGACACCCACTCCAACTCCCTTCAATGTCACGTAACCGTTGAGATGAGAGAGAGGTTTGACTGATCCCTGCATCCAAGAAGATATTGTAGAGCTAAGCTAATAGGCCATTCACCCTTTTTGTACCAAATGGAATCTTCCTCCTTATATATAGCAGAAGTCCATTTCAAACTTTAGGGGTGTCAGGATGTGTTTTCTGCAAAATTTATTTGGAAATTGGCTTGACTGTTTGCAAACAGTGTAGGTTCTGCAGCGTCTGATCTGGGCCTGCACTGTTTGCCAGGGTACTCATTTTGGGGGTTTCTGGTACCAAATATGTTATAAAATGTAAGGGCTGGGCAGGTTGAACAAATCTATAAATCTATCAGATTTTACTGTAAAATCTTGAACTTAAGAATCTCATGCACTGAAAGGGTGTTCTACGTTTGTTTTGAATTTAATCTTCCAGTCACACTGAGTCTTGATGGGTTCGAGCACTTATTAAGCAGCGCCGTATTATTGCCAACATAACATTCTGACGTTTCATCGATGTGGCAAATTCAAATTCGGTGCATTGCTTTTATGTTGGTTTGATGTAGACACGACGTTGTTGACACGCTACGTGTCGGATGACGTGGAGTTATTTAACCACAAACTGTAATTTACATTTACCTATGCTCGCTAATTGATGGTACACTAACTAAGAGAGAGAGAGTGAGAGAGAGAGAGGACCAACAGGGTCGTATGTACAATATATCTTTAACCCATTTAGTTCCAGAAACCCCAAAACGAAACGGGTACCCTGGCAAACAGTCCAGACCCAGATTAGACGCCGCAGAACGCGGCGTCTGATCTGGGCCTCCACTGTTTGCTAAATATTCAGTCATTTTAAAAATATTTTTTATCAAAACACAACCTGTCACCCCTAAATTTTGAAATGGACTCCTGTTATATATAAGGAGGAAGATTCCATTTGGTACAAAAAGGGTTAAGAGCAGTTAACTAAAAATAATAACACTTGGGATTGGGGAAATTTCACACCTTACAGCATATCGGTGTTTCTTCCATTATCTTACATTAGAATTCGCCAAAAGTTTAAGAGAATTTCACTGTTTTATGCTGTAATTAACACTTTATCTGCCCCATTGCCTAGAAGCAATACGACAGTTGACGGCCAGGGCTTTTCCCGTTCTATTTTTAGAACCAGAAGTACGTCACGAAAAAAGCTCCTATAACATTACAAAAATGTTTCTTATGACAATATCTCAAGCCAGTTTGACTTTCAAGGTCGTGGCCTCAAGGTCAAGGTCACTGGCTATTTTTAGAAAAAAAACTTTGTCATCGCTCTAGCGCCTATATTTGTCCACAGATTTCAATATAACTTCACACAACTAGTCCTTATGAAAATATCTCGAGCAAGTTTGACTTTCAAGGTCATGGCCTTAAGGTCAAGGTCACTGTGGCTATTTTAAGAAAAACTTTGTAATCGCTCTAGCGCCTACATTTCTTGACCAATTTCAATATAATTTCACACAAATGTTCTTTTTGACAATATCTCGAGTATGTTTGACTTTCAAGGTCAAGGTCACTGTGGCTTTTTTAAGAAAAACTTTGTCGTCGCTCTAGCGCCTACATTTCTTGTCCAATTTCAATATACATGTAACTTCACACAAATGTTCCTTTTGACAATATCTCGAGTGTGTTTGACTTCAAGGTCAAAGTCACTGTGGCTATTTTTAGAAAAGCTTTGTCATCGCTCTAGCGCCAGCATTTCTTGTCCGATTTCAATATAACTTCACACAATGTTCCTTATGACAATATCTTGAGCGAGTTCGACTTTCAAGGTCACGATCACTGTGCCTATTTTTAGAAAAACTTTGCCATCGCTCTAGCGCCTACATTTCTTGTCTGATTTCAATATAACTTCACACAAATGTTCCTTATGACAATATCTTGAGAGATTTCAACTTTCAAAGTCAAGGTCACTGCCTATTTTTTTAGAAAAATACTTTGTCATCACTCTAGCACCTACATTTCTTGTCCGATTTCAATATTACTCACACAAATGTTCCTTTTGACAATACCTTGAGCAAGTTTGACTTTCAAGGTCAAGGTCACTGTGCCTATTTTTAGTAAAACTTTGTCATCGCTCTAGCGCCTACATTTCTTGATTGATTTCAATATAACTTCACACAAATGTTCCTTATGACAATATCTCGAGTGAGTTGACTTTCAAGGTCATGACCTCATGGTCAAGGTCACTGTGGCCTTTTTTAAAAAAACTTTGTCAACGCTCTAGTGACTACATTTATTATCCGCACGCTTTTAAAGAAAGTGTTGGGGGATATTGTGAACCCCTCCGTCCGTCTGTCCTTCTGTCTCTGTCACGCTATCTCCTCCTTAACCACTGGCCGGAACGCAACCATATTTGCTACATGACTTCCTTACATGGTGAGGGCGTGCAAGAGGGACGTTATAGTTGGCTCCGCCCAAAGGGGCCATCTCAAGGGGTCAAAAGGTCACGTCTGCTATGTGGCAAAAGCGTGGGGATTTGCGATGGCTTGCCATTGACTGCTCACTCAAGTTATCATTATTAAAATCTGCAAATGTTTGTCAGATGTTGAGCTTGTTATTAATTTTGATAGATTAACATTAAATTTGGGGAACATACTTATTTAGCCTATCAGTTCAACATGGTAGGTACAAAGAAATGTCAATTGGGGATAATTATCTTGTTAGTAGGGCACACATTATGTCATAAAGGTAATGATACTTTAAATGTTTCCGAAAAACGATGAGTCATACCGCAATGATCCTATGTATTGGGACAGACAGGCTTCAGCAAATAAGGCAGTCCCAGATCAGACTGCTCCTAAGGCAGGGTCTACACTCTTTATCATTTCATCTGCACCTTTTGGGCTTGACAGATAAAAACAAGTGTTGTGGATGGATTAGGGCATATATAGTGTGACACTGTCCTTACCCCTGACATAAATGACTCTAGGTCTTGGAGGACAGGAAGATGTTGGGGAAGTTGATTCCACTGTACAATAGCCAAGGGAAAAAAAAAGAGTATTTATAGTAGCTGGCTGTAATCGGTATCTGGAAATAGTGAAGGGGATGCATATGCTTGTGGAGGGTGAAAGCTCAGTGGTTAGACACTTGCCTCTGATGCTAGAGGTCCCGGGATCGATCCCCAGCAGCGGCGATAAAATTTCAGTGTCCCAACATGCTCCATTGGCATCATTTGCAGGGATGAATGTCATAAAATGCACCGTCCTTCGGATCAGAACTTTAACTGGAGGCCCCCTGTGCAGGGAGAACCATCCACTGTGCAGGTTAAAGAACCGTACCGTAATTACATGATTACTGTGTAGGCTTTCATCCTGCAAAACCTGGAGGGTATGTAATGTACACCTGCGAGTAATGGCCAAATGTGACTGATCACAGTATCAGTAGAAAGTAAGAAAGCTTGGTCAGCCTGGTGATTCGGGGTCATTTCGGCCCATAACATTTTCCGCCATAAAGAATTTAAGGCAGTTATTATAGGGACCAAAAATCAAACCAAAATATATACAGAAAATGAAAGTAATATTGAAAAATAATGTATACCACTGTGAACTCCAGTTTTTCTCTATATGAAGTGGACGTAGAGGGGTGTTCATTACACAGACTTGTTAACATAATGTCCAGGCCCTGTCTCCGTTTGACCTGAACCCTTATCTTGCTGAATATTCATCTAAGCCACACCCATTTCTGTCTACCAACCAATCAAATTACTTGATGTTATTTATTGCTACAAATTCATAAACTGAATGCCAAACAGTGCAGATCAAGATCAGATGGCTTCTTCAGAAGCCATCTGAGTTGGATCTACACTGTTTGCAGAGATAGGAGTTGTCGTGAACAGCAAGACACGGGTTAATTGTTTGTGGTCTTTAAACAATACCATGTCTTAGCAGTACTGTCAGTGCTTTGATTTATTTTCAGCTGTATCCAAGCAGTTGTTTCAAACTGGAAGCCACATTTATCAGAGATGGAGTCTCTCCCTGGCAGTATTAAAGACAAGTGTTTGTACTTGATGAGTAAAAGAGGTTGGCTTAATGATGATAATATTTCAAAGGTAACACTTTTGAGTTAGAGAATTTTCAGTTGTTGTTGTTGTTCTTCTTCTTCTTAACGCTTGTCCTGCTGAGCCCGGATATGCCTTATCTTTGAAACAATGTAGATCCAGATCAGATGGCTTCTGAAGAAGCCATCTGATCAGGATCTTCATTGTTTGCCATCCAGTTTATGAATTTGTTGCAATAATTTGCATCAAGTAATCTGATTGGCTGATAATCAGTAGTGGGCGTGACATATTTAAATATTCAGCAGGACAAGGGTTAAAAGGTGGTGTAGAGGTTAAGCTGCATCATTGGTTTGATTCCAGGCTTCTCCAGACTTAAACCAAAGTCCCATCTCCATATGACCTAAGTTGTTGATGGGATGTAAAACAAACAATATACAAACTAGTCTTCTTCTTCTCCAGACTTTTGGATGAGTCTTTAAACTGAGGTGCTGTCTTCATGTTATCTTAGTTATTGAGGGGATGTAAAACTCAAACAAACAAGTAGAAGTCAGGAATGGACTGGGTTCAGACAGCAAAGACTGATCATACTGTGTGGCTGTGCAGAACCTAACTGTAAAAATTCCGCTATAAGACTGGAATTTTTCTCAAAAATGAGCAAAAGTTTTTAGACGCGTCTTGTAGAAGAGGTCTAAGAAACCATCAGAGTTTCCTGCAGTCCCACTTTAGGTTTTGAAGCACAATTAAAAGATGTGGCATCTGATCAGGGCCTGCAATATTATTTGCTAGCAGAATTTTCCCTAAAAGATAGAATAAAAATGAAAATTAGGCCTAACATCCCTTATTTGACAAATGGACTTGTCCAACATTTAGCAATGGAAGAGTTCACTAGTATCAACAGGTTAAGGATCAATTTTAAGTTCTCTCCATTATCAAGCACTAGCAGGGGGCCCAACAGAAAGGGCAAAAATCTGACCCATCTTATAAATTAGTTAAAGAAAAAAGAACATGTTGGAACCACTGAAAAAGAGACCTGTCTTCATGGTCTTACTACCAAATCTCCTTATAGTCAAATTATTGTGGTAGTTGGCTGGCTTTGATGTAAAGCACATTTTCTCACATCAGAGCTTCAGTGTATGTAAACCCTACTCCAATTTTGTACTGAATAGAATCTTCCCCCTTTTATACAGCAGGACTCTATCTTGAAATTTTAACCCATTGTATACTAGTGGACCCTTCCGTTTGTCATATAAGGGGTGTCAGGCCTATTTTTTATTTTCATTCTATTTTTGATGAAAAATTCTGTTAGCAAATAGTGCAGGCCCTGATCAGACGCCGGGTTCTGGGGCATCTGATCTGGGCCTGCACTGTTTGCCAGGGTAGCCCTTTAGGGGTTTCCCACATACAATGGGTTAAGGTGTGAGGTTCAATTATTCTTAGAAATGTATTTATCTGTTTTGTTTGATTTGAGGTTTAACAGTTCCGTCAACACTATTTAGGTTATTTTGGAGACATTGCTTCCAATTTTGTAGGACTTTGACTCGACATTGAGATGAAATGACATCCCTAGCCCTGCCGCCCAATGAAACCAGTAGGGCTTACCGTATAAGCATTGGATTGTCCGATTCACACCAGTTTGCCTGAGTAGGCTTAGTCCTTCTGAATGGTTTGCCAGTACTCTTGTGCGGTCAATTTCAGCTCTGTGTGGAAGCACTTTGCATTGTAGTCTAATCTATTTCTCCAAGCCCCATCGGACAGGGGCCCAGAAATTTATTTAGAAATGTTTTCAGAAAATGTTTGAACCAGTGAAGGCCCTGATCAGATTGCTCAGATCGTACATCTGATCAGGGTCTGCACTGTTTGCCAAGGACCTGTCTTGGACTTTCAAGAAAGTATGGGCTAAAGCACTATAAATCTTAAGAGCACAGAGAGCGATTTTTTATAATTATTATTTTAACCCTTGTTCTGCTGAATATTTTAATCTGCCACACCCACTACCGATTATCAACCAATCAGATTACTTGATAAAATTATTGCAACAGATGCACAATCTGAATGACAAACAATGTAGATCCAGATCAGATGGCTTTTCCAGAAGCCATCTGATCTGGATCTACATTGTTTGAAAGATAAGGTATATCCGGGCTCAGCAGGACAAGGGTTAAAGATAAACTTTGGCTTGACATTGCATGTGAGGCCTTATTTTCTCTGAAATTTAAGGAAAAAAAAGAGAATTATGTCTGCAAATGTTGTGTTTTGCAGTCTAAGGATCAGTCACATGTCGCTTAAATACATGTATGTTGTATTGTTTGTAATAGCTTGTCCATGAGAAGGTGCGTGTCCTTGACCTTCAAGACTGTGATATCAGTGACAGGGGTGTTTTGGCAATCAGGAAATGTCCCCAGCTTCGTAAGATTGACCTCAATGCCACAAAAGAGTCCAGAACCACAATCACTTCTGAAGGTAAGATGCAAATTCCAAGTCCAGATTAAATGTATATTCTTGAGCAAATTAGACTTTAACCCTTTTTGTACCAAATGGAATCTTTCACCGTATATATACCCGGAGTTCATTCAAAAATTAAGGGGTGTTAGGTAGTGTTTTTATGCCCCCGCCTGCCTTGGCAGGAGTGGGGCATATAGCGTTTCGCCGTGATGTTACGTCTGTACGTGCGTACGTGCGTTCGTGCGTATGTCCCGTTCGTAACCACCTCGGGCTGAAATGTCGACCTCGGGCTGAAATGTCGAGCTGAAATGTCGGACTTGCATATAATTTTTTTACCTGTTGTGCTACAAAGTTGAAATTTGGTATGACATCTACTCAGACCAAGACCTATCAGTTCATGTTCAAGTTGACCCAAAGTCGTGCCCCTGGTGGGCTTAGGGGTCAGATTTCGTAACAGGTCAAAATTGTCATATAGGAATTTGCATGCAAAACTGTCAAAATGTCTAATTATCTTGAAAATTTATCAGATTCGAACACCTAAACCATATATATTATTGTTCCTTATGATATGACACATTCCATGACACAGACTTTGGGTCCCTACAGTCACCCCTGGGCTATGCCCCGCCCTCTTTGCTTCATTAAAGTCTTTATATCTTAGAAAACTATCCATATCCCCACCCCTTAACCATATATATTATTGTTCCTTATGATAAGATGCATTGACTGATACAGACATTGGGTCCATGCTGACCCCCCCAATCCCCCCCCCCCCCCCCCCCCTGTTATATAGAAATTTGTATGCAAAACTGTCAAAATGTCTAAATTAATTGGATTCGTCGAACCCCTAAACCATATATATTGTTCCTTATGATTTGACACATTCCATGACACAGACTTTGGATCCCCTACGGTCACCCCTGGGCCATGCCCCGCCCCCTTTGCTTCATTAAAGTCTTTATATCTCAGAAACTATCCATATCCCCACCCCTTAACCATATATATTATTTTTCTTTATGATAAGATGCATTGACTGATACAGACATTGGGTCCATCCCGACTCCTCCCCCCCCCCCCCCCCCCATTTATATAGAAATTTGTATGCAAAACTGTCAAAATGTCTAATTATCTTCGAAATTAATCAGATTCGAACACCTAAACCATATATATTATTGTTCCTTATGATATGACACATTCCATGATACAGACTTTGGGTCCCTACAGTCACCCCTGGGCCATGCCCCGCCCCCTTTGCTTCATTAAAGTCTTTATATCTCAGAAACTATCCATATCCCCACCCCTTAACCATATATATTATTGTTCCTTATGAAAAGATGCTTTGACTGATACAGACATTGGGTTCATCCCGACCCCCCCCCCCCCCCCCACCCCACCTAAACCATATATGTTATTGTTGCTTATGATATGACACATTCCAAGACAAAGAATTTGGGTCCCTCCGGTCACCCCCGGCCCATGCCCCGCCTAATTATCTTGAAAATTAATCAGATTCGAACACCTAAACCATATATATTATCGTTCCTTATGATATGACACATTCCAAGACGCAGACTTTGGGTCCCCCCTGGGCCATGCACGGTCCCCTTCGTTATATCTCAGAAACTATCCATGTCACCACCCCTTAACCATATATATTATTGTTCCTTATGATAAGATGCATTGACTGACACAGACTTAATCAGATTCGAACACCTAAACCATACATATTATTGTTCCTTATGATATGACTCATTCTAAGACACAGACTTTGTCTCCCTCTGGTCAACCCCGGACCATGCCCCGCCCCCTTCTATTCATAAAAGGCCTTATATCTCAGAAACAGTTCATATCCCCACCACTTAACCATATATATTATTGTTCCTTATGATAAGATGCATTCACTGACACAGACCTTGGGTCCCTGTGGACAGCTCCGGGTCCCTCCAGACACCCCTGTGCCATTCTAGAGAATGGGTACAAGCCATATCGACAAAGATATATGGCGGGGGCATCTGTGTACTTTGGACACATGTCTAGTTTTCAAAATTTATTTGGAAAATGGCTTAACTTTTCGCAAACAGTGTAGGCCCTGATCAGATGCTGTGTTCTGTAGCGTCTGATCAGGGCCTGCACTGTTTGCCAGGTTACCCATTTTGGGGTTTCCAGTACAAAATGGGTTAATTGATACAGGGAATTGGAAATTACTATCCTAATATTGAAATCTATACTATCTACTCGTCGATTTTCATGTTCTTTTTATGCCCCCCCTCATCGGATGATGTCTGGAGCATATACATGTAGCGTTTTGGTTTTCCGTATGTGAATCTGACTATGATGATGATGATGAGGTTGACTTCAGTCAGGAGAATGACAGATATAGAGCCATACACAGACAAAGAGTATGGAAGAATGTGGCTGTCCAATGATAATAGTGAAGTTGAGTTTGATGGATTCACCCCAATGGACATCGTTAGCGAGAGACGTGGCTAATTACATGGCTATCTATTATCGCTTCAGAAGTGATTTCAGTGGTGCTTTTCTGGACCGACAATTTTTCAAAAAAGATAACAATTTAATGTTTGTAGATTGCTCTGACCAATTTCTACCGGCCATGACAATTGGCCCATAACCGGTGCGTGTTATACACTCAAATTCTATTTTTTCCTGCCGTTTTGGCGCTAAATATCGGGTGAGTGTTATGCATGAGTGCGTGTTATACACGACAAAATACGGTAATGTTAAAGACTCAGGTTAAGGCATTTGTACCAGGTAAAACCTTTTTAAGAGCTGATATTTTCCAAACCATTTGATGGATTTGGTTCATATTTGGTATGTCGATAGATATGGGTCCAAAATTTTATTCAGCTATAACCTCGTTCATCTCAATGACGTCAAGGTCACAGTCTTAGAAAATCCTTGATTATGAAAATTAAAACTTATTTTCCTCAGACACCACTAAGCCATTTGTAACCAAATTTCACGTAAATGCCTATAGTAACAAGGAAATGAAAACTAATTAAAATGAGTTTGGTCACATGATCAAGATGGCCGCCATCCCCATAGAAGGTAAAAGCCCTTCTAAAATCTTCTTCTCCGGAACCAGTGGGCCGATTGCCATGAAACTTGACTTGTAGCATTTGGGACTCGGGCCCATCATAATTTGTTCAAATAATGACCTTCAGATGACCTTGGCCTATTTCACATGAATTTTCAAGGTCAAGGTCATTCATTGTCAAGGTCACAGACTTTGAAATTTTTAATGTTAATATTTTTAAAGAGCTCGTATTTTCCAAACAATGCGAAAAGTTTATATTTGCTGTGATGATAGATGCAGGTCCACAGATTTATTTGGCAATACCCCCACCCATGCAAATGACTTCTAGGTCAAGGACACAGACTTAAAAATATGTGTATTTAATGTTAAATATTTCAAGAGTTCAGATTTCCAAATGATATAATGGATTGGGTTTATACTTGGTACGATGGTAGATACAGGTCCGGAGTGATATTCAGCAATACCCCCACCCATGCACATGGCATCTAGGTGAAGGTCACAGACATAGAAATTTTTAATTTAAAGTGATTTAAGAACTCATATTTTCCAAACCATATAATGGATTTGCTTTATACTGGTATTTGGTATGCCCATACTTTTATTCAGCTATACCCCGGCTCTAGACCTCAAGGTCCAGGTCACAGACATAGAAATTTTTGGTGTTAAAGTTTTTAGAGCTCATATTTTCCCAACCATATAATGGATTTGCTCCATATCTGGAATGATTATAGATACAGGTCAGCCATACCTCTTATTTTGCCCAATGACTTCAAGGTCAAGGTCACAGACTTAGAGATTTTTAATGTTAAGAGTTTTTAAGGGCCCATATTTTCCCAACCATGTGATGGATTTGGTTCCTATTTGATATATTGATAGTTATTTGTCCAAAGTTTAATCTGCAATACCCCACAGTTGCACATATGCCTATGACCTCAAGGACACTTTCCAGATGAGTTATGGTGTCCTATGACAGATGTTGTTGCAACATGATTTTTCAGGTTGTGGGTGGCCCCTGGGTGGGGGCATCTGTGTCATATTGACACAATTCTAGTTTGTTTGTTTTTTCGATGTTACATTTTCCCCTTCTTGTCTATGGCTAGTCTATATACTGGGTGATCTCCTTCTGTCTTAACCCATTATAGGTGGGAAATCCCTAAAGCAATACCTTGGCAAACAGCACAGGTCTGGATCAAACGCCGCACAATGTGGCATCTGATCAGGACCTGCACTATTTGCTAACAGAATTTGCCATCAAAAATAGAATAAGGACAAAAAAATAGGCCTACCACCCCTTATATGACAAATGGACTTGTCCAACATATAGCAATGGATGGGCTGCATGATGCTTAGTGGATCTAAGCCTACCCAGGCAAAGCGGTGTGAGTCGGCGCTTCCATGCTTATAAACCCTATTCATTTCATCTCAATGTCGGGTAAAAGTCCCACAAAATTGAAAGCAACGTCCCCAAAATGACCTTTACATTGTTGATGGGGAGGTTAAACCTCAAATCAAACAAACAAACAATATAGCAATGGAACAGTCCAGTAGTATACAATGGGTAAACTTCTTGGTGCAGTCTATGTTTTTTAGCAGAAGTAAGAAAAATAAGGTACACCTCTGTATTCGCCCAGTTTTACTATTTTATCAAAGTGGGGTTTATGGGGGTCAAAATTATATACCGGAAGGTGTGTTTTTGTGATGAAAATCAGTTGTGCTGTAATTGGTTATTAACCCTTGTCCTGCTAATCCCGGATATGCCTTATCTTTGAAACAATGTAGATCCAGATCAGATGGCTTCGTCAGGATCTACATTGTTTGCCATTCAGATTGTGAATTTGTTGCAATGATTTGCATCAAGTAATCTGATTGGTTGATTATCAGTAGTGGGTGTAGCATATATAAATATTCAGCAGGACAAGGGTTAAAAAAATTGTGACTCATGTTTATATGGAGAAATTTATAAAAGTATCTGGTAAAAACATGATTGACCATGTATCTGACATGGCAACAGATTAGAGGGGTCTTTGATGATTTTCCCTACATTGTGAGGTTGTTCTAATAAACACCCATAACACAGGTTTTTATGGAGAAATTACAAAAACTATCCCACTAGCAAACACGCCTATACAAATGCATTGCCACCTTTATCGCCAAAAAAAATGAAATTTTATGATGAAAAATTATGATATTTTTCTTATTTCTGCTCAAAATATAGATTGTGGGCACTTGTTAGAACCGCCTCATCGAGGCGGTTCTAACGAGTACCCACAATCTATATTTTAGAGCAGAAATAAGAAAAATAAGGTATACCCCCGGAAACCCCAGTTTTACTATATAAAAGTGGGGTTCAGGGGGGTCAAAATTATATAGGCGTGTTTTCGTGATGTTTGATTATTACCTTCCTTGCCTGTTGCTTTGTTATTATTTTTGCAGCTATCAGACAGCTAGCAGATGCCTGCACCCACCTTCAGACCGTGTATCTACGAAGATGTCTAAATATAACAGATGATGCAATAGTGGCCTTGTCCAGGTCATGTCCTCAGTTACGTCTACTCAACTTGGGTGGCTGTCATCAGTTAACAGATGAGTCACTGCGTGCGCTTGGAGAATACAGCAAATATCTCAAAAGCTTGAACTTATCTCATACCAAGGTACACTTGATTGTCTTTATAACACTATTGTTGGGGTCCAGTGTATGTTTGTTTGGAGTTAAACATCCCAGTTAACACTATTAAGGTCATATAGAGCTGATAAATTTTAACTAGCCACACTTTTCCTGGGCTGGCTTATACAAAAGCGGTTACATAGAACATTCTTTATCCAGAAACTGACAATTGTTCTTCTTGAATCAGAGAAAAGGGAGTGAATCCCCATAGAAAGGATTCCCTCAATTTCTGAAAGAATATAGCTGATCTGGCAGGTATCAAGTCTATGACCTAATGACCAGTCACAACTGACTGAGCTACCAAGTCCAGCTCAAAAGTACCACATTAGTTAAACAGCAGGGTTACACATATTACAGGAATGAATATCATTTTTGTGGATTTTATCAACGTGTAAACTGGTGCAAATCACTCACAAACCGCATACACCCTGAATATGCTAAGTTTGTGAGTGATATTTCACTAGAGTTTACACATTGATAAAATCCACAAAAATTGATATTTCATTCCATATAATTCCAACTTTGTCATCGAAATGTTTTAAAAGACCACCAAAATGGTAAAATTTAGAAATTCTTTCGAAAGCGTAAGAATGAACTTCCCAACAGCCACAGAAGAATGATAATCCAATTAGAAGCTGCCATCTTGGAAATAAACCAAAGCAAAAAAAAAAAAAACATCAAATCCTTAAATTCAGTTTATTTGTCTTCAGAAATAATTACGTTTTCAATAGTTCCCCATCTATCTTTTAATTGAATGCTGTTTTCGTTGCTTCATATAAAATGACGTAACATGCAGGTTCTAAACATGCTCTTTGACTTCACATTATATTATTACCTGTCACTATGTGAAATAGATCTGAGATTCTTGCTCAAAAGATTTATCAAAGAATAAAACTTCTATTTCAACCAATCGAATTGCTCAATATGAACACAATGATAGAGAATTAGAATTACATGTATATAGAAAAATTACCATTTATGGTCATTAGCTCACCTGAGCAGAAGGCTCATAGGAGAGATTATCGTATGGTAATCCTCCATTTTCTGTCTGGTCTGTTGTCTGTCAACATTTTCAAACATCTACTCCTCTGAAACCTCTGGGTTTGCAGTCAAATTTCATATGGAGCATCCCATGGATGCGGAAATGAAAGTTTGTCTCAGGTTCCAGGTCATGTGACCAAGATAGCCGCCATGCCCATAAGGTAAAAACCTCTAGAACCAGTAGGTCAATCGTCATGCAACTTGGTATGTAGCATTGGGTACTCAATCCAATCATAGTTTGTTCAAATGATGACCCCTGGATGATCTTGACGTTTATATCGAGGTCAAATTTGATCACATAGGCTTTTGTATGGAAAAAAGTACGGCCCCCGCCCATTGGGGCTTGAAGAAATATATGGGCTGCATGATGCTTCCATGCAGAGCTGAATCTGGCCCGCACACTAGTACTGGTAAACCGCTTAGAGGATCTAAGCCTGTCCAGGAACCGCAGTGCGAATGGGACCGTCCATGCTAATAAATCATATTGGTTTCATTGGGCGACAGGGCTTGAGATGGCATTCATCTCAATGTTGGGTAAAAGTCCCACAAAATTGGAAGCAACGTCTCCAAAATGACCTTTTCAGTGTTGATGGGGACGTTAAACCTCAAATCAAACAAAACAAACAAAATGGAAAAAAGTCAAAACTAAGTATTTTTCAGAAATTATTGCAGCCTGTGAACTGCAAATGGGTAGATGCAGTAAGCTATATGAGTAGATGAAGCTTTGTGAGCATTCAAGGTCAAGGTCTTTCCTTTAATTTCGCCTAAGGTCATTTAGATATGAAAATTAAATCTTGTTTTTCTCCGAAACCACTGGGCTCGGACCAGTGGGCCAATTGTCATAAAACTTGTTATACAGCATTAGGGACTTGAGGCAATCATGGTTTGTCACATGACCTTGATTTATTTTACACCAAGTTCAAATTTGGTCACATCTTTTGTATGGGAAAAGGTCAAAACCATATATTTTAGCTCATCAGAGCCTTCGGCTATTGGGGAGCTAATAGGATAGGCAGCTGTCCGTAGTTGTCATGGTCAGCGTAGTCTGATGTTGTATGGCATTGTCTGGAATCAATACTTTCGAACAACATCTCCTCTGAAGCCAGTTGGTTGATTGAGCCTGAATTTCATCTGTAGCATCATTGGGCTGCCATTCTTAAAATAATTCGTAACAGATTTCACAGGAACTATGAAAGCTAAAAAGCTGAAAGTTTGTATAAACATGGACAATGACTGTGCTCAAGTCATAGTTGTTTGTAAATTTTGGGCATTTTGACCTTGTATGCAAGATAGTTCATGGATGCCTTGAAACTTGATAGTTTGATAGGGGTGCTAAGCAGATGCCCAGATAAACACTTGATTAAAAATTCTGAAATATTTTGCTTCATTTATTTCAGCATTTCAACAATGTAACCAAGAGATCACAAAAACTATTAGGGGCAAGCATTGATAGGGTCAAGAAGTTGGGGGCATAGTGTTTCATAAACACCAGTGTTAGTTGTATCTTTTCACATGGACTGGCTGCAATCTGTTTTCGGTCTTTAACCCATTTTATACAGGATAACCCAAAAGGTGTCTTTGGCAAACAGTGTAGACCAAGCTGCAGCGGAATGCTGAGTTTGATCAGGGCTCTCTGTTGGCAGAAAGTACAACAATTTTCTGATAGAATTTATGAATATAGCTGAACCTGACACCCCCAAAGTGCAAAGTGGACTCCTGCTGTATTTAAAGGGGAAGATTCTATTTAGTACAAAATGAATTAAAGATTCCCCTTTAAATTGTGTTATATTTGTTTCTCTGCAGGTATCAGATCAGGGAATGATGAGTCTTGCATCAGGCCAGTGTGCCCAGTCCCTTAATGTGAGTACACAGTCGACTCTCGTTATCTCAAACTGCAAGGGACTAATTATTTTCGTTTGAGATAAACAGTAGTTTGAGATAAAAGGAGTTGAAATCTAATAAAATATAGCAAAACTAAAACAAGTACCCAAAATTATGTTTGACTTAAGCAGTAGTATGAGGTATCAGTGTTTGAGATAAGGAGAGTCAACTATTTTTACAGTAGCTTCTCCATCTGATCAGGATCTACACTGTTTGCAAAGATAGGGGTTGTCGTGAACAGCAAAATAAGGGTTAACCCATCTTGTACTGGAAACCCCAAAACTGGTAACTGGCAAACAAAGCAGGCCCAGGGCCTGCGCTGTTTGCAAAAAAATTCAGCCATTTTCCAAATAGATTTTGAAGAAAATACCAATTGACACCCCTAAATTTTGAAATGGACTCCTGCATTATAAGCAAAGAAAGATTCTTTTTGGTACAAAAAGGGTTAAAACCTTCCTTTATATAGGAATGAATAGGATTTACAAGGATGTACCATCACTTTAATATGTCTGCGTAGTGAACAAACACTTTATATAGAGAAAGATTAGGTTTGAGAAGCTATACATTTTTGTCGCGCCTGCTTCAAGTAAGCAGCAATACCAGTATTGGAGACAGATTATCCATCTGTTCATTTGTGCATTTCTCAAGCCGTCAATATTTGCAACCACCCTAACTTTCACCCTATTATTAAAGTCCATTTCACAAGATCTATAAGAGCTTCATTAATGATACTTGGTACAAACTTGCATCTAGGTATGGCAGCTTAAATGAAAGCATGCATATTTGACTTAGTCTTACATTTTATGTTAACTGACTTTGAGAACTACATGTATTGTGTACAGAGCTAAAAATAGAAAAATCTTTAAATGACTTCTTCTCCTCAATTGGATGGATTTCAAAATAATTTTACAGGATTGTTCCTTGGGTGACCCTCAACCAAAATTGCTCAAACTGTCCCGCTCGGATGAACAAAATGGCCACCAGAGCTAAAAATATAAAAACCTTTAAAAGTCTTCTCTTCCTTAACCAGTGGATGGATTTCAAAATAATTTCACAGGAATGTTTCTTCAACTTTCTTTGGTGACCCGCTATTAAAATTGTTCAAACAATTTTGCTGGGTGCCAGAGCTAATACTAGAAAATTTTTTAAATAAATTCTCCTGCTTAACCAGTGGATGGATTTTGAATTAATTTCACAGGAATGTTCCTTGGGTGACCCTCTTCCAAAATTGCTCAACTGTTGTGATTGGATGAACAAGATGGCCACCAGAGCTAAAATTATAAAAAGTTCCTTGGGTCAACCAAAATTGCTCAAACCCTCTACTCCACCATATATTACCTACAATTTCATTTGTACAATATGGATCAGGTGAGCGATCCTGGGCCATCATGGCCCTCACTTTTTTGTATGGCCCTTTCAAGATTATTTCCCTTATTTCAAGCTGATTGTTGATCAGAGATGGGCAAAAGCTGGTGCCTGGAGGAAAATTGCCTGATGAATTGATGGTGATAGATGTTGAACAGCTCGCTCACAAAATCAGTCTTATTGAATTTGGCAGTGTCCGTTTCAGCAAGTTTGATCAAATGAATATGGCTTCTGCAATAAAGTACATGTATATAGTTTTCCACAGGTACTCCAGTTTTCTCCACAAAATAAAACCTCAGTATGCCAACATGTGCACCTTTCGAAAGTTCTTAAATAAATATGCATGAGCTTTCAGTGTAACTGATTACATAGCTCCAAATAAGGTGCTTTTTTCAGTGGAAAAGTACTGATATTTTCTTACTTCTGCATGAAAACATATGTTGTGGGTGCTCATTAGAAGCACCTTGCCAAGGTGCTACAAATGAGTACCCACAACAAGTTTTCATGCAGAAATAAGAAAAATGATATTTGGCTACTCACTCTTATCTGGGGCTATGAGTGAAGTTTTTGTTTGTTTGTTTGAATTGAGGTTTAACGTCCCCGTCAACACTGTAAAGGTCATTTTGGAGACGTTGCTTCCAATTTTGTGGGACTTTTACCCGACATTGAGATGAAATGACATCTCAAGCCCTGTCGCCCAATGAAACCAATAGGGTTTATTAGCATGGACGGTCCGCCTCGCACCGGGGTTCCTGGACAGGCTTAGATCCTCTAAGTGGTTTACCAGTACTAGTGTGCGGGCCGGATTCAGCCTATGAGTGAAGTAAAGAATAGCTTCAGATAATTAAGGAGGTGTTGTGAGGATACTTTTGTATAGTAAAACTGGGGTTTACAGGGGTAAACCTTAATTTTCTCATTTCTGCTCTAAAATATAGATTGTGGGTACTCCATAGAACCGCCTCATCCGATAAAACCGCCTCGATGAGGTGGTTCTAAGGAGTAGCCACAATCTATATTTTGAGCAGAAATAAGAAAAACATGACATTTTTTCATCGTAAAATTTTCGCTTTTTCGGCGGCAAAGTCTACAATGTATTTGTATAGGTATGTTTTTGTGATGACATTATTCCCAAATTATTCTCATTACTCCTTGCTTGTAGCTATGGTTTGATTGATAAATAAAATTTGAGCTTTACAGTAAAGTTTGAGCATTACTGTACAATGTGCATTTATATCTTGCAGGAAATCCACATCAATGGCTGTCAGGCAGTGACAGATGAAGGAGTAGAAGCTGTGTTGCAATTCTGTCCTCATATCTCAATCTTCATATTCCACGGCTGTCCAAATATTACAGGTTGGTGCAGGGACATCCCATGACAAACTATTGAGATTTGTAATCCAAATAGGGTATTAACTAATCATAGTGGGGTGTACAACTTGCATTTAAAACTTGAAAATCTTAAAATAGGAAAGATATGCTGAGGACCCTGGTTATAAAGATAGTATTTGTTTCCTAATATTTTGCCATTGTAAAGAGTTGGCTGTTATAAAGAATCCCAGTTAGGGGTATGATAGGTAATAAAGGGCCTTTTTCCCTTCATCACTCAAAGAAACACATGTAGACATTGGTTAGAATTACCTCAGTAATACCATTCTAATGACTATCTATAACATTCGTTTCTTGGAGTAAAAGATTACAAGAATCTCTAAATGACTATGTATTCGATATGGGCATTTCCAACCTGAGGAAAGCGGATGCCGATCGGAACCGGCTAAGCTTTGTGCTAATGATTCATTCCATTGAAATTGTGGTTATTATGCATTTTGTTGTTAATGCGAATGTCGGTATAACGAGGGTTGACTGCATGTATTACAGTGAATCTTTAATATCTCAAACATGGATGTGAATTTTCAGTGGATTTTTAATAACTCAAACATGGACGTGTCGCTTACCTTGGCTGATTCTAACATGCTTTTAATTCCCTAGAGAATTCATCCAATATATGTCGAGAGATCCATATATTTCGATAGTTTAGGGAGGTTTTTCCTGATTTTATCTTTAAAAGGTTTGTTGTATGTATCCATTAAAATTGCCTCGGTATAAACCTTTCATAAAGATATAGCCTAAAGTGATTCCCTTGATGCCCTATGATGAACTATCCATTTTTGTCATTAAATTTTCATGCTCCCTAAGGAATTTGAATTTTTTGAAGGATGACTGCAATATTACTTGATATTGACGGTATTCGACTGGTAGGTTTCTTGAAATTTTCGTGAAATTCCACGTAGGAGTGTGGTGCCTAGTTGTAATAGCTGGTCACATGGTCCAATCAAATATTTTATTTGTGTATAGCTCATAAGTGACCGTGGTGCACGAAAGGTTCGACTTTTCCTACGAATAGAATCGTGCTCCATGATCGCTTATGTATTTGAAAAATAACTCATATTTGATTGGACTATGTGATCGGCTATTACAAGAAAGACACCACACTCCTGCATGGAATTTCACGGAAATTTCACAAAACTTCCCAGTCGAATATGGCCATTGACAACAGTTTATAAGTTTGAATGTCCCTAATTTTATGTAATAAGACTATGATTTTCTAGAATGTATGGCGTTACATTTTAAATCAGATAATCTGTCTGGTCAGTGCAAATGGTTTAGAATGAACAATGAACTGGTTTTAGATATCAACCTGTTTGGTTAGTGCAAATGTTTTTTGGATGAACAGTGGTCATTACAATGGGTGTTTGACAGGTTGCAATTGCAGCATTCTGTGACACTTTCTGTGTGTGTGCATGTGTGCGTGCATGTGTGCATTCGTCTGTGTGTATGTGCAGTATTCTGTGATACTTTTTTCTGTGTGTGTGTTATTTGGTAGATGCTGGATTCCTGTAATAGTACTCATCGTGGATAACAGCATTATTCTGAGTATGTTATCAAAGCACTGTTATCACTGATGGGTTCTGAGTGTTGCAATTTTGTGGGTCCTTTAACCAATACTATAGATATGTATTGAAAATTTTATCACCAGAAAATGAAATATTTTTCATGTTTCAGTGTAAAACATAGATTGGGTGAACACATTAGAATTGCCTCGCCGATGCGGTTCTAATGAATACCCACAATCTATGTTTTTATCAGAAATGAGACTAATAGTGTATACCCTGTAAACTCCAGTTTTACTATATAAAATTGGGGCTTAAGGGAGTCAAACTTATATGGGTGTGTTTTCGTTATGCTTATATTGCAGTTTTGTAAATATCTAGTATTTCCCTCCAAAATAAGCAAATTCCTGTATGATGGTCCCTCATTTCATATGTTATTATATTTCAGAACAGTCAAGGCTTGCACTGGAAGAACTCACGCTATCAAGATCAAAACCAATGAAACAGGTCACATGGACAATTTACTGATATCCAGATGGCTGTGATAACAAACATACCCTAAATCTCAGAAATTCATTGCTTTAGTTACCAAATTTAGTACCAAATGGACTTTTCTGCCCCACACTTTAGGGCAGGTCCAAATAAAGTGAAAGGGTTTATTTATTTATTACAAATTTTTGCTGGAAGTTTTGTATCATAGCAAACAATATATGCCTTGATCAGATGCCACATCAAATCTGGGATCTGATCTGGGTCAACAGTGTTTTGCCCTTGCTCTTTTTAGGGGTTCCTTGGCATAACTGGGATAATGTACTGGTAGACAGTTGTATCCCCAAGGGACATTACCCTCATCTGACAATATTGGCTTTATTGTTAACCCTTGACACAACAGTCCGGGCTGTAGTAGATGAGACTACTGCTTGCCAGTCCCATTGTGGAACCCTAGGCATATATTCCAGCAGATGAATCTACCATAAAAATCCCCAAAATTCTTCGGACACCTTAAGAACTTGCTGTAATTTTCCTAAACTTTTATCAAATTTGTTTCACGACTCACGAGTCCAAAAAGTGTGAACGGAATGGCAAACACTGTAGACAGTGATCATAGTGAAAAATAGAGAAACCTTTTGAACCTCCTTAACCAGTGGACAGATTTTAAAATAATTTTAGAGGAATGTTCCTTGGGTGACCCTCTATCAAAATTGCTGAAACTGTTCTGCTCAGATGAGCAAAAAGGAAGTCAGAGCTAAAAATAGAAGAGCCTTTTAAGGTCATTATTCCTTTACCTATGGATGGATTTTGAAATAATTTTACAGGAAAATTCCTTGGGTGACCATCTACCAAATTGCTCAAACTGTTCCGCCCAGATAAATAAAATGGTGGCCAGAGTTTAAAATAGAAATACCTCTTTAACCAGTGAATGAATTTTGAAATAATTTCACAGGAATGTGTCTAGGATAACCCACTACCAAAATTACCCTAACCATTCTGCAATTCAGTTGCCAGATAACAAAACTTAACATGATTATTTGAGCCGGTGCATGACAAGACCTACAATAAGACAGGTCCGACCAGCAGAGACTCAAATCAACCTGGGCACCCATCCACTATGATAAGACCTTTTGCTTATGTCTCATTGCATAGATATTAGCCTTTGGTAGGTACATGTGATCAGTGAAGACTCTGATCAGACTGCAAAAATGCGCAGGCTGATCTGAGTCTTTGCCGGTCGCTCAAGACTTCTTGTAGATTTTGTCATGCGCTGGCTCATTTATGTTAGTGCACCCCAACCTCTATAGACAAGTTTAGGACGCCACCGGTCGCTAAGGAAATGCTATCCCACGATTCCATATTTTTGCACATGCACAGTTTTGTGACCATTTTAAATAGAACGTAATTGTATGGAAGGTTGGGTGGGGCAAAGAGGTGACGTATGTCTTGCGTCACTGGGGCGTCCAACTGACATTGGCTAATAGTTTGGCAAGACCTGCTGTCCATGCAGCAGGTAAGGGGGGAGGTAATTCCTTATGTTTCTTTGCTTCCATTCATTTTCCTCTTTCTGTCTGCCCCTTACTTTCATCTCAGGAACTATCTTTTCTATCTCTTTTCTGCCTTTCTCTGGGAGACTACACAAAATGACCCACAAGGTTGATGTGTTGTTTAACCTAGAACAATCAATAATCAAATAAAACACTGACAATGGTCGCGTCATGGGCTCAGGGCTGCGCAAATTGCAAGACAAATGATGAGCCTGTAAAAATGAATGGCAGGATTACAGTACTTCCCTGTTGGATTCAACAAGTTGGTGATAAAGATCATTCATTTACCCCCAGTAATAGGGCGGGCGGTTTGTTCCTTTACCACCAGTATAAACAGAGCAGGTGGGTTTGTTCATTTGAAATGAGGTTTCCCATCCCGGTCACTTGACGTTGCTATTTTGTGGGACTTTTACCCAACATTGAGATGAAATATATCCTCAAGCCCTCCCGCAAAATGAAAAAAAGTACAACTTGCACTTCTTTGCCTGGGCAGGCTTAAACCTTCTAATATAAACCAGTACACATGTGCGGTAAGTTTCAGCTCTGCCTGAAAGCATCATGCAGCCCAGTCTTTTTCTCCAAGCCCCACTGGGTGGGAGCCAACACTTTAACAGGGCAGATTTGCTATTGGAACTCACTTTTCATATACCCCATAACATTACAAAAACACACCTATACAAATACATTGTAAACTTTACCGCTGAAAAATCTAAAATTTTATGATGAAAAAGTGTAATATTTTTCTTATTTCTGTAAATAAGGTTTCTTATTTCTGCTCAAAATATAGATTGTGGGTACACGTTAGAACCGTCTCATCGAGGCGGTCCTAACGAGTACCCACAATCTATATTTTAGAGCAGAAATCAGAAAAATAAGGTTTACCCCTGTAAACCCCAGTTTTACTATATAAAAGTGGGCCTCAAGGGGGTCAAAATTATATAGGCCTGTTTTCGTGATGAGCAAAAAAAAAAATAGCCCCCATGTGCTTGCACAGATATAAACAAGTGGGAAATGTGCTCTGTCAAAAACATAGTTCAGATTTATGGTGTTTAGCTTTAACCTGATAGTCTCAAAAGTAAAATCACTAAAATTTACATATGAAAATAAAAAGAAGCAAGTAGAAAAACTGTAGATTGAAATGACCTTGAAAACTAAATATGTATGTCACAGGGATGAAGAACATGGCTCGACCGGGACTGGAACTCAAGGCCTCTTGCCTATCAACCGACAGGGCTTATGAGCAAAACAATCAACCTGTTGTATTTAACCCCCTGCCAAATGAGATTCTCGGGCCACGTGTGAGACGCCAAGTTCTGCAACGGAAGGTCAGGTGGTTTTTCTCCGGGTACTCCGGTTTTCGCCCACCTCTGATTAACGATCGGCTCGATATGAGTGAAATAATCTTGAAAGGGCCGTAAAACCCAACCCCCCCCCCCCCCCCCAAAAAATGAGATTCGTCCCCAATCTCTAAGTCCTATCCAGTCTGGGTGCAATCAACCCTGCCCATCGGGGCTTGAAGAAATAGATTGGGCTGCTTGGTGCTTCCACGCAGAGCTGAACCTGACCACACATGAGTACTGGTAAACCACTTAGAAGGACTAAGTCTGACCAGGCAAAGTGTTGTGAGTCAGACTGTCCAATACATATAAGCATTTTGGTTTTACTGGGTGGCAAGGCTTGAGGTGTCATTTCATCTCAATGTCGGGTAAAAGTCCCACAAAATTGGAAGCAGTGTCTCCAAAATGACACCAATAGTGTTGACGGGGACATCAAACCTCAGTTCAAACAAACAAAAAAAGTCTGTCTGCGAGACTTATATTCCATAATTATTCATGCTCTTAGATGCTTTGCTGGACTCACACTGAGCCACCAATTGTCAAAGGAACATGACTCATACCCAGGGCCTGGTGCATACCATGCGTTCACTCTACTTAATGAGATACTGAGAGGCTCGTCGACCTGTCACATTTCCCCCTGCCTAATGACTAATGAGACTTACCCTGAATCTCTAAGTCATATCCAGTCAGAGGATATGAGACTTATTTTTCTTACTCTTTCCTGTTTAAGTTTTTCAAAGTATCATTTCTGAACCTCTGGCAGAAATGTTTTTGCTTTACTAGACATTTTTTTCTTGCTTAAAAAATCACATACACACACACAATCTGTTGCCACATAAAAGCAAGTGTACAGCATAACCAGGAAGTTGAGTGGCCTAAATTTGTTTATAGCATTACTGTGGGGGTCCAAAACAGACATCCTGTTTGTTAAACAGCTGTGTAATATGCAAACAAAAATGTATAAATTATATAGAAAAATGACCATTTATGGTGATTTTTCTATATAATCAGTACAATTTTGTAAAATGGTCATTGTTCTATATATACACTTTTATAATGGTCATGTTCTGTATAATCAATACATTTTTGTAAGCACCTTTAAAGCAGGTTTAAAGAAACCAGGTTTAAATCAAACCTACGTTGTATTGAACAGTGTTATAAAGAGGTTGTAATGTAGTTGCAGTATTGCACGACCCGCAGAAAAAGCAACCGACTGAAGTCGTTTTTTTCTAAGAGTGCCCTAAAATCACCGTGTCATTCTGTCAGTCTGTCATTCTGTCTGTCCGTCCGTAACCCGTTTGTGAAAATTGGTGATAGTGACTTAACCGCTTGGAATATTTTAACAATTTTTGGCATACAGATAGATATCAATGAGATCTAACCAATGAACTTACGAAATATTACATTCCATTTAGTATAGCCTCGCCGAGGCGAAAAATGTGAAAATTTTCGAACATTTTTGAACTGCTTCTCCTCGGAAACCGTTGGGCCGATTGAAGTCAAATTTCATATGGAGCCTCTATGGGATGGGGGAAACCAAAATTTGCTCATGGGGTCAAGGTCACATGACCAAAATGGCCGCCAAGCCATATATGGTTTGTCTGTCTGTCCGTCCGTAACCCGTAAGTGAAAATTGGTGATAGTGACTTAACCGCTTGGAATATTTAAACAATTTTTGGCATACTGATAGATATCAATGAGATCTAACCAATGAACTTGAGAAATATTACATTCCATTTAGTATAGCCTCGCCGAGGCGAAAAATGTGAAAATTTTCGAACTGTTTCTCCTCGGAAACCGTTGGGCCGATTGAAGTCAAATTTCATATGGAGCCTCTATGGGATAGGGAAACCAAAATTTGCTCATGGGGTCCAGGTCACATGACCAAAATGGCCGCCAAGCCATATATGGTAAAAACCCTTCAAAAATAGTCTTCTCCAGAACCACTGGGCAGATTTCCACGAAACTTGATAAATAGCATCTGGGATGTAGGCCTATCATAAATTGCTAAAATGGTGACCCTGGGTTGACCTTGACCTTCTTTGGGTCCGTCCGTAACCCGTTTGTGAAAATTGGTGATAGTGACTTAACCGCTTGGAATATTTAAACAATTTTTGGCATACTGATAGATATCAATGAGATCTAACCAATGAACTTACGAAATATTACATTCCATTTAGTATAGCCTCGCCGAGGCGAAAAATGTGAAATTTTTCGAACATTTTTGAACTGCTTCTCCTCGGAAACCGTTGGGCCGATTGAAGTCAAATTTCATATGGAGCCTCTGTGGGATGGGGGAAACCAAAATTTGCTCATGGGGTCAAGGTCACATGACCAAAATGGCCGCCAAGCCATATATGGTTTGTCTGTCTGTCCGTCCGTAACCCGTAAGTGAAAATTGGTGATAGTGACTTAACCGCTTGGAATATTTAAACAATTTTTGGCATACTGATAGATATCAATGAGATCTAACCAATGAACTTGCGAAATATTACATTCCATTTAGTATAGCTTCGCCGAGGCGAAAAATGTGAAAATTTTCGAACTGTTTCTCCTCGGAAACCGTTGGGCCGATTGAAATCAAATTTCATATGGAGCCTCTATGGGATGGGGGAAACCAAAAATTGCTCATGGGGTCCACGACTCATGACCAAAATGGCCGCCAAGCCATATATGGTCTGTCTATCTGTCCGTCCGTAACCCGTTTGTGAAAATTGGTGATAGTGACTTAACCGCTTGGAATATTTAAACAATTTTTGGCATTCTGATAAATATCAATGAGATCTTATCAATGAACTTGCGAAATATTACATTCCATTTAGTACAGCCTCGCCGAGGCGAAAAATGTGAAAATTTTCGAACTGCTTCTCCTCGGAAATCGTTGGGCCGATTGAAGTCAAATTTCATATGGAGCCTCTACGGGATGGGGGAAACCAAAATTTCCTCATGGGGTCCAGGTCACATGACCAAAATGGCCGCCAAGCAATATTTGGTAAAAACCCTTCAAAAATAGTCTTCTTCAGAACCACTGTGCAGATTTCCACGAAACTTGATAAATAGCATCTGGAACGTAGGCCCATCATAAATTGCTAAAATGGTGACCCTGGGTTGACCTTGACCTTCTTTGTGCCTAGGTCAAACTTTGACACATATGCTTTTGTGTTGGATTTTATCCTGCAAACGATTCAGAATACAGTACTAAAGTATAAGATATATTTTTGCTCTTTACGATAAGGCGCATTTATTGGGGGAACCGTTTTATGTCCAGGTCACATGACCAAAATGGCCGCCATACCCATATATGGCAACACTCATAAAGCTAAAAGCATCCGGCGGGTCGTGCACTTCAGCTGAAGCACTGGTTTTTATCTGAGATTTAGGGTTTCATGAACACACTTTCCTTTGCTGTGTTGAAAACATTCCATATATGTAATTTACTTTGAAGACAACCTTGGTGTTACTTAAGATTGAATAATTTAAAATCTCATATACATATGTACTTGTTATAATTAACTTTTGTTCTGTTGAATAAATGTGGCCACCTCTGTTAAGAAAGCAACCTGTTTTAGGCAAGCATACATTTAGTTCCCCCCATAAAGGAAAATGTATCAAAAGACACCTGTATTGTAGCAATCACTTCGTCACCTATAAGCGAAACTGTTGCAACTGACCTTGCTATCAAAAATTACTTTTTTATGCCCCCGCCTTTCGAAGAATGGTGGAAAGGGCATATAGCATTGCCCCTGTCCGTTCATCCGTGCGTCCGAAACTTAAACACAGTCAATGTCTTCCTTATTTCTTGATGGATTTTAAAATTACTCGGCAGAAATGTTAACCATCATGAGACAACGCGTCCGTCCGTGCGTCCGAAATTTAAACGCGGCCAACAACTTCCTTATTTCTTGATGGATTTTAAAATTTCTTGGCAGAAATGTTAACCAGAAATGTCATGTGCCAAACCCAGGTCCGTACCTCCAAGGTCAAGGTCATACTTAGAGGTCAAAGGTAAAAAAAAAGGGTCCGAAACTTAAACGCAGTCAATAACTTTTTTATTTGGGGATTTATTTTGAAATTACTTTGTAGAAATGTTAACCATCATGAGACGATGTGACACGTGCAAAACCCAGGTCAGTACCTCCAAGGTAAAGGTCATACTTAGAGGTCAAAAGTCAAAAAAAGGGTCAGAAACTTAAACTCAGTCAATAACTTACTTATTTCTGGATTGATTTTAAAATTACTTTGAAGAAATGTTAACCATCATGAGACAATGTGTCACCTGCAAACCCAGATCCGTACCTCAAAGGTAAAGGTCATTCTTAGAGGTAAAAGGTAAAAAAATGGTCCGAAACTTAAACGCAGTCAATAACTTTCTTATCTCTGGATGGATTTTGAAATTACTTGGCAGAAATGTTGGTCATCATGAGACAATCTGCCTCACACAAAATCAAGGTCCTTACCTCCCAAGGTCAAGGTCATACTTAGAGGTCAAATGTGAAAAAGGGTCCAAAACTTAAACAAGGTCAATAACTTTCTATGGATAAATACGAGAACTGTTCAAATCAAATATTAATGCAACTAAGCACATAAAAATGATTCTGTGATAGATTTCGATGAAAAATTTATTTTGTTCCCTCAAAGTATTCCCCTTTAACAGATATACAAACTTTCAGTCTTCTGATCCAATCATTGAATGCATTTTGGTAGTCTTTTCAAGGTATACTATGAAGGCACTGGAATATTGCAGAACCGAGGTGTTTGCGCTGTACAAATTTTCGACCAGAAAGGTATTTTTTCAGCCGCGGGAACAAAAAAAAAGTCACACGGGGCAAGGTCAGGGGAATACGGGGGGTGAGGGAGCTCAACAACCTTTTCCTGCTTCAGATAGTCTTGCACAATGAACGCCTTGTGCGATGACGCATTGTCATGTAGCAATCTGACATTGGCCAAACCAGGTGCGGGTCTTCGTTCTTTGAAATATTTCTTCAATTTTTGAAGAACTTTATTCTTGTAAAACTTCGCATTTACAGATTTGCCTTTAGGCACAGCAACCGGAATAGCAGGGCCCTGATTTGAAAAGAATATGGCATACATTACCTTCTTGACGATCATGGTCCGCTTTGCAATGCATGGTCTTTTGCAATACTTTGTTGCCCATATTTTGTTCTGAATCTTTCGTTTTGGCTCAAAAAAGTGAACCCATGTCTCGTCACCTGTGACGACATTAGCGAACGACCGTGCATTGTAATTTGGAAACTTTTTAAGCAACTTCTTGGCGCACTGAACATGTGTCTTTTTCTGCTCATCTGTCAACAGATGTGGAATCCATCTAGCACAGATCTTTCTCATTTTCAAATCCCGTTTCAGAATTGTATGAGCTGCTCCTAATGAGATGCCAACCATACTAGCTATTTGCCTAGTGGTGTATCTTGCATCGGTAGCAACTATTTCTTTCACTCTAGCAACCATCTTGGCAGATGTTGCTCTTTTCGGCCGACGATCATGTGGTGCATCTTCTGTTGAGCCTAGCCCACAGCTGAATTTCTTACACCAACGAAAAACTGTCGGAAAAGACATATTATTATGCCCATAAACCGAACATATTTCATCAAAAATGTCTTTGCACCGTATACCAAGAATACAACAATTCTTAATATAGGACCGTATTTCAACGGCGTACTCTGACCTTCTTCCAACCATGTTTTGTGTTAGTATACAAGAGTAGACAGTGTTTATCGAACGATATACATGGCTAAAGTGCTCAGATTTTAACAGGTTTGGTATCAATGTATAGGTAAAATGTTTTTCTATGCTGTGATATTTATTTCCAGGTGATTTTCGCATTAGTGCATGAGAAAATGTTCTACTTGCATTCATATTTGAACAGTCCTCGTACGAACATAGACATATTTTCAGGCGGGGGCATCCGTGTCCTATGGACGCATTTCTAGTTTGGTAAATTTATTCAACTCCCTAACCTCTACATTTACACCAAATATTGAAGCTGAATTATAAAAAGATAACCCATAATTAAAAAAATTGGAAAGTATTGTAACTCAAACTGCCATATTTTCTATAAGCAAAACTATTGTAACTGAAGATTTGTGTGCTCAGGCTGTAAATACGTGTCCGGTATCAATTCCTTTTGAGCTCACCTGTCACGTAGTGACGAGGTGAGCTTTTGGGATCACTTTTTGTCCGTTGTGCGTCCGTAAACAATTTCAAATAAGTATATCTCTAATACCCCATGGCCAATCTTGATCAAATTTCATGTGAAGCATCATTAGGTAGGGGGAAAGGCTGCATAAGGTTTTTGGGTTGATCAGATTGGAATTCTGGTTGCCATGTCAAACCTTGGGTTGATCAGATTGGAATTCTGGTTGCCATGTCAACATATAGCTCCCAAAGACTTATAATTGGAAATTTTTTTAAAAATCTTCTCTAAAACCACAGGGCCCAGAGCTTAGATATTTAGCTTGTAACAATGTTAAGTTGTCACCTACATAAATCCTGTCAATCATGCCCCTGTGGTCCAAATTGGCCACACCCTGGGGCCCCTTAGCTCCTATAGACTCATAATGGGGAAAAAAGCTTCAAAAAGCTTCTCTGAAACCACAGGGCCCAGAGCTTAGATATTTAGCATGTAGCAACTGCAAGTGGTCACCTACATAATTCCTGCCAATCATGCCCCTGGGTTCCAAATTGGCTACGCCCCGGGGCCCCTTCGCTCCCATAGACTCATAATGGAAAAAAAGCTTCAAAAATCTTCTTCTCTGAAACCACAGGGCCCAGAGCTTAGATATTTAGCATGTAGCAACAGCAAGTGGTCACCTACATAATTCCTGCCAATCATGCCCCTGGGGTCCAAATTGGCCACGCCCCGGGGCCCCTTAGCTCCTATAGACTCATAATGGTAAAAAAGCTTCAAAAATCTTCTTCTCTGAAACCACAGGGCCCAGAGCTAAGATATTTAGCATGTAGCAATGGCAAGTGGTCACCTTCATAATTCCTGCCAATCATGCCTCTGGGTTCAAAATGGGCCACGCCCCGATGCCCCTTTGCTCCCATAGACTCATAATGGTAAAAAGCTTCAAAAATCTTCTTCTCTGAAACCACATGGCCCAGAGCTTATATATTTAGCATGTAGTAACGGAAAGTGGTCACTTACATAATTCCTGCCAATCATGCCCCTGGGGTCCAAACTGACCACGCCCTGGGGCCCCTTAGCTCCTATAGACTCATAATGGAAAAAAGCTTCAAAAATCTTCTCTGAAACCACGGGGCCCAGAGATTAGATATTGAGCATGTAGCAAGGACAAGTGGTCACCTACATAATTCCTGCCAATCATGCCCCTGGGTTCCAAAAGGGCCACGCCCCGGGGGCCCTTTGCTCCCATAGACTCATAATGGAAAAAAGCTTCAAAAATCTTCTTCTCTGAAACCACAGGGCCCAGAGCTTAGATATGTAGCATGTAGCAAGTGCAAGTGGTCACCTACATAATTCCTGCCAATCATGCCCCTGGGTTCCAAATGTGCCATGCCCCGGCGCCCCTTCGCTCCCATAGACTCATAATGGGAAAAAGCTTCAAAAATCTTCTTCTCTGAAACCACAGGGCCCAGAGCTTAGATATATATCATGTAGCAAGGGCAAGTGGTCACCTACATAAATCCTGCCAATCATGCCCCTTGGATCCAAATTGGCCACGCCTAGGGGCCCCTTCGCTCCCATAGACTCATAATGGAAAAAAGCTTCAAAAATCTTCTTATCTGAAACCACAGGGCCCAAAGCTTAGATATTTAGCATGTATCAACGGCAAGTCGTGACCTACATAATTCCTGCCAAATATGCCCCTTGGGTCCAAATTGGCCACACCCCGGGACCCCTTCGCTCCCATGGACTCATAATTGAAAAAGCTTCAAAAATCTTCTTCTCTGAAACCACAGGGCCCAGAGCTTATATATTTAGCATGTAGTAACGGCAAGTGGTCACCTACATAATTCCTGCCAGTCATGCCCCTGGGTTCTCAATGGGCCACGCCCATGGGCCCCTTCGCTCCCATAGACTCAAAATGGAAAGAAGCTTTCAAAATTGCTCAACCCGTTGTGCTTGGATGAACAAGATGGCTAAAATTATAAAAACCTCCTTGTGTCAACCAAAATTGCTCAAACCCTCTACTCTACCATATATTATCTTCAATTTTATTTGTACAATATGGATCAGGTTAGCGATCCAGGGCCAGCATGGTCCTCTTGTTATGTATTATTATGGTGGTATACTGCACAGTGTTGATTTACTCAACAAACACAAGCCATTTAGTTAATGATCCTTTGTCTGTCTCCCGGAGCTCATCATATTTTTTAAGTTCTATTGCCACACATGATGATATATACTGAACCGAAAAAGAAACGCAACTCCAAATATAAATGCTAGTATTTGCAGAAATAATCATGTTTGCAGAAAATCGATTAAATGACGCAATAATATAATCATTCCTGAATGTAACTAACATAGAGCGTTCAATTTCCAGTGAGAATGTTTGGAACACAAATCCGTTGTGTCATAGAGGTAGTCATTTCACAAGTTCAAAACATAAGCAGTTAATAGCGAGTATGTCCTCCGTTTGCATTCAGTCCTGCATGCACACGCCTGGTCATGGACAGGATTAAACGATTGATCTCTGCCTGGGGAATAGCATTCCACTCCTGTATGAGCGCCAGACGGAAGGCTTGATGCTTTGTTGGCTGCTGGGGCGGTTATCTATGCACCTATCCAAGACATCCCACAACTGTTCTATAGGAGAGAGATCTGGACTATACGGAGGCCAGTGCATCATGTCAACGTTGTTCTGCTGAAGAAACGCCATGCTGAGCCTTGCTACATGCGCCCGAGCGTTATACTGTTGAAACATAACGTTGTGCTGTCGTACATATGGAACAACTTAGCGCTGAGCCTTTAAAGATCCATTAATGAATACCAGGGGCATCTATGACCATAAGATATGCCAGCCCACAGCATCAACCCACCGCCTCCAATCACGTTCAACCAAACAATTGTCACATTAACGTTCTCCGTCATGCCTATACACACGTTGACAGCCGTCAGCTCTGTACAATAAGTACCTGGACTCGTCAGAAAACATTACGTTACGCCACTGACGAAGGGGAAACAGTTTTGGCCTGTGTTGTGTGAGCCACGCCATTCTAACCTGACGTCGTCGTGGTGTTAATGGCATACCAACGTAGAGACGACGAGGACGTAAGCCAAACTCTCGAAGGCGATTCCTGACAGTATCTGCACATATTCGATTGTTGTGCGTTCCTGGTGTCACCAGAGACTTCTCAACGGCTGTACGGAACAGATTACGGAGGTGGGTTAGACGGATGTATCGGTCCTGTCGACGTTCTTGACGCGTGGACGTCCACTTCTGGGCCTGTCATTTGTCGTTCCCGTTTGATTTAGACGCTGGTACAAGGGAGTTATCGTCGATTTCACTTGGAAGTTCCTGGCAATGACAGCCCGAGATATCACGTAGAAGCATTTGGACCGCTACGTTACGTTGATCTTGCGTCAAACGTACCATATTTCGTGGAGAAATTTTACCGGACTTTCGAAACCTAAACTCCAGATAACACAATATGCCAATATGATGAGGTTACTGTATACATTTAATGTACTGCACGAGGAAATGTTGAAAACAACGAATTGTCAAGTGGAGCGTTAAACTGTACAGATATCGCCCAAATGTTTTCTGCATAAGAAAGTTTAAAATGTATGAAAGTAAACCGCAAAATGATTTTTCAGTCAACCTGACAGTTGCATGAAAATCTTTTGGGTTAAAAAGTTGCGTTTCTTTTTCCCTTCAGTATACATGTACATGTTTAAAGTGATGGTACACTGATGCTCATGATATTTTTGTTTGAATGAATTTGCAGTTAGATAATGACGATCAGCCGAGAATTAGCTGAAATTTTACAGACATGTTCAAGGCTTCAAATAAAGTGTGCTATATAATACTAATCTGAGAGATTTTTTATGTTTCCATAAACCCTATAAATGCTGTTGGCAGCTTAGCAGATGCCAGACGACTGCTGTTTATCTCTCCAAAGTTCCCATGCAAAAGATGGCCTTCTTTTCTAGCTCTCATTTTGGCTTTTGATCAACAATTGTGATATTTTTCTCCGTTTCTCCATATATAAATTTTTAGGGTCATGTTAACCACCTCAGTGAGGCAGGTCTAATGAAGGACAACAACCAATGGTTAAACATCCAATGAAAACAAAAACAAAAACAAGGTACAACCCTGTAGACCCCACTTTTCACTATATAAAAAGGGCTTCACAGGGGTTCTAATTGCATTGGTGTGTTACCATAAAGTTATATTTTCTAGATAATAGAGCTGATGTTTCATTTATATTGTCTTATCTTGAGACCATTTTAATGAAATAAAATACCAAGTCCTACTCTGCAACGGCTGTGGCGCCAAGTATTCTTCAAGCACTTGTGTAGATTTGTCTGTTCATCTTTTCCTTTGATGTAGGAGAGAAGCTTTGGGTTCTGATTGGGTCAGTTCCTGATGTTTATCCCTTTTAGTACCAAATGAAATCTTCCTCCTTCTATATAACAGGTGTCCATTCCAAAATTAAGGGGTGTCAGGTTGTGTGTTTGTCAAAATTTATTTGGAAAATGGCTGAGTGTTTTGCAAACAGTAGAGGCCCTGATCAGATGCCGCATTCTGCGGCGTCTGATCTGGGTCTGCATTGTTTGCCAGGCTACCCGTTTAGGGGTTTCTGGTACTTAATGGGTTATTTACTCAATTAGTTCACATTTTTCAGCAAAATATATCAGTGCATTTTATATTAATTGAACTTTGCTAAAATATTTGACAGTTAACCAGCTTTTTGTGGTAGAAATGCTTTGAAAAAGAAGGCCTTGACCTCTGTAAGTGGTCTTTATTTGTGTTCCAAGTCAAGATTGAGGAAAAGAATCAACGCAAATAGGCCTTGGAGGCCTGTATATAATTATTCATATATTTGATTTTAGGTACAATTTATAATAGGTAAAACAACTTGAGTAATTTGTATTTTTTTAATCAACCATTTCATACACTTAAAAAATAGAAGTGAACACAATGATCATGAATCAATACAATCCACACCACCCATCAGAGTCACCAAAGTGAAAGAAACACAAACATGAGCCTAATGGAAACATCAATAGCGGAAAGCCAAAAGGACAGTAACATTCCCACAAAATTGTCGATTGGCTATCCAAAATAAAAAGATATAATCAAAAGACAAACTATAACAAAACAAGAAAGCAGTCTGAGGGAAAGCCAAATCCACAGCCGCACTTTGTATCAAGGCTCAGCCTTGTGCCCTTCACCTGTGACCTTGAGTTGGCGTTTTTTATTTATGGTTCAGCACGTTAGCTGACTATTGGGTATATTTTACAAAAGTTTAATGAAAATCCTTCCAGGTTTAAAGGAGATATAGAACGGACACAAAATTCATAGTTTCAAACTCGTGACCTTCAACTGTGACCTTGACCTTGAGTCGGCATGGTTTATTTATGTGTTATGAACATCAGCTCACTGATGGGTAAATTTTAACAACATTTAAATCCTTTGAAGGGTAAAGGAGATATGGAACGGACACAAAATTCAAAGTTTCAAACTCGTGACCTTCCAATGTGACCATGACCTGGTGTCAACATGATTCATTTATGGGCTCTGCACATGAGCTCATTGAGGGGGATAATTGACCAAAGTTTAATGAAAATCCTTTGTGGGGGGAAAGGAGATATGGAACAGACAAAAAATTCAAAGTTTTAAACTTGTGACCTTGACCTTGAGTTGGCATGGTTCATTTATGGGTTCTGCACATCCGCTCACTGAGGGGGATATTTGACCAAAGTTTAATGAAAATCCTTTGAAGGATAAAGGAGATATGGAATGGACACAAAGATCAAACTTTTAAATTCTTGACCTTCAAATGTGACCTTGACCTGGAGTCGGCATGGTTCATTTATGTTCTCCACATCAGCTCACTGAGAAAAATATTTGACCAAAGTTTAATGAAAATCCTTCTAAGGGTAAAGGAGATATGGAACGGACACAAAATTCCAACTTTCAAACTCGTGACCTTCAACTGTGACCTTGACCTTGAGTAGGCATGGTTCATTTATGGGTTCTGCATATTAGCTCACTGAGGGGCATATTTGACCAAAGTTTAATGAAAATCTATCAAAGGGTTTAGGAGATATGGAGCGGACAAGAAAGTGTTACGGACCGACAGACAGATGGATGGACGGACAGACAAGGCCATTCCTATAATCGCCGCTCCGCTTCGCAGTGGGGGATTAATAAACCACGACAGTAAACCACCTTGGAACGGCCAGTGAAAAGTATTTCACTGGGTGGGTGTGTGTGTGTGTGTTGTGGGGGCTTAAATCGATTTTATTCGGCCACAATCCTTGCCCTTCTGTTGTAGTTTAGACAAATAGTTTGTTCAGTTCACATGAAAGCTTCCTAACTCACCAGTGTTACATCTCCGAGAACATAAAAGTCAAACTACAAAGATGATACAACGGTGAGGACTCGACAACATGAAATAATTGAAATGCTGGAGCTAATGAAAACAACCATTAGACTCCGATGGGCCCGACCAGAGACAGTGCATCAGGTACCAACCAACATTACAAAAAAAAAAAAAAAGTTAGCCTTTACGCTGGAACCGTCATAGAATTCGAGGTCAGACACACCAGTGTGTAATTAAAGAGGGAAGCAAAGTTATCAACTGTGATCGATTTGTTTTTTCTCTGGGTTGTAATTGTAAATGTTCCTTTCTTGGATGGTGATGTTCCTCCTGTGGCATCCTATTGTGTTTACATTTTGCAATTAATTTGATTTGCCAGAGTGTCGAGTCATGGAACTGACTTAAATTGTAAACTGCTAAACTTCTTAATCAGGTTTACCGTAGTTGAGAATTAGACAGATAATGCTGGTTGGTGCCTGATGCTCTGTCTCTGGTCGGGCTCATCGGAGTCTAACTGTTGGTTTTCTTTTGCTCCAGCATTTCAGTGGTTTCTTGCTGTCGAGTCCTCACCGTTGTCTCACCTCTGTGGTTCTTTGATTTTTGTGTTCACGGAGATGTTGCACTGATGAGTTAGGAGGCCTTCATGCGGACTGAACAAATAATTTGTCTAAATCGCGACGGAAGTAAGGGCGAGGATTGTGGCCACGTAAAATCGATTTAAGCACCCCAGTGGAAATCTTCCACTGACCGTTCCAAGGCGGCTCTTTTGTGGCGATTTATTTATGTTGTTGTTTGTTACTTACTGTGTGTATCACTTGTGTCTTTTAATTTTGGATGGCCATATAGCCATTTTGTGGGAAAGTAACTGTCCTTATGGCCTTCCTTTGTTTAGGTTTCCATTATGGTCTGGTCGCTTAATGTTTGTATTTCTTTCCCTTTGGTGTCTTTTATGGGTGGAGTAAGTTAATTGTATCAATTCCTGATCTTTGTTTTACTTCTACTTTACCAGTATCATTAACTATGTATAAACTATGTAAAGCCTTTTCTAAGTTTTATAGATGTCATTCCGATTTAGTTTCCAATTCTATGTTGGATCTGAACTCCAATTTTATGGTGACTTGGTATATAAATTCAGAAAAATATATACTTGCAATTTCTTCAGTGTCCAATTTCATAAAATCAATAAAAAAGATTGGGTACAACATAAATGTTATACGACAGACTGCATGCATGGTAGTTAACCCAATCATGGTTGATAACTTTGCTTGCCTCTTTAATTGCACGCCGGTGGGTCAGACCTCGAATTCTATGATGGTTCCGGCGTAAAGACTTACTAATTTTTTTTTTTTTTTTTTGTAATGTTGCTTGGTATAGTTTGCATTTAACCTGTATGATGCTGTCGATACCCATTTTTTATCATCCTCTGGAAGGGAGGCTTTCCAGCCTTTTGAAAACAAATCAACCCGCAACAGGACAAATTAGTTTTGAGACAACAAAAATATTAACTCACTTTCTACCCAATATGCATGTAGCAAGAGCCTATGTCAAAATTTAGGGTTGACATCTTGTATTATCTTTAAATTATTTCATAAAACGCTGAAATTTTAGCAAACCGTGTAGGCTCTGATCAGACATCGCATTCTGTGGTGTGATTTGGGCCTGTCCTGTTTAACAGTATCCCATTTTGGGGGTTCTAGTACAAAATGGGTTAATTATTTGAGGCACAATGGGTTAATTGATTTTGCCATATCATTTGTTTTATTTGAGGTTTAACGTCCCCGTCAACACTGTTTAGGTCATTTTGGAGACGTCGCTTCCAATTTTGTGGGACTTTTACCCGACATTGAGATGAAATGACATCTCAAGCTCTGTTGTCTAATGAAACCAATAGGGTTTATAAGCATGGACGGTCCGACTCGCACCGTTTTCAGGGTTCGCACAGGCTTGAAAAGTACTTGAAAATGCAGGGCAGTCTTGAAAAGTCCTTGAAAACAAAGTTTGTCTTGAAAAGTGCTTGAAAACTGTCCATCGACCTTGAAAAGGTCGTGAATTTCTTATTTTCCTGTATTCTAGGCATTGAAATCTTCCGAAAAATCAAAAGTAAAGTTTCTAGATGGAAATCGGCAAGTTTCGAGCAATGGCAGAGGTGCGAGGACGCCATAATAAAAAAGGCCGAATGTGTTCGGCGCAAAAGCGAAATTCGAACATAAGTGGGTGCGAATGTTCGTACTTTCTGTTTACGCAGTCCATCAAAAAGTCACATAAGACCCATTTCATTAGAACATCCGTCCGTTTGTTCGTCAACAATTTCTTCAAATGACATCTCCGAAACCAGTGCCAATTTTAAAATAATTTCACAGGAATATTCCTTGGGTACTGCCCCTTAACCAAAATTGCTAAAATGAACAAAACGGCCACCTGCGCTAAAAATAGAAAAACCTTAAACGACATCTCCTCCTAGGCTAATGGTCCGATTTCAAAATAATTTCACAGGAATGTTCCTCGGAGGACCCTGTACTAAAATTGCTAAAATAGTTCTGCACCACTGAACAAAATGGCCACCAGAGCTAAAAATGGAAAAAACTTTTATATGGCATCTCCTAGGTCAACAGTTCGATTTCAAAATAATTTCACAGGAATGTTCCTTGGGTGGCCCTCAACCAGAATTGCTAAAATGGTTCCACTCCGCTGAACAAAATGGCCACCAGAGCTAAAAATAGAAAATCCTTAGAAAAACCTTTAAATGACATCTCCTCCTAGGCTAATGATCCGATTTCAAAATAATTTCACAGGAATATTTCTAAGGTGACCCTCTTGCAAAATTGCTAAAATGGTTCCGCTCCGCTGAACAAAATGGCCGCCAGAGCTGAAAAATAGAAAGACCTTTAAACGACATCTAGGCTAATAGTGCGATTTCAAAATAATTTCACAGGAATGTTCTTGGATGACCCTCTACCAAAATTGCTGAAATGGTTTCGCGCCGCTGAACCAAATGGCCACCAGAGCTAAAAATCGATTAACCTTAATATGATAGATCCTCCTAGGCTAATGGTCCAATTTCAAAATAATTTCACAGGAATGCTCCTTGGGTAACCCTCTACCAAAACTACTAAAATGATTCTGCTCTGCTGAATAAAAGGGCCGCCAGAGCCAAAAATACAAAAAATGTTAACTCACATCTCCTCCTAGGCTAATGGTCCGATTTGAAAATAATTTCAAAGGAATGTTCCTTGGGTGACCCAATGCCAGAATTGCTAAATTGGTTCTGCTCTGCTGAGCAAAATAGCCACCTGAGCTAAAAATATAAAAACCTTTAAATGACATCTACTAGGCTTATGGTTTGATTTCAAAATAATTTCACAGAAATGATACTTTGGTAACCTCTACTAAAATCGTCAAACGGTGCCACTTCACTGAAGAAAATGCCTATCAGAGTTAGAAATAGAAAAAACTTTAATGGACATCTCCTCCTAGGTTAATAATACAATTTCAAAATTATTTCCCAGAAATGTTCCTTTGCTGACTCTCTACCAATATTGCTAAAATGGTTTCACTTCACTGAAGAAAATGGCTGCAACAGCTAAAAATAAATAAAAATCTTTGAATGACTTATCCCCCAATGCCACAATTCCAAACCCAATTCACAGAAATGTTTCCTTTCATTTTTGTACCAAAATTGATTAAATGGTTTGGCTTAGCTTAGTTCGGTTCCATTGAAACATCCCATCTCAAAGTAGGTATTATTGTACTGATGATTGGGGGTGGTTGGATGAGGCAAAGGTGATGTGTATTTTGCGTCACTGGGGCGTCCAACTGATATTGGCTTACAGTAGGCAGTAGCAAGGCATGCTGTCCTTATCCTTGCAGCAGGTAAGGGTAGAGGATGAGTGATGTTCTTTCTTCTATTTTAACACCTCCATTCATTCTTGTCTTTCTCCACTTTCCCTCACCTTCATCTCCTCTACTATCTCTTTTCTCCCTTTATCTGGGAGATGACATAAAATGACCCATATTAGGGTTGACATGTCATTAAACTCAAAACAAACAATCAATCAATCATTTACTGATGATTGCTTAAATTGCTGACATGGGTTTGCTTTGCTGAACTGAATGCCCATATGACTGCAGAGGTAAAGATAGAAAAATCATTAAAGTTCAGTTTCAAAATAACTTTGACAGAAATGTTTCTTGAGTGACCCCTCTACCAAAAGTGCTTAAGTGATTTTGCAAAATGGCTTGTCAGAGCTAAATATGCAAAACCCCACTAAACAACAATGTTAGGACATCATAACTCAGGTGAGCGAATTAGGTCCATCGTGGACCTCGTGTTATAGAGATGTTTTCGCAATGCCACAGTCTTTCCAGAACCTTTGCTGTTCACTGACATTAGCTGCAAGTCAAGTAGAGCTTTCAGGCAAAACAACTAAAGTTCTGGACTCGCTAAGTCACTGAGCACATGCTCTGAAACATTGCCATACATACTGAGTCAAGAGCCTTTTTCCTGCTTCACAGTTCATTTTTCAGCATCTTAATTCAATGTAGAAATAGAAAAAAATACTCTCTTTTAATGCATACATTTCAGACATTTAAAAATAAGGAATCACTGTTATTCTAACTGGAGTGTTGTTGCCCTCCAAAATTAATTTTTTTTATTTATATAAACTGAAAACAGATTTTTACTGATTTTTTTATTATGTTCATCATGTTTGGTACATGTAATATTTTTCTTGAAAATGGGGCTTTATAAGAGCAGGGGCCTCTTTTAGAATAAATATGATAGTGCAATACAGATGAACAGTTTTATGATAGAGAACTAGTGTTCTAAATGACAATAAACAAATACGCATTCACCTCTTTATAACATCATTTATTATAGCACTGTATCCTGGATATAACACAGTTCTCTTATGGATTCCAAAATGTACAAATTACATATACAGTAAAACCTGTCTTAGTGGCCACCTCTATTAAGCAAGCAACCCGTCTTAAGCAAGCAGGCATTCAGTTCCCGAAAAAGGACAATGCATTAAAATTCACATGTGTTAAGCAAGCACCTGTCTTAAGCAAGCACATTTTGAATATCCCAAATGTGCTTGCTTAATACAGGTTGCACTGTATTTTGAAAAATGACTGTAAATGGCCATTTTTCAATATAACCTATACCTTTTGGTTGTTTTTAATTACACATTATTGCTTTGGATCCAGACAACAATGTTATAAAGAGGCTATGGTGTATGAAACTAAACCTAGTGAAAAAGAGTTATGAATATATAGAAGCTAAAAGACTACAAATCTAAGCCAATCGGCTAAGTTTCATTGTCAGCATGTTTTGACACAGATGCAGGAGTTTTAAGATTTCCCTTGAGACTTACCTAACTACATTGACATACAGGCTCAATGAATCTGCTTTGTCCTGATCTGGCTTCCACACAAAATCCATCACATGAACAATCCCGTGAAATGAACACCCCCTTGATATAGAGAAAACTTGAGTTTAAGCGAGTATACATTATTTGTCTTAATTCTGCTCCAAGACATAGGTTGTGGGTATCGTTAGAACTGCATCATTGAGAACCCACAACCTATATGCAGTATAAATAAGAAAAACTACCACGGATTTTCATCAGAAAAGTAGCCATTTTTAGAGCCATTAGAAAGGAGCGGTTTCATCGGTTAAAAATCTCAACAATTGAAATTGGCCAATGAAAAAAAAAACCTAAAGCCATTACATCATAATTTATTTACTCCTGTTCTGTAAATAAAATAAAATGGCTGCCAGAGCCAGGAGATGTCAAAATTGTTATTGTTTTCGAGTTTTGGTGTAGTATTTACAAGTTTTTATTGAAATTATGGACACAGGTGATTGGTATTGGTGAAAATACTGGACATGGATATAAATTTTCTTTGTGTTGTGCCCGGGAAAACTTTGGAATCTCTTGGGAAGAGAGCAGACAGGCTTAGCTACACGCGATCATTTTTTAGCAATTCTGGGGATTATGTCAGGTGTTGCTCCATACCGTGAAGACTAGATTAGACATAGCAGGTACTATTGTATTCATAAATGTGTTATCTACATGTGTGACAAGAGTTTTGACTTGTGTGTTACAAACTGCCAGAGCTACACAACTTCATTCACGATTGGTCATATTTTCCCGATGGTGCCCTTGTCTATATTATTATAGGATAGTATATATTTTCTCTCAAAAATCTTGAAACTGGCCTTACACAGTTATATATAATTGGTGTTTGGACAATAGTCAAAACTATTACGCCGAGGTGTTGTGGATGACCTGATGCACTATTGTCTGATGTGCATCAGGTTGTCCACTGCAACACCGGGGTGTAACCCTGCAGGCACATGACGTACTTGTGACGTCACATCAACGTCGGTGCAAAGTCATAACGTTTATGCAACGTCACATCAACGTCGGTATAACATCATGGCGTTGTCCCAACGTTGATGTGACGCTGCCCTAGCGACGTGTGCCTGCTGGGAATAGTTCATTCCAGCATAGATGCCTCTGTGGTGAAGTGGTTATACTACTTGCCTTATAAGCAAGGGGTCTTGGGTTCGATCCCAGGCTTCTCCAGACTTCGGATTGGTCTTTAAACTGAGGTCTCATCTGCATATGACTTTAGCTCTTGGTAGGACGTAAAGCTCAATCACACACACCCAATCCACCATGATACAGACATTTTAACGCTATAGTGTGTGATCTGAATCACTCAGATGGTGTAGTTTACATTTCATTGAAGCTGTTGCGTGCCATTGCCTAGATATTATTCCCTGCTTCTACCTTGTTTGGCACAATAAAGATGATAAATGGAAAACCAAACCAACAGTCTGATCGATAGGGAAGTGATATAGCTCAGTCAGGTTAAAACTCATCCTGTAGCCAAAAATACATTATGACACTTTATATAATGGATTGGGAAATCAAATTATTCATTATCACCAAGAAACTGAAATTAATTCTCTTACCAAACCAACTAGTCCCTGAGGTAGTGCGGGTTAAAAACATTTGCAGCTGTGATGTCTTATTACCTGGTTAGGTTAACTTTTCAGTCCGGTTCAGAGTATACTGTAAAACACTTACGTTAAGCGGTCATTTTATTTTGACGCTATTGACGGTCAAGAAAAAATGCCAAAATAAACAAGAATTACGCTGAAGGCTATGTCCCACCTGTTGGGGTGTAAAGTCACTGAACCATGAAATATAGGTCAAGGTCGAACCTGGGTGCTTGCATTAATGTTTTCATACCTAGATGCAACTGTGTACCAAGTATCATTAAAGAAGCTCTTTTAATCCTTAAGAAATGGACTTGACCATTAGGGTGAACGCTATAGTTGACGCAATAATTCACAAAGTCATTAAACTATAGAATATAGGTCAAGGTCAAATATGGATGACCGCATTAAAATTGTCATCCATAGATACAAGTCTGTTTGAAATATCATTAATATTATTAATCTTATAGTTCTTGAAAAATGGACTTGAACATTAGGGTGAACGCTAGGGCGGTCACAATAGTTTCCAAAGTCAGGTAACCATGAAATGTAGGTCAAGGTCAAATATAGATGCTTGCATTAAAGTTGCCATCCCTAGATGCAATTCTATATCAAGTACCATTAATGAATCTCTTATTGTTGTTGCGCAATGGACTTGAACATTAGGGTGAATGATCGGGTTGTTCACAATAATTTCCAAAATCAGTGAACCATGAAAAGTAGGTCAAGGTCAAATATGGATGTTTGCGTCAAAGTTGCTAGGCGTAGATGCAAATCTGTACTAAGTATCATCAATGATGCTCTGATGGTAGCTGCTAAGAAATTAGCTTGAACATTAGGGTGAACGCTAGGGTGGTCACAATAGTTTCCAAAGTCAGTAAACCATGACATGTAGATCAATGTCAAATATGGATGCTTACGTTAAAGTTGCTTTCCCTTGATGCAAGTCTGTACAAAGTCCCATTAATGATGCTCTTATAGTTCCTGAGAAATGGGCTTTAATATTAGGGTGAACACTAGGGTGGTCGCAAATGTTGACGGACGAACGAACGGACGGAAATTTCGACATCTATAGCATGCCATGCTTAAAGCAGGTGCGACAAAAGTCACCAATAAAGTTCAAAGAGCGTTAGAGAAGAAAAACAAACTGGCAGAAATTTTATTCCAAATACAGTTCAACCTGTATTAAGTTAGCACCTGGGGTATAATAAGAATGTGCTAGCTTAACCTTTTTGTACCAAATGGAATCTTCCTCCTTTTGTATAACAGGAGTCCATTCCAAAATTTGTCAGGTTGTGTTTTCATCAAAATTTTATTTGGAAAATGACTGAACTTTTAGCAAAAAGTGATGATCCTGATCAGACGCCGCATTTTGCGGCGTCTAACCTGGGCCTGCACTGTTTGCCAGGGGACCCGTGTTGGGGTTTCCGGTACAAAATTGGTTAAAGGCATTTATTCTTAGACAGTAGAACACACCGTGTGTTCAAAATTGTTTTATTGCCCCCTGTGATATACTGTATATAGTAGATCAAAGGCGGTCTTTAATAGGGTTATAAGTAGCTCCTTTTGAATCCACTGACTGAGGCACTAAAGGGGAAATCCATATGGTTCACTCTAGTTAACAGTTAGTCCATTATTGATTTTCTCAAAGGCGGCCCCTTACCTGTTGCAGACAGAGGTGTCCTCTTCAGCCAGCACTGAGGGCTACATAATATTTGTAACGAAATGATGATAGTCCTCCATAATCAAGAATAAATGCCTTTAAGACAGGTGCTTGCTTAAGACAGTTGAATTAAAATGATTTTGCCTTTTTCGGGAACCAAATCCATATATGCTTAAGACAGGATAGCTTGCTTAATGTAGGCGACCACTATGACAGGTGTTACATGTAGGATACGCCAATCAGGCAAGGGCATTATCAATGACAAAAAATGTGTAATTACTTCTTTAATAGTTGAAATAAAGAAAGATAATGATCTAGACATAAGACGGCCCAACAGAACTGAATAAAAGCAAATACACATTGACAGTAATTGTCAACAAGAGGACCATTATGGTCCTATATCGCTCACCTGAGCTAAGAGTTTTGCATGTGCCCCCGTGTCCTGTTTGAGACAAGACTTTAAAGGTTTTTCCCTAATATGTCTGTGTAAAGCGAGTGGGCCCCGTCGCGGGGCCATTTTTGGTCCAAGGGCTATAATTTGAACAATTTTGGTAGAGGTCAACTGGATGAAGCTTCATACCAAATATCAAAGACCTTTGCCTTCTGGTTTCAGACAAGAAGATTTTAGAAGATTTCCCTATCATAAGTCTGCATAAAACCAGTAGGCCCCGGCACGGGGTCATTTTTGGCCCCAGGGCTATAATTTGAACAATCTTCGTAGCGGTCCACTAGATGAAGCTTCATACCAAATATCGAAGACCTGGGCCTCCTGGTTTCAGACAAGAAGATTTTCAAAGGTTTCCCTATATAAGCCTATGTAAAACCAGTGGGCCCCCGTGTGAGGCCATTTTTGGCCCCAAGGCTATAATTTCAACAATCTTCATAGCGGTCCACTAGGTGAAGCTTCATACCAAATATCAAAGAAATGGGCCTTCTGGTTTCAGAGAAGAAGATTTTCAAAGGATTTCCCTATATAAGCCTATGTTAAACTAATGGGCCCCGGCGCGGGGGCATTTTTGGCCCCAGGGCTATAATTTGAACAATCTTGGTAGAGATCAACTAGATGAAGCATCATACCAAATATCAAAGGTCTGGGCCTTCTGGTTTCAGACAAGAAGATTTTTTAAAGGTTTTCCCTATCATAAGCCTGCATAAAACCAGAGCGCCCCGGCGCTGGGCATTTTTGGCCCCAGGGCTATAATTTGAACAACCTTGGTAGAGGTCCTCTAGATGAAGCTTCATACCAAATATAAACCACACGGGCCTTCTGGTTTCAGATAAGTTGATTTTAAAAGGTTTTCCGTATATAAGCCTATGTAAAACCAGTGGGCCCCCGTTTGGGGCCGTTTTTGGCCCCCGGGCTATAATTTGAACAATCTTCGTAGCGGTCCACTAGATGAAGCTTCATACCAAATATCGAAGACCTGGGCCTCCTGGTTTCAGACAAGAAGATTTTCAAAGGTTTCCCTATATAAGCCTATGTAAAACCAGTGGGCCCCGGCGCGGGGGCATTTTGGCCCCAGGGCTATAATTTGAACAATCTTGGTAGAGGTCCAGTAGATGAAGCTTCATACCAAATATCAAAGACATGGACCTTGCAGTTTCATAGAAGAAGATTTTTTAAAGATTTTCCCGATATAAGCCTATTTGAAACCAGTGGGCCCCGGCGCAGGGGCATTTCTTGCCCCAGGGCTATAATTTGAACACTCTTGGTAGAGGTCCACTCGAAGAAGCTACATACTAAATATCAAAGACCTGGGCCTACTGGACTCAGACAAGAAGAGTTTTAAAGGTTTTCCCTATATAAGTCTATGTAAAACCAGTGAGCCCCGGGTTGGGGCCACTTTTGGCCTCAGGGCAATAATATAAATACTCTTGGTAGAGTTCCACTAGATAAAACTTCATACCAAATATCAAAAACCTGGGCCTTCTGGTTTCAGACAAGAAGATTTTAGAAGGTTTTCCCTATATAAGCCTATGTAAAACTAATGGGCCCCCGTGTGGGGCCATTTTTGGCACCAGGGTTGTAATTTGAACAATCTTCACAGAGGTCCACTAGATGAAGATTCATACCAAATATCATAAAGACCTGGGCCTGCTGGTTTCAGACAAGAAGATTTTCTAAGGATTTCGCTATATAAGTCTATGTAAAACCAGTGGGTCCTGGCGCGGGTACATTTTTGGCCCCAGGGCTATAACTTGAACAATATTGGTAGAGGTCCACTCGATGAAGCTTTATACCAACTAGAGCTGTCAGTGAAACTGACTAGGGCCCCGGCAGCGCTATCAGAAATTTATTGACGGACAGACAGAGTGATTACTATAGGGCACCCACACTTTCAGTGCGGGGCCCTAAATATCAAAGACCTGGGCCTTTCGGTTTCACAGAAGAAGATTTTTAAAAGATTTTCCCTAAATAAGCCTATGTAAAACCAGTGGGCTCCGGGGCGGGGCTATTTTTGGCCTCAAGGCAAAAATTTGAACAATCTTGGTAGAGGTCCACTAGATGAAACTTCGTACAAAATATCAAAGACATGGGCCTTGCGGTTTCAGAGGAGAATATTTTTAAAGATTTTCCCTATATAAGCCTATGTAAAACCAAAGGGCCCCGGGGCGGGGGCATTTTCGGCCCCAGGGCTATAATTTGAACAATCTTGGTAGAGGTCCACTAGATGAAGCGTCATACCAAATATCAAAGACCTGGGCCTTCTGGTTTCAGACAAGAAGAGTTTCAAAGGATTTCCATATATAAGCCTATGTAAAATCAGTGGGCCCTGGCGCGGGGACATTTTTGGCCCCAGGGCTATAATTTGAACAATCTTAGTAGAGGGCCACTAGATGAAGCATCACACCAAATATCAAAGACCTGGGCCTTGCGGTTTCAGAGAAGAAGATTTTTAAAGATTTTCTCTATATAAGCCTATGTAAAATCAAAGGGCCCTGGGGCAGGGGCATTTTCGGCCCAAGGGCTATAATTTGAACAATCTTGGTAAAGGTCCACTAGATGAAGCTTCATACCAAATATAAAAGACCTGGGCCTCTGGTTTCAGACAATAAGGTTTTTTTAAGGTTTTCCCTATATAAGCCTATGTAAAACCAGTGGGCTCCGGGGCGGGGCCATTTTTGGCCTCAATGCAATAATTTGAACAATCTTGGTACAGGTCCACTAGATGAAGCGTCATTCCAAATATGAAAGACCTGGGCCTCCTGGTTGCATACAAGAAGATATTCAAAGGTTACCCTATATAAGCCTATGCAAAACCATTGGGCCCCAGCGCGGAGGCATTTTGGCCCCAGGGCTATAATCTGAACAATCTTGGTAGAGGTCCACTAGATGAAGCTTCATACCAAATATCAAAGAAATGAGCCTTGCAGTTTCACAGAAGAAGATTTTTAAAAATTCTCCCGATATAAGCCTATGTGAAACCAGTGGGCCCGGCGCAGGGGCATTTTTGGCCCAAGGGCTATAATTTGAACAATCTTGGTAGAGGTCCACTCGAAGAAGCTTCATACTTAATATCAAAGACCTCGGCCTTCTGGATTCAATTAAGGTTCCAAAATTAAATCAAACTATTTTAGCCACATGTTTTTTTCTTTTTTTAGTATCTATTGTATTAACAAATGCTTACCCTCAGCAATGCCCACACAAAAAAAAAAATATCTGGAAAAAAACACGTCAAAGCTGGACTTGAAGAAGAAGAAAGCATATTAAAGGTCTCTTCTCTCCCTTGCCATATAATCTTCCCTTCAGATCTATCCTCTGACACTGTACATAAAACCTGTCTTGTCTTTGTATAATATCCACCTTCCTTTTCAGCATGTAAATAGTATGTCAAGAATTAGCTTGTTATCTTCTATGAAAAACTATGTTCTCGTATAGTTTTCATTATGATTACAATAATCATATTTATTTATCTTTTTCATTCTATCCATTCCATTTTAATACATTGTACTCAAATTTTAAGAGTCTAAAAAACAGCACTTCGCTGTTGTAGCTATATAAATAGATATAAAATGTTTCTGTTTGGCTTCAATTATAATTTTTATTATGATTGTCATTTTTTACTTTTATTATTATTATCATTACCATTATAGTCTTATATCATATGCTGCCTTATTGTTGAAAGTAAGACTTGCGACCAGTCTTCTTCCTCTGAACCTTAAGCCGCGTGTGTTCCTGCATGGAAACCTGCATAGGCATGCTCCATTTGCAGCCTTTGTCAAATGGCCAGCATCAAGCGGCGAAAAGAAAGAGCACTATTGAATCACTTATCGCTCTTGAGCATAGTATAGAAATCATGATTTGCAGTCGTATTGACACTGATTTCTATACATTTTCAGCTCATTTTTCGACTAGCCTTTTAAATTTCAAAACAGGCAGTGCTTCATTTTCTACGGTGGGGCATCGGCAGTCCAACCATATTTGCTTTTGTTGGACAAACTGCCACGATTTGCAGCCAAGAGGCACTTAACCTATGTCTTGTTGTGGAGCTATGGATTTCCGTCCGCTTGACCATGGCAGACATAAAAAGCCTTAAACTTAACGAACGAACGAACGAACGAACGTGAGCCCCGGGGTGGGGCCATTTTTGGCCTCAGTGCAATAATATAAATACTCTTGGTAGAGTTCCACTAGATGAAGCTTCATACCAAATATCAAAGACCTGGGCCTTCTGGTTTCAGACAAGAAGATTTTAGAAGGTTTTCCCTATAAAAGCCTATGTAAAACCAGTGGGCCCCCGTTTGGGGCCATTTTTGGCCCCAGGGTTGTAATTTGAACAATCTTCATAGCAGTCCACTAGATGAAGCTTCATACCAAATATCAAAGACCTGGGCCTGCTGGTTTCAGACAAGAAGATTTTCAAAGGATTTCCCTATATAAGTCTATGTAAAACCAGTGGGCCCTGGCGCAGGGACATTTTTGGCCCCAGGGCTATAATTTGAACAATCTTGGTAGAGGTTAACTAGATGAAGCTTTATTCCAAATATCAAAGACCTGGGCTTTGCGGTTTCACAGAAGAAGATTTTTTAAAGATTTTCCCTAAATAAGCCTATGTAAAACCAGTGGGCTCCGGGGCGGGGCCATTTTTGGCCTCAAGGCAATAATTTGAACAATCTTCGTAGAGGTCCACTAGATGAAACTTCGTACAAAATATCAAAGACCTGGGCCTTGCGGTTTCAGAGAAGAAGATTTTTAAAGATTTTCCCAATATAAGCCTATGTAAAACCAAAGGGCCCCGGGGCGGGGGCAATTTCGGCCCAATGGCTATAATTGGAACAATCTTGTTAGAGGTCCACTAGATGGAGCTTCATACCAAATATCAAAGACCTGGGCCTTCTGAGTTCAGACAAGAAGATTTTCAAAGGATTTCCCGATATAAGCCTATGTAAAACCAGTGGGCCCTGGCGCGGGGACATTTTTGGCCCCAGGGCTATAATTTAAACAATCTTGGTAGAGGTCCACTAGATAAAGCATCATACCAAATATCAAAGACCTGGGCCTTGCGGTTTCGGAGAAGAAGATTTTTAAAGATTTTCTCAATATAAGCCTATGTAAAACCAATGGGCCCTGGGGCAGGGGCATTTTCGGCCCCAGGCCTATAATTTGAACAATCTTGGTAGAGGTCCACTAGATGAAGCTTCATACCAAATATCAAAAACGTGGTCCTTCTGGTTTCAGACAAGAAGATTTTTAAAGGTTTTCCTTATATAAGCCTATGTAAAACCAGTGGGCTCCGGGGCGGGGCCATTTTTGGCCTCAATGCAATAATTTGAACAATCTTGGTAGAGGTCCACTAGATAAAGCTTCATACCAAATATCAAAGACCTGGGCCTCCTGGTTTCAGACAAGAAGATTGTTCAAAGGTTTCCCTATATAAGCCTATGTAAAACCAGTGGGCCCCGGCGCGGGGGGCTTTTTTGCCCCAGGGCTATAATTTGAACAATCTTGGTAGAGGTCCACTAGATGAAGCTTCATACCAAATATCAAAGACCTGGGCCTTGCAGTTTCATAGAAGAAGATTTTTTAAAAAAAAATCCCGATACAAGCCTATGTGAAACCAGTGGGCCCCGGCGCAGGGGCATTTCTGGCCCCAGGGCTATAATTTGAACAATCTTGGTAGAGGTCCAATCGAAGAAGCTTCATACTAAATATCAAAAACCTGGGCCGTCTGGATTCAGGCAAGGTTCCAAAATTAAATCAAATTATTTTAGCCACATGTTTGATCTTTATCTTTTTTTTTTTTTTTGTATCTATTGTATTAACAAATGCTTACCTTCGGCATTGCCCACACAAAAAAAAATATCTGAAAAAAAAAACACGTTAAAGCTGGACTTGAAGAAGAAGAAAGCATATTCAGGGTTCGTCTCTCCCTTTCCATATAATCTTCCCTTCAGATCTATCCTCTGACACTGTACATAAAACCTGTCTTGTCTTTGTATAATATTCACCTTCCTTTTCAGCATGTAAATAGTATGTCAAGAATTAGCTTGTTATCTTCTATGAAAAACTATGTTCTCGTATAGTTTTCATTATGATTACAATAATCATATTTATTTATCTTTTTCATTCTATTCATTCCATTTTAATACATTGTACTCAAATTTTAAGAGTCTAAAAAACAGCACTGCGCTGTTGCAGCTATACCAATAGATATTAAATGTTTCTGATTGGCTTCAATTATAATTTTTATTATGATTGTCATTTTTTACTATTGTTATTATTATTATAATTATCATTACCATTATAATCTTATATCATATGCTGTCTCATTTATGAAAGTAAGACTTGCAACCAGTCTTCTTCCTCTGAACCTTAAGCTGCGTGTGTTCCTGCATGGAAACCTGCATAGGCATGCTCCATTTGCAGCCTTAGTCAAATGGCCAATATCAAGCGGCAAAAAGAAAAGCACTATTGAATCACTTATCGCTCTTGAGCATATATATATAGTATAGACATCATGATTTGCAGTCTTATTAACACTGATTTCTTTACATTTTCAGCTCATTTTTCGACTAGCCTTTTAAACTTCAAAACAGGCAGTGCTTCATTTTCTACGGTGGGGCACCGGCAGTCCAACCCCATTTGCTTTTGTTGGACAAACTGCCACGATTTGCAGCCCAGAAGCACTTAATCTATGTCTTGTTGTGGAGCTATGGAGTTCTGTCCGCTTGACCATGGCAGACATAAAAAGCCTTAACCTTAACGAACGAACGAATGAACGTGAGCCCCGGAGTGGGGCCATTTTTGGCCTCATGGCAATAATATAAATACTCTTGGTAGAGTTCTACTAGACGAAGCTTCATACCAAATATCAAAGACCTGGGCCTTCTGGTTTCAGACAAGAAGATTTTAGAAGGTTTTCCATATATAAGCCTATGTAAAACCAGTGGGCCCCCGTGTGGGGCCATTTTTGGCCCAATGGGTTGTAATTGGAACAATCTTCATAGCGGTCCACCAGATGAAGCTTCATACCAAATATCAAAGACCTGGGCCTGCTGGTTTCAGACAAGAAGATTTTCAAAGGATTTCCCTATATAAGTCTATGTGAAACTAGTGGGCCCTGGCGCGCGGACATTTTTGGTCCCAGGGCTATAATTTGAACAATCTTGGTAGAGGTTCACGAGATGAAGCTGTATACCAAATATCAAAGACCTGAGCCTTGTGGTTTCACAGAAGAAGATTTTTTAAAGATGTTCCCTTTATAAGCCTATGTAAAACCAAAGGGCCACGGGGCGGGGGCATCTTCGGCCCCAGGGCTATAATTTGAACAATCTTGGTAGAGGTCCACTCGATGAAGCTTCATACCAAATATCAAAGACCTGGGCCTTCTGGTTTCAGACAAGAAGATTTGTAAAGGTTTTCCCGATATAAGCCTATGTAAAACGAGTGGGCTCCGGGGCGGGGCCATTTTTGGCCTCAAGGCAATAATTTGAACAATCTTCGTAGAGGTCCACTAGATGAAACTTCGTACAAAATATTAAAGACCTGGGCCTTGCGGTTTCAGAGAACGAGATTTTTTTTAAAGATTTTCCCTATATAAGACTATGTAAAACCAAAGGGCCCTGGGGCGGGGACATTTTCGGCCCCAGGGCTATAATTTGAACAATCTTGGTAGAGGTCCACTAGACGAAGCTTCATACCAAATATCAAAGGCCTGGGCCTTGCGGTTTCAGACAAGAAGGTTTTTAAAGGTTTTCCCTATATAAGCCTATGTTAAACCGGTCGGCTTCGGGGCGGGGCCATTTTTTGGCCTCAATGCAATAATTTGAACAATCTTGGTAGAGGTCCACTGGATGAAACTTCGTACAAAATATCAAAGACCTGGGCCTTGCGGTTTCAGAGAAGAAGATTTTTAAAGATTTTCCCTATATAAGTCTATGTAAAACCAAATGGCCCCGGGGCAGGGGCATTTTCGGCCCCAGGGCTATAATTTGAACCATCATGGTAGAGGTCCACTAGATGAAGCTTCATACCAAATAGCAAAGACCTGGCCTTCTGGATTCAAACAAGAAGATTTTCAAAGGTTTTCCCTATATAAGCCTATGTAAAACCAGTGGGCTCAGGGGCGGGGCCATTTTTGGCCTCAATGCAATAATTTGAACAATCTTAGTAGAGGTCCACTAGACGAAGGTTCATATATTAAATAGCAAAGACCTGGGCCTTCTGGTTTCAGACAAGAAGATTTTTTTTAATTTTTTCCCTATATAAGCCTATGTAAAACCAGTGGGCTCCGGGGCGGGGCCATTTTTGGCCTCAATGCAATAATTAGAACAATCTTGGTAGAGGTCCACTAAACGAAGCTTCATACCAAATATCAAAGACCTGGGCCTTGCGGTTTCAGAGAAGATTTAAAAAAAAATCCTTATATAAGCCTTTGTAAAGAGTGAGTGTTTTTGAGTTTTACGTCCCACCAACAGCTAAGGTCATACGGAGACGGGACCTCGGTTTAAAGACTCATCCGAAAGTCTGGAGAAGCCCGGGATAGATCCTGCGACCCCTGGTTTACAAGGCGAGTAGCGTAACCACTACATCACGGAGGCTTCTAAGCCTATGTAAAACCAAAGGGCCCTGGGGCGGGGGCATTTTCGGCCCGGCGGCTATAATCTGAACAATCTTGGTAGAGGTCCACTAGATTAAGCTTCATACCAAATATCAAAGACCTGGGCCTTCTGGTTTCAAACAAGAAGACTTTCAAAGGATTTCCCAATATAAGCCTATGTAAAATCAGTGGGCCCTGGCGCGAGGACATTTTTGGCCCCAGGGCTATAACTTGAACAATCTTGGTAGAGGTCCACTAGATGAAGCTTCATACCAAATATCAAAGACCTGGGCCTTCTGATTTCAGGGAAGAAGATTTTTAAATATTTTTCCTATACAAGTCTATGTTAAACAAAAGGGCCCCAGGGCGGGGGCATTTTCAGCCCCACGGCTATAATTTGAACAATCTTGGTAGAGGTCCTGTAGACGAAGCTTCATACCAAATATCAAAAACCTGGGCCTTCCGGTTTCAGACAAGAAGATTTTTTTAAAGGTTTTCCCTATATAAGCTTATGTAAAACCAGTGGGCTCTTGGGCGGGGCCTTTTTTTGGCCCAAGGACAATAATTTGGACAATCTTGGTAGAGGTCCACTAGATGAAGCTTCATACCAAATATCAATGACCTGGGCCTTCTGGTTTAAGACTAGAAGGTTTTTAAAGATTTTTTTCTTATGTTCCCCTTTTGTTGCCGTGGCAACCAGAGTTCTGCATGGAATGGAATTCTTTGAACAACTTTGAGAGAGGACCACCCAAAGATCATTTCTGCCAAGTTGGTCAAAATCTGTTCAGTGTTTTAGGAGGATATGCCATTTAAAGGAATTGTGGACGGACATCCGGACGGACGACGGCGACGGACGACGGCGACGGACGAATGACCGGTCCTAATAGCTCCCCCGGAGCCTTCGGCTCAGGTGAGCTAAAATTGAGTATATAAATGGTAATTGATTGATGGGCAAAGTGACACACTTCCAGACAGATATTGGGATAATCAAGGATGAGTAAATTTGCAAATTGGGTTAATCATGAATGAAATACATGAAAAATAATGGTTTACTACAAAAGGGATAATGGAGGAGTACAAATAAAACGTCCAGTTTCCGCATGGCACAAGGGTGATCCCAGTTTTGTCCCAGAAATCGAAAATCCACCAAAATAAAAATCCACAAATAGGTCCACTCATAAAACAGCCGAAATTCGCTGCCGCCAAATTTCAGTGTTTTACAATTCTTGGACTGCTTTGGGTCTGAATAATTTTTGGCTGGGTGTAGCCTCTAGGGCCTCTAAAACAGCTAGCAGTTTGTCATCATGATGATTCATCTAGCTCATTTGTCTCTTTTATGACAGCAGCTGCGATATTTTTGTGAAACCATTAAATAATAACACCACATAACAAAACGAGAATCTGTCAGATGATTTTCCACAAGGACAAACCCGTCTTACAGCAGAAATACCCGTGAAAATTGACCCAAGGCAACACTCACTATAAGAAATTCATACAGGAAGTCCCTGGGTTTGTTTCATTCTCACTCAACCAATCATAGAAATTGCTGTAAAACAAGAAATAAAGTCAAACTGCATAATAACCTCTTTTTTATAACATAGTTCCTTATAACACAAATAAAACGGTCAAAAATGGATCCCAAAGATGTATAGATTATACAGAACAATGACAGTCATTTTTCTATGTAATCAATACATTTTTGTTTGTTATATATATATAAATTGTTAACTTTCACTGTAAATGCTGTAGATGCGGCATCATGCCAACAATGTTATAAATGGGCTGCGGTTTATATACATCAAAGAATTGTGCTTATAGCTATTCCAAAACCATATTCCTATATAATAACTCTCAACAACTTAGTGTAAACCAGGGATCGCAGGATCGATCCCGGGCTTCTCCAGACTTTCGGATGAGTCTTTAAACCGAGGTCCCGTCTCCGTATGACCTTAGCTGTTGGTGGGACGTAAAACTAGAACTCACTCACTCAACAACTTAGTGTTAGAGTGCCATAAGTTGGACTAGTTGTATCTTTTTTATTACATTTTAATATTGGGATCAGTCATGTTTTCCCCAGGGAAGATTCTCTGATTTTTGCTGGGACCCAGCATCTAGTGGTTGACCCAAAACAATACACAATAGGCATTAAAGCAAAATATTGATAAATACCGAAGGTATTTGATAGTCCCAAAAAATATGCAGACTTACAAGTGACCCGAAAAAATATCTGCTAAATGGCCAGACCCATAAAAATACCAGCTTTTTCCAAAATACCCCCAAAATACTAAAATTTAAAATTTTGAACCCCACAAAATAGTCCCAGCCTATGTAGCAGACAAAGTTCAGAGTACTCGCCGACCCCACTAAGGGTTTTCATGTATTAACATTTGCCAGGTCCTGTTTGAAAATAGGGACCCGGAAAATGTTATTGCACTGAAATAACCATGGATGATCGCTGTTCTTGCATACATGTAACTTACGATTCCAATGCCCAAGTGTGAAGAATATGCCCCAAACTCTATCATATAAACTCTTCAAATGTGATATAAAATCAACCATGATGACTAGCTTATAGGCTTAATTATGTAATGCTGGTTGGTACATGATACTCTGTCTCTGGTTTGGTCCACCGGAGTCTAATTCTTGGTTTTCTTTTGCTCCAGCATTTCAGTGGTTTCTTGCTGTCGAGTCCTCACTGTTGTTTCATCCACAGATGCTTGGGGTCAGGTCACTTGCTAATGTTTTTTCAAAGTTATTTTTGCATTTTGCTATAATTGGAACACTTACCATCATCATAAAACATGTTTAGGAACTTCTAGACAAAGTTTTAAAAAACGTCATTTTTACTATCAAGGCTCAAATAAGTAAAGATAACACTCTTTTTGAAAACGAAAGTAGACATCCATGCAGAAACTATGAAACATGCACAAATCAAACAAACACAACTACAACTTACTTACATCATTCGATTAGGTAAACATTTGCCTTCACAAAGCAGGTTACACTACTTTCTGATCTTGAAATACAGCTGAGAAATATTCCAAAAACAACACAATCTAATAAATAAAGCACTTCTTGTCTGTACCAAAACTGGGGTCAAAGCATGGCACCCAGTTACTATGCATTCTTTCCATGTAAAGTGGGTAACCAGTCTAGAAGGATTTTGTTTTGTATCAAGTCATTTGTCTGTAGAAATTAGTACAAAACAAAACCAGTCTAGACTGGTTACCCGCTTTACTGCAGTACATGGAGAGCCACCGGAAGCCACGCTTTGACAACAGATAATAGATGCTTCATTCTACTGGAATGAGATGTTTTTGGAATATTTCTCAGCTGTATTTCAAGATCAGAAAGTAGTGTAACCTGCTTTGTGAAGGCAAATGTTTACCTAATCGAATGATGTAAGTAAGTTGTAGTTGTGTTTGTTTGATTTGTGCATGTTTCATAGTTTCTGCATGGATGTCTACTTTCGTTTTCAAAAAAGAGTGTTATCTTGACTTATTTGAGCCTTGATAGTAAAAATGACGTTTTTTTAAAACTTTGTCTAGAAGTTCCTAAACATGTTTTATGATGATGGTAAGTGTTCCAATTATAGCAAAATGCAAAAATAACTTTGAAAAAACATTAGCAAGTGACCTGACCCCAAGCATCTGTGGTTTCATCCGTGTGGTTGTTTAATTTTTGTGTTCTCAGGAGATGTTGCACTGATGGGTTTGGACTGAACAAATTACAGTCAACCTGTCTTGACCTTAATTGGCATGGTTTATTTATGGGTTCTGCACATCAGCTCACTGAGGGGCATATTTGACCATAGTTTAATGAAAATCCTTCCAGAGGTGAAGGAGATATGGAATGGACACAAAATACAAAGTTTCAAACTTGTGACCTTCAACTGTGACCTTGACCTTGAGTATGCATGGTTTATTTATCGGACCTGCACATCAGTTCACTGAGGGGCATATTTGACCAAAGTTTAATGAAAATCCTTCGAGGGGTAAAGGGATATGGAACGGACACAAAATACAAAGTTTCAAACTCATGACCTTCAAATGTAACCTTGACTTCGAGGCGGTATGGTTTAGTTGTATGTTGTGCAGATCAGCTCACTAAGGGGGATATTCGACCAACATTTAATAAAAATCCTTCCAGGGGTAAATGAGATATGGAATGGACACAAAATTCAAAGATTCAAACTCGTGATCTTTAACTGTGACCTTGACTTCAGTCGGCATTTTTATGTATGTGTTCTGCACATCAGCTCACTAAGGGGGGTATTTGGCCCAAGTTTAATCAAAATCCTTTCAGCGGTAAAAGAGGTATGGAACGGACACAAAATTCAAAGTTTCAAACCCATGACCTTCAAATGTGACCATGACCTTGAGTCAACATGGTTTATCGAGGTGTGTCCTTGGCCACATGTAATGACACTGCCTCACTCCACCCAGGTGTAAATGGTTAGCAGTGGTGTAATAGTCACTGCCTCTCTCTCGCGCACGTGAAAACATCCGGAGTGAGTGTTCGAGAGCGATTAAATAAGCTTGAAGCTTCCATCGCAATCGAACTAAAATAAATTAGTATAAACTAAACTAACATGGCTTATTTATCAAATGTTATGGCTTCTGTACATCAGCTCACAGAGGGGGATATTTGACCAAAGTTTAATGAAAATCCTTCCATGGGTAACGGAGATATGGAACGGACACAAAATTCAAAGTTTCCAACTGTGACCTTGACCTTGAGTCAGCATGCCATGCTTTGTTTATGGGTTCTGCACATCAGCTCACTGAGGGGTACATTTGACCAAAGTTTAATGAATATCCTTCCAGGGGTAAAGGAGATACGGAACGGACACGAAATTCAAAGTTTCAAACTCGTGGCCTTCAACTGTGACCCTGACCTTCAGTCGGCATGGTTTATTTATGGGTTCAGCACATCAGCTCACTGAAGGGGATATATGACCAAAGCTTAATGAAAATATTTCCAGGAGTAAAGGAGAAACGGAACGGAAAAAAAACTTCAAAGATTCAAACACATGACCTTCAACAGTGACCTTGACCCTGAGTCGACATGGTTTATTTATGGGTTCTGCGCATCAGCTTACTGAAAGGGATATTTGACCAAAGTTTAATGAACTTCTATAAAAGGTTCAGATGATACGGAGCGGACAAGAAACTGTTACAGACAGACAGACGGACAGACGACGGCCATTCCTATAATCCCCACTCCTCTTCAAGGCAATGGATGTAAAACTGAATATTAATTTAAATGTACGATAATGAGAAAACTATGGATTCAAAAGGTTTTGGAAAAAGGTGTTCTAAAGTGCGTGAGTGTTTTGAGTTTTACGTCTCACCAACAGCTAAGGTCATATGGAGACGGGATCTAGGTTTAAATCTGAAAGTCTGGAGAAGCCAGGGATCGATACTGCGACTCCTGGTGTACAGGACCAGTAGCATAACTACTACACCATGGAGGCTTCTAAAAGGTGTTTTAAAACTAAACAATTAACAAGAGGACCATGATGGCCCTGGATCGCTCACCTGATCCATAGAGTAACAAGTGCGCCCCGGGGAGGGCCATTATTGACCCCAGGGTTATAATGTGCATAATGTTGAGGGAGGTCTAAAAAGGTGAAGCTTCATACCAAATATCAACAAAAGGCCATAATTTGAACAATCTTGGCAAAGGTCCACTAGATGAAGCTACACAACAAATATCAAAGAGATGGGCCTTGCGGTTTCAGAGAAGAAGATTTTTTTTAAAGATTTTCCTTACATAAGCCTATGTAAAACCAAATGGCCCCGGGGCAGGGGCATTTTTGGCCTCAGGGCTAATATTTAAACCATCTTGATAGAGGTCCACTAGATGACGCTTCACACCAAATATCAAAGACCTGGGCCTTGTTGTTTCAGAGAAGAAGATTTTCAAAGATTATCTCTATTATAAGTCTATGTAAAACCAAAGGGCCCTGGGGCGGGGGCATTGTGGCCCCAGGGCTATAATTTGAACAATCTTGGTAGAGGTCCACTAGCTGAAACTTCATACCAAATGTCAAAGACCTAGGCCTTGTGGTTTCAGAGTAGAAGATTTTTCAAGATTTTCCCTATATAAGTCTATGAAAAACCAAAGGGCCCAGGAGCGGGGGCAATTTTGGCATCAGGGCTATAATTTGAAAATCTTGATAGAGGTCCACAAGATGAAGCTCCATACCAAACATCAAAGACCTGGGCCTTGTGGTTTCAGGAAATGGGATTTTTAAAGATTTTCCCTATATAAGCCTATGTAAAACCAAAGGGCCCCGGGGCGGGGGCATTTTTGGCCCCAGCACTATAATTTGAACAGTCTTGGTAGGGGTCCACTAGATGAAGCTTCATGCCAAATAGCAAAGACCTGGGCCCTGCAGTTTCAGAGAAGAAGATTTTTTAAAGATTTTCCCAATATAAGCCCATGTAAAACCAAAGGGCCCTGGGGCGGGGGCATTTTTGGCCCCAGCACTCTAATTTGAACAATCTTGGTAGGGGTCCACTAGATGAAGCTTCATACCAAATATCAAAGACCTGGGCCTTGCGGTTTCAGAGAAGAAGATTTTTAAAGGTTTTCCCTATATAAGCCTATGTAAAACAAAAGGGCCCCGGGGCGGTGGGCATTTTTGACCCCAGCACTATAATTTGAACAATCTTGGTAGGGGTCCATAAGATGAAGATTCATACCAAATATCAAAGACCTGGGCCTTGCAGTTTCAGAGAAGATTTTTAAAGGTTTTCCCTAAATAAGCCCATGTATAACCAAAGGGCCCCGGGGCGGGGGCATTTTTGGCCCCTGCACAATAATTTGAACAATCTTGGTAGGGGTCCACTAGATGAAGCTTCATTACAAATATCAAAGACCTGGGACTTGCGGTTTCAGAGAAGAAGATTTTTAAAGATTTTCCCTATATAAGCCCATGTAAAACCAAAGGGCCCCGGGGCGGGGGCATCTTTGGCCCCAGCACAATAATTTGAACAATCTTGGTAGGGGTCCACCAGATGAAGCTTCATACCAAATATCAAAGGCCTGGGCCTTGCAGTTTCAGAGTAGAAGATTTTTAAAGATTTTCCCGATATAAGCCTATGTAAAACCAAAGGGCCCCAGGGCGGGGGCATTTTTGGCCCCAGCACTATAATTTGAACAATCTTGGTAGGGGTCCACTATATGAAGCTTCATACCAAATATCAAAGACCTGGGCCTTGCAGTTTCAGAGAAGAAGATTTTTAAAGATTTTCCCTATATAAGCCCATGTAAAACCAAAGGGCCCCGGGGCGGGGGCATTTTTGGCCCCAGCACTATAATTTGAACAATCTTGGTAGGGGTACACTAGATGAAGCTTCATACCAAATATCAAAGACCTGGGCCTTGCAGTTTCAGAGAAGAAGATTTTTAAAAATTTTCCCTATATAAGCCCATGTAAAACCAAAGGGCCCCGGGGCGGGGGCATTTTTGGCCCCAGCACTATAATTTGAACGATCTTGGTAGGGGTCCACTAGATGAAGCTTCATACCAAATATCAAAGACCTGGGCCTTGCAGTTTCAGAGAAGAAGATTTTTAAAGATTTTCCCTATATAAGCCTATGTAAAACCAAAGGGCCCCGGGGCGGGGGCATTTTTGGCCCCAGCACTATAATTTGAACAATCTTGGTAGGGGTCCACTAGATGAAGCTTCATACCAAATATCAAAGACCTGGGCCTTGCAGTTTCAGAGAAGAAGATTTTTTAAAGATTTTCCCTATATAAACCCATGTAAAACCAAAGGGCCCCGGGGCGGGGGCATTTTTGGCCCCAGCACTATAATTTGAACAATCTTGGTAGGGGTCCACTAGATGAAGCTTAATAACCAATTATCAAAGACTTGGGCCTTGCAGTTTCAGAGAAGAAGATTTTTTAAGTTTTCGGTGAAAAAAACTATTTTTGGCTCCTGTGACCTATATGTGCAATGGACCGGAACCATTAGAACAAGTTTAAAAGGGGACCACCTAAGGATCATTCCTGTGAAGTTTGGTCAAAATCCGCTCAGTGGTTTAGGAGGAGATGTCGTTTGAAGAAATTGTTTACGCACGGACGCACGCACGGACGACGGACAAAAAGTGATCCCAAAAGCTCACCTCGTCACTACGTGACGGTGAGCTAAAAATAGATTACACGAAAATGTTCAAGCCGCGGTGGTAGTTTGCCGAGACGCAGATACAAGAGTCGTGTTGGTAGTTTGCAGAGCCGTCGGTACAAGTTGTAATGATAGATTGCCGAGACAACTGTAATTTGTTTGTTTTGGGTTGTTGTTTTTTTTTCGCGCTTATTCAAATGCTTAGTCCTGTCCCACATTGTGACTAACTAGCGTCAAACAATTTTAATTCCTGCACTTGTCATAATGCCATGAACCGTGAAACTTTGTTTTATCTGCTTTTTATCTCTACTTTACTAACACTGTTTTCACTTTCAATTCTCCTAAAATCTAATACTTTTCCTTCTATCACACTTTTCTTTTTCTGGCGCGCGCAGCTGCACATAATCCTCGCGAGAGGGTGTTGCAGGATATATAGATAGATAATCAGTGTCATAATTTTGGTTTCCAAAGACAACATAAAGGGAGAAAATTATGGTACTTGCACACTGGCTTATCTTCCGGTGTCACAGTAAACTTATTTGGTGGCACACGTTAGGAAAAGTTTACAATTTGGACAAGGTTTAAGCACTGATCGCTTTGGGCAGGTGGGCGCTCAGGACAGGTAATTTAACACTGAAATTCATTCTGGAGGATTACATGACAGTCGTTCAAGACAGGAAAACACTTAAGACAGGGGGTCGCCCCCACAGGTTCAAGTTATCAACTGTATTTGTCTTAATCGCAACGGAAGTAAGATAGAGGATTTCGGTCTCGTAAAATCGATTTAAGCCCCCAGTGAAATTCTTTTCACTGACCATTCCAATGCGGTTCTTTTGTCATGGTTTATTTTTGTTATGATTGTCTTTCAGTGTGTGTATTTCTTATATCGTCTTGTTTGGGATAGCCAATCAGTCATTTGTGGGAAAGTAACGGTCTTTTTGGCTATAAATTTCTGCTGTTGGTGTTTCCATTTGGGTCTGGTTGTTTGGTGTCTGTGTTTCTTTCACTTTGATGTCTCTGATTGGAGGTGTGGGTAAATTGTATTGATTCCTGATCATTGCCTTCACTTCTATTTTACATTGTTCAACAGATCCATCTTGTGCTATCAAAAGTTCAAAACTGTTCAAACACTACACGAATTTCAAGATTTGAACATGAATTTTGTTCTTTGAACACGGTTTCTGGCCCATTCAAGAATAGCTTCAAACCGCTATATACATAGGATTTTATGCAAGAATACCTCTTTAATATGTTTAATAGAACTGTTTGTTTGTTTGTTCGATTTTAGGTTTAATGTCCCCGTCAACACTGTATAGGTTATTTTGGAGAGATTCCAATTTCGCGGGAACTTATACCCGACAATGAGATGATATGACATCTCCAGCCCTGTTACCCAGTGAAACCAATAGGGTTTATAAGCATGGATGGTCCGACTCGCACCGCTTTACCTGGGCAGGCTTAGATCCTCTAAGCGGTTTACCAGTACTCATGTGAAGTTGGTTTTAGCTCTGGGTCAAAGCATCATGCAGCCCATCTATTTCTTCAAGCCCAGATAGGCGGAGGCCGTTAATAGAACTGACCTGAAGCTTTGCATCTAATACAAATCATGTTTATCTTTTTCTTTCTTAAATAGAACTGGTCCAGCATTAATTTGTTGAGTTATAAATCACACTCACGAGTGCATAGCGCGAGTGATTTTTCTACTTAAATCAGACCAACTAACTGTGATTTCTTACTCAACAATTCACTGCTGCTGCTATTATTTCAATTCTAACAAACTTAATATAGAAAATACTTTTGTTGTTCCTTCAAATTCTCTAAGCTTTTCCCAATTGTTAGAAGAAATCCTACCAACATTATTGACTGTGTCCATAGCAAAATGCATGACATCATTAAACGTCATTTTTCACCTAACGCTCTTCTGCCCTGTAAATTGTTGCAAAATAAATTACAATTTTATTGCCTATATGGCACACTGTTTTTACAATGCTTATTTTTCTGAACTACAGAAACCACAATGTTTGGTATGAGGTTCCTGAGACCTCTACTTGCACCCAACTATAGTCTGTTGTAACCTGGCAATGCTACGAAATCCATCACGAAAACACGCCTATATAATTTTGACCCGCTCCAACCCCACTTTTATAGAGTAAAACTGGGGTTAACAGGGGTAAACATTATTTTTTTTTATTTCTGCTCTAAAATATAGATTACGGGCACTCGTTAGAACCGCCTCGATGAGGCAGTTCTAACGAGTACCCAAAATCTATATTTTGAGCAGAAACAAGAAAACAATCACAATTTTTCATCTTAAAATGTTCATGTTTTCGGCTTAAAAGGTTGTAATGTATTCGTATAGGCGTGTTTCCGTAATGCAACTAATAAAATGACACATACCTTTTCTTGGTGGTCTGCTTCTATTTCTTGGGTTTGATACATTTGGTGTAGATTTAATATGGACAGGCACACAATTAACTAGGGCTTGGGCTGAGTCTTCTCCTTGTCAGCTCTTCTGTCTGGGAAACTCAATATTCCACTGTAAATGACATTAACTCACTGTAACATTGTCTTGAAATAACTATTTACATAATTATAAATGACATAAATTAAGACTACTGTAGAATTGTTTCTAATAGTTATTAAACTCCGAGTGTAAAACAGCTTATGATGGGACTGTTTAGTTAACATAAAGGCTGATACCTTCGAAGCCAACAACCAGTACTTAGTTCTCATCCTTATACCTGCCTGTGCATGTGCCCAACTTGTGTCAGAGGTACGAAATAGTGTTCCAAGACCAGAGCAGCGTTGTCCTTGAGAACAAGGTTTTCTTTCTATATATACCAGCACACCCCATTTTCCTTTTTGGGTTGATTGTTTACCAATCCACCTAAAATTACATGTAACTGTAACGGGATGCCTTTAGGTGTCAATTTGATTACCATTGTCTAACAAAATTAACACAAAAAATGCCAATCCCAACAACTCACTGTCGTCTGCTTTTCCATCTGCCGGTTACCTTAAAAGTAATTTTATGCAAACAGTTTGGACCCACATCAGGCTGCTCCAGTAGGAGCAGTCTGATCTGGGACCACACTGTTTATGAATTTTGAAATAATTTAAAAGTACATCGTTTTGTGTCAATATTATTTTCATTGTAGATTTATTATTTTAAATCTCATAGTCTCTTAAAGCATTTACCTGAATTTAAGCATTTACCTGACAGAAAAGTAGACTCTAATTGTTCTGCAGCAGTATACAATTCCTCATCCTTTACGTCTTCTGTTAATGGTGATGTCACTGTGGCGGATTTGGAAGATCTTGCCGGTATCTTTAGCTTGACAGACGGCTCATTCAGGACACGTTCCATCTTTCTCGTCTCAGCAGGTGGGAGAAGTGCTGCAATGAATGCAGATAGTGCAGCAACACGTTGAGTTACACTGGCTGACTTACTTGTGACTGGCTGGCTGTTTGAAATTGTCATCTTCTTAGCTTTCTCCTCAGCCTTCATTGCCACAGCTTCATTTCCCTCAGCGTATGATCGTAGATACTCCTTTAAAGCAAACTTGTTCTTTAAAAGTGGAGTTTCTGTCTCCTTCACCTGAAAATTACATACCGGTAACCTACTGCATAGCACACTTCGTATCATAAAAACTTTTAAAATGGGCAAACTCCTTGAGCATGAATTTGTCTGCTCACAAAATTGACAATCATTGGCATTTTATAATAAGTGAGCAGAAGAAATAACATTGAGGCGGTTCTAACGAGTACCCACAACATATGTATTACAGCAGAAATAAGAAAAATAATGTGCATGTATACCCCAGTAAACCCCAGTTTTCTCTATATAAAGTGGGCTTTAAGGGGGTGTTCATTTCACGGACTTGTTCACGTGATGATAACCTCGATCACACGTAGACAAATCACTTTTACAAAGACATTTCACAAACACAATTTCCTACATTAACAAAGCACATAATTAATCGTTCAAAATGCCAATTAATATTTGTCCTTCGGACTGACTCAGCATTGTGCCTTGTTTGCTGAGCCTGTCGGGCCAAGCAATGTCACTGAAGTTGAGGTCACCTAGAACATGTACAGCCGGGTGTTTTTTACCCTTGTCCTGCGATTTTATGCAATCCAGTTGGTCTTAAAACAACTGAAAGTTTTCGACCGTACCATTTGGTGGTCCATACCAACTTGCTACGAAGTGGGAAGTTTTATTTGCAAAAACCTTAACCCAAACCAATTCGGTTTCATTTTCCAGTTCCATAAAAGGCATGTGAGGGATGTCTCTATGAATGAGCAACATCACCCACCGCCACGAGAGTTCCTATCTTTTCTGTAGACACAGTACTGACAAGCTTCAGGGAAAAAGCTCAGATGTGGTAATTGAACTGTCAATCTTTGTTTCCTGAATAGCAACAATATGAGGTTGAGATGTATCGAGGAAAGCTAAAAGTTCAAGAATTTTTCCTCTAATTCCATTAATGTTTATACTGCAAAGTTTGAAACCTTTTACAGAATTTGACTTAGTTTCATCAGCAGTCGAAGATTTGCCTCTCTTATCCTCTGACAGAGGTTCAAACCTGTTTGGCTTACTCAGTTCTACATATTCATCAAAGAAGGAGTCTGAAAAGTTACAAACCTCACATTTTGGACATATCCAGTGGCAGCTTGAGTTTACCAAAGTGCCATATGCTGCATCTGAAATGAAGGAACATTCAGTGCGTATCCTAATTTCAATGGATAGATTCCTTTCTTTACTACAGAAAACAGCGGGTTGTTGTTAATGGTGAATCTTAAGAGTGGGCTCCAGTTTTGTCTGGAGTCCCGCAAGGGACCGTTCTTGGTCTACTTTTGTTCTCCCTGTACATCAATGATATTTCCACTGACATTGACTCAGAAATAAGACTGTTCGCACATGACTGTGATTGTTACCGGGAAATTAGAGATACGGATGACTCATTGAAACTTCAGGCTGACATAGATAGATTAGGATGTTGGGCTCGAAAATGGGGCATGAGATTTCAGCCAGTTAAATGCAATACTAGAGCTGCCGCCTAACGGGCGCCAATTATACCCCCGCATGCGTTGTCAGACAAATTTTTACAAGTATTTGACCTTGAGGAAGGTCAACGTAAAGGTCAAGGTCAGGTTTGTGTATATCAATCTTAAGTACTAGTGGCAAGGTGTGTGGTGTGTGAATATTAAAGAAATCGGTCAAAGAATAAGGAAGTTATGAGCAATGTTAAAGTTTTTTGTAACGGACCGACGACAGACGACGACGACGACAGACGACAAGCTGACTCCTATATACCCCCTTCAAACTTCGTTTGCGGGGGTATAATTATGCAGATTACTAGGAAGAGATCTAATAAAGTTGAGGCATTTTACACCTTAGAGGGAACGGTCATCGAGAATGTGGACTCCATTAAATACCTTGGAGTGACAATCTCACACAACTTGAGATGGAATACTCATATTAGCAACATGTGTACTAAGGCAAATAGAATGCTTGGTTTCCTGAGGCGAAATCTTCATCAGTACCCTCAGGATGTAAAAGAGGCAGCATATAAAGGTCTTGTTCGCCCAATCTTGGAATATTGTAGTTGTATCTGGGACCCCAGTGGAGTGGTCCTTAACAATGAAATTGAGAAAGTTCAGAATAGAGCGGCTAGATCTGTAACGGGCAATTATTGCTTCGAAACTGGGAGCATGACTGGAATACTTGGAAATTTGAAATGGGAGTCTCTCAAGAAAAGGAGAAAAGACAGTAGGCTAATCCTTTTATACAAAGGTCTAAAGGGTGCTGCCAGCATTCCAACAGATGACCTTCTCCCCCCCCCCCCCCCCCCCCCAGCTAGACACTGTAGAAAACACCATTCGTTGGCGTTTCAGACCCTTACTGCAAGAACTGACAATTATAAAGAGTCGTTCTTCCCCAGAACCATTAGAGATTGGAATGCCCTTCCCGATTCGATTATTTCGACAGCTGCAGGTGCTGATGATTGTGTAGCTAAATTTACCTCGTTGGTTAGAGTTAGGGACTAACTTCCCCCATTACAGGTCCTGGTGTATGGATGTCATTTGACGTGTCACCAGTAACAATTCTGATTCTTAGCACCTTCAACAAACAGGTCTACCGATATTCTTAATCAAAGAAAGAATTTGCTCCTAGGGAGCAAATTCTTTCCTGCAAGACTTCCACTGATTTTAGATATAAAACTGTTATGAAACTGTTGTCTCCTTTGGAAATCTGTTTGTTTTAGTTACGGGCGTGTTTTTTTTTTTTTTTTTTTTAAATTTTTATTTAATTTATTTTATTTTTTTTTTGTGGGGGTGGTTAGTGTTTCAGATATACATGTAAGTATTTGTCAAAGCCAGCCCTTACTCAGGGGTAGACAAAAACAAACTGGAGTACCTGGAGAAAAAAACCCATGACCAACCATAGAACATTGATTTCACAAGTGACCAGAAGGAAGCTTGAATGTACATGTACAAGGGGTGGGGGGGGGACCTCCCGTTTAATTTAAGAGACTGCATTTTGAACCGTCAGGCTACTGTGGCAATCTGACTGGATGTTGGTGACTGATACTGCGATGGATGTTTTTCCGTGTCCAAAATGGCAAATATTTTATTTTCTTTTTGCAAAACCATGACAGGATGCATGCGTGTTAGAAATATTTTTGATCTGATACATTTGTATATAACATTGCTCACTAGGAATTTTAATCTTAAATCTTACCCTTCAGCCGGCCTAAGTAGCTCAGTCGGATGCGCGTCTGACTGGTCATCAGGAGGGTTCGATACCTGCCGGGGTTGGCAACATTCTTTCGAGGAGATTGATCATGAAATCTTTTCTACGGTCAATCTCTCCCGCTGATTCAAGCAGGGCAGTTTAGGCCGCTGTCCAGTATAGGTCCCCGTGCACCCCCCCCCCCCCCCCACCCCCCAGGACAAAATCCCATTGGTCCAAAAATCTTCCTTAGGGTTTACTGGTTACAAAAAAAATTGCCCCCAAAAATAAAAGCGTTCCCACTATGCATTACGTCACCGTTTCCATGGCAACCCATTATATTTCTAAATAAACTTGGGTATCTTGATACAATCAACCATATCTTGGTTATTATTAAAGATAAATCAACAAAATTGGTACCAAAATGTTCGGGAGACATTGTGCCTTGCTCTGATGTAATGCTATGCTAATTGGCTAATTTGCATATCTATACATATTCATTAAAATAACATTTTTCGGTCAAAAATACACAAAAATCAAAGAATTTTCGATTTAGAGTGCACAACAAAGACTATGATAAACCTATTTTGATACGCAGGCTGGTCAGTCTTTGATGGGAGCATAGGCTTATTGTAGGAGATGCTGTGCCACGTCTCCGTAATGGTAACGTCAAGGTATATCTGATATTATTAGATCGTAGCGGTGTATTTACCAGGCGACGTTATACCCAAACCATCGCAGTAAATCTTTCATAACGTCAATTGCGCTCGTTCAGTAAACATCACTTGAATCTCTATGGTGAAAATTTACTTTTTGATCGCAAACGATAACAAGTAGTAATCGGTGTTGTTTAAACATTCCTATTACTTTTTCTAAATTGTGATTGTTATTATTGCCATTTTGTTATACTTTTTTTTCTTACCAAATAAGTGCGAATAAAAATTTGAAAATTATTATTTACAAACTTCATATTGAAAAGGCATTAGTATAGTTCTGTCTGTCTGTCTAGTTGGGTACTTCAGTCACAATGGAATTAAGACAAAGAGGTAGACCTAAGAAGCGCACAACAGAAGACGAGGCTTCAGCTTCAACCTCAAAGCGACAGCAAATTTGTATTCTCCATTATGAGGAATCAAAAGCAGAGACTTTTACATTCATGTCAGAGCTAAGCAATCCAGCAGAAAGATTAAAAGACCTCCATGATATTCGCGAGAAAAGGCTGTCACAACCAGCTGGTTCGAAGGATAGAATGGAGAGCACATGTGGACTGATACCTTCTGCAGTAAGCGAAGGACATGGCTATCACCGTGATTGTTATAAACGTTTCACGAGACACCTTGATAGACTGGCGAAGGAAGAACCCAGCCAGTCTTCCACAACATGAGTAGCACAAAGGCGATCAAGTGCCGACAAAATTGCACTTTTCGGCAAAGATTGTATCTTTTGTAATAAAGAAGGCAAAATTTCTTTGAAGAAGTCTGGGGTTCGGACTACAGAAGATACTAGTAAGTTTGCGTCAGATTCGTGGAAAACTGTCCTTGAGAGTGCAGAGAACCGTAATGATGAAAAACTTCTGAGAATAAGGGGTTTTGATTTATTTGCATCAGAGGCACATTTTCATAACAGCTGTAGGAAAAAGTATATTCAAGGTCCTCAGTACTGGAGAAGTTCAGATTCTGAAGCGATCCTTAACCAAGAGGCTTTAGAAGAAGCACATGAGAAAGCTTTCCGCAAGGTCTGTGATAGAGTTACACAAGAAGTAGTAGAGGTCAGAAAAGTCATAAAGTTAAGTGATTTAGTGAATACTTAGTGTGCTAGAGGGTACAAAGTTTGCAAATCCTGAATATAGGGGTTCCAAATTGAAGGCAAAGTTAGAAAGTGTCTATGGCAAGGAAATTGCATTAACTCAGTTACAAAGCGAAGGCAAGTTTATGTCACAGCTTGTGTTCAGTTTACACATTAAGCTCGAGGAAGCCATTCAAAGTGCATTTATTCTGGGAAGTAAAGACTCTTTGACAGAAGCTGCGGATTATTTGAGAAAGTCAATCCAGAATGCATATAATCATTCAGAAGAATTAAAATGGCCTCCCACCGCAGATCAGTTGGGTAACATTGACATATCACCAGAAGAGTTGAGCACCTTTCTGGCCTATGTGTTGTCTGGAAAAACAAAGGATGCGTCTATACAAGTAAACAGGTTAGTGAGCTCAATAGGACAAGATATTTGTCGAGCCGTTACGAATGGTGAGTGGAAGACCCCAAAACATATTCTTGTGTGCATGACTTTGCGTCATCTGTTCAGGAGCCAGCAGCTTACTGCACTTCTGAACCGGTGAGAGTTATTCATTTTCAGTAGTGCTCGAAACTGCAATTGCCCAAGCATCAGAACAAACTTCATCGTTGCTCTCTACGCAGATTATCAGAGAACTAGAAGTACCATCGCTTGTTCATTCAGAATTTGACAACTTTAATGACAACATTTATCATGAGGGAAATATTTCCAGAATGCCGGACTTTGATATTTTCTCACTCCTGGAATGTCGAAAACGCAGAACTAGATCTCACGGCACCAGGAAAAATGGTAACTTTAAACGTAAATCACGTGCGTTTAAACGAAACAATACTAGACAGAAGTGACTGTCAATTATATTATTAAATCATGGACGCCACTCTATGCTTTCATTTTTAAGTTCATTACCCGTTTCTGTTTTACGTCTTCTGGACACCGAGGCGAATAAATTCTACGATAGTTCTCATCAGTTATATGATGCGGCTCTCTTAACTAGAGGCTATACTCAGCATACTCTCCGTCCTTACATTGATTCTGAAATTAATCATAAACGCAATTTCTTCAAAATATCCTTCATTAATAAGGGTATGGATTTTATAGATTTGCCCAGTATCTTCCGTGAGAGATCGGTACTTTCTTCCATTCCTGCTTATTTTCAAAATACTGAAACACCTATAATTTGCTATAAATATAACAAACCTGTTAGATCTATCATTTTTAATTTCAATAAACTTGTTTCAGATCTTGATATTGATACTAATACTCCTGATTCATGTGATTGTAAAAACTCAAAGTATTTGCTATCCTGCTGCTGGTCATGTAATAACTGGCAATTTGAAAATTATTCCTGATTCTAGGATAAGGAATATAATTTCTAAAGGACCGAAATATCGGCTTCCTTCTAAAATTGATTTCAGTAAATGAAGAGATGAAATCGCTGCTTCCTTGAATGAATCCGGTAATCGATGGTGTAAGCGAGAGTATGTTGAGCATAAAGCCCTTAAGGACAGGAAACTTAGCATTTTAAAACTAGTGAATAAACGCATTTCTTTCTATTCTCAAAATACTAACTTATTACCTCCTAAGCCCAAGACGTCTTTACGTCATCTTAAACTAGGTATTCAAGAATTTCATAAGAAGTTTGTTTTGGCCCCTGCAGACAAGGCCGCTAACAACGTCGTCGTTGTGTGACGGCTCCACTATGTTAACACGCTTAAGCAGGAGCTTGGTGGTACTAAGGCCTATGAACTTCAGCCTTTAGCTGAAGAGAGAGCTATAGTAGATAAACATGTTTGTCTTTCAGCCACCAAGTTTGCTGTGTGTGTTAACGAAGGCCAAGACAAGCTTCCTACGCTATACAGGTTACCAAAACTTCATAAAAAACCCTTACAAAGCACGGTTTATTGCAAATTCTAGCTCTTGCACTGCCACTGAACTTTCTAAATTATTAACTTCCTGTCTTACTGCTATTAAAACGCATGTAATTAAATATTGTGATAAAGTCTTTGAAAGACCAGGAAGAAATCTGTTTTGGTCTATAAAAAATTCGAATGAGGTTTTAAATAAATTGAAATCTAGACATTTTCGTGCTTCTAGTCTGTCTACCTACGATTTTCCACTCTTTACACTACACTTCCTCATAATCTTATAAAAGAAAAGCTTAATGATTTAATTGAATGGGCTTTTCACATAGAAGATTCTCTCTATCTTGCATGTAATGTCAGAAATGCATTTTTCACTTCTAAAGAGCATAAGAATTATACACTTTGGTCATGTCAGAAAGTGTGTGATGCCCTCACCTTTCTACTTGACAATATTTATATTAGATTCGGTACTAAGTTATTTAGACAAATTGTGGGTATTCCGATGGGTACTAATTGCGCACCTCTTGTGGCTGATCTGTTCTTGTATTGTTATGAAAGAGACTTCATTTTGTCGCTTTCCATTGATAACCAATCTGAAATTATTGAAGCTTTTAGCTCTACTTCTAGATATTTAGATGATTTATTAAATATTGATAATACCTATTTTGATGGTTTGATCAGTCAGATTTACCCCCTATAACTTCAGTTAAATAAAGCAAATTCTTCTGATACCGAGGCCCCGTTTTTGGATTTACATCTATCTATTGTAGATGGATTTGTTTCGTGCAAAATTTATGATAAACGCGATGACTTTAATTTTGAGATTGTAAATTTTCCTTTTTTGGATGGTGGTGTTCCTCGTGCGCCGTCCTGTGGCGTTTATATTTCGCAATTAATTCGATTTGCTAGAGTGTGTAGTCATGTGGCTGGCTTCGGCACTCGTAATAAATTATTAACGGCTGGGCTCCTTAATCAGGGTTGTCGGTGCCGTGGGCTGCGCGGGGCCTTTTCGGGATTTTATAGACGCCATTCTGATTTAATTTCAAAATTCAATATTGGACTTAAATCTCTTCAGCAACAAGGTCTATCGGAGCCCGAATTTTATGGTGACTTAGTATGTAGGTTCGGAAAAATATATAACCACAATGGCTTCGGCGCCCAATTTCGTAAAATCATTCTTCGATATAAAAAGATTGGGTACAACATGGGTGTTGTGCGACAGGCTGCATGCATGGTGGTTAACCCAATCACGGTTGGCAACTTTGCTTACCTCTTTGGTTGCACGCCGGTGGGTCGGGCCTCGGGTTCTGTGGCGGCTCCAGCGTGGGGGCTTATTGAGAATTAGGGAGATAATGTTGGTTGGTGCCTGGTGCTCTGTCTCTGGTCGGGCTCATCAGAGTCTAAATGTTGGTTTTCTTTTGCTCCAGCATTTCAGTGGTTTCTTGCTGTCGAGTCCTCGCCGTTGTCTCACCTCTGTGGTTCTTTGATTTTTGTGTTCACGGAGATGTTGCGCTGATGAGTTAGGAGGCCTTCATGCGGACTGAACAAATTATTTGTCTAAATCGCGACGGAAATAAGGGCGAGGATTGTGGCCACGTAAAATCGATTTAAGAGCCCCAGTGGAAATCTTCCACTGACCGTTCCAAGGCGGCTCTTCTGTGGCGATTTATTTATGTTGCTGTTTGTTACTTACTGTGTGTATCACTTGTGTCTTTTAATTTTGGATGGCCATATGGCCATTTTGTGGGAAAGTTACTGTCCTTACTGCCTTCCTTTGTTTAGGTTTCCGTTGTGGTCTGGTCGCTTAATGTTTGTATTTCTTTCCCTTTGGTGTTTTTTATGGGTGGAGTAAGTTAATTGTATCAATTCCTGATCTTTGTTTTACTTCTACTTTGATCAGCTAATTAACACTCTAACAGGTGCAGGATCTATCCACACCGCCCATGGCATTATGATGCAGAAAATACTTACCGGTGATATGGAAGAACATGGTGGAACTGTACCAGATATACCATCTCTTCCAAGAACTAAGGAGAAATCACTCAAGTTGCGAGTGGAAGAAGAACTCCCGGATTGTTTTGTTGATCAGCGAAAAAGTCCAAGCTACACTTCAACCAAAAATTGTATCCAGGCAGTGAAGGAACATGAAAACAGCAAGTGAGTCAAACATGATTTGGATGATCCTCAGGGCATCCAAGTCTGTAACAGGACAAGAAGTACCAGGTTGGACCGGATTTGTTTCTATCACAGGGGGTAAGCCAACCATTCTAACTACGATCGACTACTATCCTGGTATCAATCGACCAATAACAGAGTATAAGACAGTCCAAGAATGTTTGCGTTATGCAGAAGAAGCAAGTAAAGAGGTTGGACAAACATATGTCATAACAACGTTTGACCTAGGTATTTGCATGAAAGCATTTCCACTTATAATCCTGAAATGTATGCCAATCACATTGTCATGATTGGAACATTTCACTTAGTATGTACCTACTTAAAGATGCTTGGAAAGAAAATGGCTGGTTCTGGGTTGTCAGATGTAATGTTAGAGGCAGGTTTAATAGGGTCTGGTTCAATCCAGGGAGTTCTAACAGGTAAACATTATGAAAGAGCCATGCATTGCCATAAAATTGTGTTAGAGAGCCTGGAGAGACTTTTGCTCGAGCAGTTTCTCGTCCAGAGAGACTCAAATCAGCTTTTAGACACTTTGCCAGAAGCAGTTCAACTGAAAGTCCAAAACCTGATTCATCTTCCCTCAAAGGATACGCTCGAGGAGACAGTGAAAGATGATGCTCTTCATTCTTACATCACAGAGTACTGCCAGTACCGCGAAAAAGTCCATAGTAGGGAGCTAGGGAAAACAGCTCAGTTCTGGATAGCATACATGGAACATGTTTGGCTAGTGCTGTGTCTTATCAAGGCAGTAAAGACCAACAATTTCTTGCTATACGCTGAGTGCCTAAATATGATGGCAGATTTGTTCTTCAGTTTTGATGGGCAGAATTATGCTCGGTACCTTACATTCTTTTCTGTCTTCATAGCCAACATAGACGAAACTCACCCTGGAGCCACTGATCTGTTGCAACGAGGAGCGATGAGTGTTACACGGTCATTCATACCTGGAAACAGATGCGCAGTTGACAAAACCATGGAGGAGACGTTCATGAAACATGCCAAAAGTAGAAGTGGAGCAGGAGGAAGTGAGCTGGTGTTACTGGTATCACCAGTAACTATGATGCGTACCAGCGGTGGGTTCGTACAACACATGAAAGATCTAAGTATGTAGAGGCAACATTAGACATGGCAGAAATGTTAGTTGGTGAAACAGAATCCAGCACTTGGCATAGAGAACTTCGACCAGCAGAAGTTCAGAAGGGAGATAAAGAAGTATGTGAGACAAAATATGCCATCAGTGGATTTATTAATCCATTCGCCATTGACGACAAGTCTCACTTGTACTGTATATGTTCTGGTGTACAAGTGTCAGAAAAGTTTGAAAATGACATACTGTTGGCTGAACACCGTGGTAAAGTAGCTAAGGATTCTTTCATCAAGGAAAGAATAGAAAAGAAGAAGTTTTTTTACCCAATCAAGAGACAAAATCTAAAGACAATGGAAGACATGAGTAAAACAGTTAAGGTTAAGTCGGCTAAGAATAAAGTAGTTGAATACCGACACAATGGAAAATTGCCATTCAGTTGTTGGTACAGTCTCAGAAGCCAGAGTTACAGATTGATCTTGCAGATCTAATGAAATATCCTTTGACTCTAGTCCCATACAGCATTGGCACAGCTGATCGATGCTTGGCAAAAACAGATAAGTCAAAGGGTTCCAAGTATCTGACAGAAGATACAGAAATGGCAGGCGTACCAAAACATGATAGCACACTGCTTGAAGTAGAGGATGGTAACGTACTCTTCTATTGTATGCGAGAAGTTCCGGGAAATTTTAGACAAATATCAGAGAAATTATTCAATATGGTTCCACGAAAGGCTGATGTAATATTCAGTACTGATATGTACAAACCTGGTTCTGTGAAAGCCAAGGAACGAGCGCGAAGAGGTTCTTGTGAAAAACTACTGATACAAGGTGAGAATACCAAGAGACCAGCAGACTGGAAATCATTCCTCAGCAATGAGGACAACAAAACAGTTAGTTCAAGTGAAGTTTGATTCGTGGAACAAGAATTCTTACGCCAAACGGCTTCATGAAAGGAAAGTTATCCTAATTTGTGATGGACAAGGTTATTGTTTCACGTCAGAAGATGGTGAAACAACGACTAAAAGGAACATAGAGTCTTTAGCCTCTACACGGGAAGAAACAGACACAAGAATTGTCTTCTACTGCTTGTATGCAAAAGAGCAAGGATACAAATCAGTTCAAGTGAAAACCCCAGACAGTGATATATTCTTTATTCTTCTCAACTATATAAATAAACTTGAAGGCATCACTGTTCTGTTCGACACTGGTTCTGGAAACAACAGGAAACTAGTAAATATGACAGAGTTTTCCCGAGGTTATACAGAGGATTACACTGCAGCATTACTTAGTCTGCATGCAAATTGTGGCTGTGATTCAACAAGTGCCTTCAAAGGCAAAGGCCATGTCAAGCCAATAAAGACCCTGGATATTGCCTCGATTTGCTAGAACCTTTTCGAAGCTTGGAAAGTCATGGGATGTACCTGAAGATTTGGTTAGGGAGATAGAAGAATACACATGCGCCATGTACGGCAAAGCCAGATTCACAGCAGTTGATGACTTAAGACTTTTCTTAATTAAGGAAAAGTGTGAAGACAAACCGACCGACGCCCTTCGCAATATTGACATGGGGAGCATGCCACCTTGCAGACGTTGCTTAATACAACACATACGTCGAGTGAACTTCCAGGTGGCAATATGGAGAAATGCCCACCTGGCCAAACCAGACATTCCAGATGTAAGAGAGGAACACGGGTGGACACACGTAAATGGTCTCCTAGAACCCTTGTGGATTCAGGGAGATCTTCTTCCTCCACGTCTGGTTGACTGTATTGATGCTCTGCAGGGAAATGAAGATGCTGAGAGTGACGATGAGGATATGGATGAAGAACAAAAAGAGGCTGTCGACCAATTAGAATAAGTGACTTCATGTTTCAGTGGCTAGATGAATGAATACAGAGATACTATTAGTTAGATTAGTTAATACGCTATTAATTTATTTAGTTAGTTGCGATGAAAACCGCATTTGAAATCTAATTACCATATGCCACAGCCTAATATTTGCATATTTCACAATCATTCAACGCCAAATAATACTCTTGTATCTGTTTGTCTACAGTTTCCATGGTTTATTGTTTGTTTTAGCTTTTGAAATCTAAAATTCTTTGATTTTGTATTTGTTTGACCGAAAAATGTTATTTTAATGAATATTCATAGATTTGCAAATTAGCTAATTAGCATATCATTACATCAAAGCAAGGCACAATGTCTCCCGAACATTTTGGTACCAATTTTGTTGATTTATCTTTAATAATAACCAAGATATGGTTGATTGTATCAAGATACCCAAGTTTATTTAGAAATATAATTGGTTGCCATGGAAACGGTGACGTAATGCATAGTGGGAACGCTTTAAGTTTTGGGGGCATTTTTTTTTCGTAACCAGTAAACCCTAAGGAAGATTTTAGGACCAATGGGATTTTGTCCTGGTGGGGGGGGGGGGGGGGCGTGCACGGGGACCTATACTGGACAGCGGCCTAGTTGTCAGTTTCTGTCGAAAGAAGATGTGCACTGTACTGGTTTCAACCGCTTGCGTATAAGCATGCCCAGGTGACATGCTTAACGAGCTAGAATGGACGTCCCTACAGGCCCGTCGTGAGCAGTCCTCTTTAACCTTCTTCTATAAGATACATTCAGGTACAGTGGCCGTTAATAAAGATAAATACTTGACCCCTGTGACAGTTTCAACTCGAACAAGGGCATCAAAAGTAAACAACTCACAGTATCACAGGTACCAGTCCTACAGTGATGCCCTGAAAAAGTCCTTCTTCCCTAGGACTATTCCCCAGAGGAATAGTCTTCCCTCTTCTGTGGTGAATGCTAAGACTGCAGAGGAGTTCAAAGCCCATACAGTGTAAGATTGAGACTCAGAGGTATACGTTTTAGTATACCTCTGTTATTCAGATTGTAAATAGTTTTAAGGACTCGTCCAGTGACTTCTCTTTTTTTTTAAGCTAAATTCTAAATTTAGCTACGCACCCAACTGAGGTAATGGCCAAATATGACCGACTCAGTATAAGAAGATAGATAGACAGGAAAAGTGTGGATAGGTAAAGTGACCGGCTCAAAAATGACCTAAACTAGTGTTGACTGGGTCGTTAAACTCCAATACAAACAAACAAATTACCTTTCGGTCCATTCTGGCATCCATCTGAATGGCTGTCCCTTGTAATTGCCAGTCTGTCTTCTGTGTTACCTCTAGAAACGATGTCGTTTCGACAAATGGGCTTTTTTATATTTTTGTTAGATTTGCCCATATTGACGAAACGATGCACTAATTCGTAAATTCATAAATGTTTGTAGCTTACACAGTAACCTTATGTTGTCCTCTCTCACATTATTACCTTATGTACAATGTTTATTCGCTGTAGTCATAATACGCCGACTAAATACTTTTCTATAAAATTTCCAGATCGACTTCAGCCATTTTGATAAATAAGACTGCTAATGTCTCGGCAATTTTCAAGAAAGGGGAGAGATTTAAGGCATCCAACTATCGGCCGGTATCTCTCACATGCATTGCGTGCAAGATGTTGGAACATATCATGGTTAACAACATGATGAAGCACTTTGATATGTACAACACACTGACAGACAGCCAGCACGGCTTCAGGCATGGAAGGAGCTGTGAGACCCAGTTACTCACGCTGACAGACGAACTAGTCAACTCCATGGACAAGAGAAAACAGCATGACCTAGCAATCCTAGATTTCAGCAAGGCCTTTGACAGAGTGCCACACCAGCGCCTTATCAAGAAACTTGACCACTACGGGATCAGGTAACAATCTACGCTGGATTGAGGCCTTCCTGTCAGAAAGGAGCCAGAGGGTGATCGTCGATGGAGCAACGTCCGACCCAGTACCCGTCGTAAGCGGTGTCCCTCAAGCAAGTGTCCTCGGACCGTTGCTGTTCCTATCATTCATCAACGACCTTCCCATCCAAGTTCATTCCAAAACCAGACTCTTTGCTGATGATTGCGTTGTATACAGGGAAATCAACAGCATAGGAGATTGCGAGGCACTACAAGCTGATCTGGATCAACTTGCTGAATGGGAACAACGATGGGGCATGTCTTTTCACCCGGAAAAGTGTTCAATTCTACGAGTTCACAGAAAGAGGAACCCATTGGTGTACGACTACTCCCTGAAGGGCCACAAGCTGAGCAGCGAAACGCACTCGAAATACCTCGGAGTTTACATGTCAGAAAACCTCTCCTGGAACTACCATATTGACAAGACCGTGAAGAAAGGGAACAGCACCCTAGGCTTCCTCCGTAGAAACCTGAACGTAAAAAGTGAAGAGCCAGGCCTACAAGACAATCGTGCGACCAACCATAGAGTACTGCTCCACTGTATGGAACCCCCACACTAAGGAACAGACAAAGAAGATTGAGATGGTGCAGAGGAGAGCTGCCCGCTACGTCACCAATAGATTTCACAACACCAGCAGTGTTGCCAGCATGCTGGATCATCTGGAATGGGAGACCCTGGAATCTAGACGCGCCAAGGCACAGCTCACGATGCTCTACAAGATCACAAATGGCCTTGTAGACATCCCAGTAGAGAGACATCTCATACCAGGACACTCTGTTGCCACCCGATCCTCTCACTCAAAGACCTATCGCCACATCGTATCACAAGAACTCCTTTTTCCCACGGACAGTTTCAGCTTGGAACCAACTACCAGCTGAAGTAGCAGAGGCCCCAGACTTGGTATCTTTCAAGCGGGGTCTGGGATCTGTCTCCATTTAAATTCTCTGTAGGGCCCAGCTGTAAGTAGCCGCCGGTGATGCTCAAGGCTGTACCGGCAGCGGCCACCGTAACCGGGGAGGCTTGGGTTGAGGATGTGAAAACGCAGCTGGAACATATCTTACTATTTTCTCTCTTTACTCAATCTGTTTTCTAACTTTACTTTTTCTCTTTATATACTTTTTCTTAACCGCACCACCCGCCACATAATAGTCAAGAGTGACTGCGATGGTGTACCATGTAGATGTAGATGTAAACAAACTTCCTCTTAATTCGCGACACGAATACAATAATGCGTTAATCAGAAAATCCGGTATCGGTGGATGTGCTTTCCGGTACTTTCCGGTACCAATCAATACACGTCATGTAATTTCCACCGCTACCAGGAATTGAACCGGGGCCCAGAGGCAAGTGCACTTGCCGAGCTACCACGACTCACGACATTACTTTTTTTGCCGTCGTTCACAGGTCCGTCGAGCTGCTGTTCTCTAGATCTTCGTAACCTGAACCTGAGTTTTTAACAAATATATACAAATCGGTGATGCCAACTGAAGTGGAGGACGAACCCTCTTTTTTAACAGTACCTATTGGGGTTAAGGCGAGATTGAACCCCCCCCCCCAAAAAAAAAAAAAAAAAGATAGACATCCAAATAAAGATCGTCCGTGGTTGGGATAACGAGATATTTGGCCGCATTCATTGAACGCACATCAAAGTCTGCTGGTGTGGTAAATAATGGAACGTAATGTGCTCGCCAGGAAGGTGAGATGTGACTACATGATGTGAGCGCCCCGAGAGCCTGATCCCCCTCTTATCCCGTAGTGGTCATGACAGAAACGATGTCGTGATTATGCCCCCAACTTTAAAAAAGTTGGGGGCATATTGCTTCTGGCTTGTCCGTCCGTTCGTACGTCACGCTTTCTTGTGCATAGCATATCTTTAGAACCGTGTATGCTAGTGTTTTGAAATTTCATATATGGGTTCCTCATGAAAAAATAGTTGACCCGTATTTTTTTTCTTGTCCAAATTATCTCCCCTTCTTGAATTATTTCCCCTTTAATTAAATAACATAGAATTCTCGTTAGCAAGATATCTCAAAAAGTATTTGAGCTACAGCCTTGATATTTGGTATAGTGATTGGGACTAAGGAGGAGACTACCTGATTAAATTTTCAACCAATTCGATAAAATTTTGTTAGAGTTATGGCCCTTTGTAATTTTTTGCTACTCAATTGTGTTGCTTTCTGGTGCATAGCATATCTTCAGAACCGTGTATGCTAGTGTTTTGAAATTTCATATATGAGTTCCTCATGAAAAAATAGTTGACCCGTATTTTTTTTCTTGTCCAAATTATCTCCCCTTCTTGAATTATTTCCCCTTTAATTAAAAAACATAGAATTCTCGTTAGCAAGATATCTCAAAAAGTATTTAAGCTACAGCCCTGATACATGGTATAGTGATTGGGACTAAGGAGGAGACTACCTGATTAAAGTTTCAACCAATTCTATAAAATTTTGTTAAAGTTATGGCCCTTTATAATTTTTTGCCTCTCAATTGTGTTTCTTTCTGGTTCTTCTAAAATTTCAGCATTGCAGCCAAATAAAAAAAAGATATCTCAATTACTGTTAGGGACAAGCAGTGTTAGGGTCAAGCAGTGTTAGGGTCAAGCAGTTGGGGGCATTGTGTTTCATAAACACTGGCTCTAGTTTTTTTTTACGATGTCGTGATTTTTTTTTTCAATTTTGTTTTGATTCGCCCATTTCGACCGACGATCTGAGCTAATCCACCTATGTGTGGATCTTCTTATCCCGTAGCAGTCAAGTGTCAGTTTGTACAAATCAGACTTCCGTGGGATATCTCGTGAAAGTCCATGATAATTATGTCAGTCTCATCACGAACCTGTGAACCCCACCTTCATACAGCAAAACTTGGGTTTACAGGGACAAGGCGGTTCTAACGTACACCAACAATCTATATTTTGAGCAGAAATAAGACAAATATCCCGATTTTTCATCGTAAAAATCATATTGTTCAGGTAAGAGTGATAATGTATTTGTATAGGCGTGTTTTCCTAACGGTTTGTGGCAACGGTTAATGGGCAGGTTCCAATGGAGCATGTTCGGACACCACAATTTTATCTCTGCTGAAGGGGATCGAATAGGGGGTTTGGGGTTTGATGAAACTGACTGAAAAAAAGCAGTTACATGCTGAAATAGCTGTCTGTAAGTAAGAGTAAATCTTTTAATTTGTTATCATGGACATGAACTTGAAATACCTGTACATTATAGGACTATTGAGAATATACAATGGCTAATATGTTACATCTCTTCACTGCAGGGCCTTAAAATATAGTTGCCTTTGCACTATAATTACAAAAGGCGAACTTGGGAAGGGAGGTGCTTTTTCCAGCTTGAGGAAAAAGAGGAGAATATATGAATTTCTGTCGTATTTCAGAAAACATAAAACAAACGTATATTCGTGTATAAGTTACTTTATTTTGACGGTTCTGTATTTTTTTTCACGAAAAGTGCCTTAAAATAGAAAGTTTCGTCTTTTTTATGACCATAAAAATTACAGGATTTATTTTCAGGCATAGCAATACCAATGATATATTTGATCATATAATCTGAAGCTCCTTGAAACCTTTTAGATGATACCTATGTAGCCGTGCTTTTAAATAAAAGCAGTGCACAGACCAGGACGCCACTTATTTTGACCGTAAACTAAAGCTTTCAGGTAATGCCGGTTAGTACTTTATGCTCCGTATCTAGTCGCACCCAGCGGTGTCTAACTGGTGGTTTTCTTTTGCTCCAGCATTTCAGTTATTCCGTGCTGTCCAGTCCTCATTGGTGTTTCATCTAAGTAGTCATTTGACTTTTATCTCAGAGATGTATTACTGCTGACATAGAAATCCTTCATGAGGACTAAACATATTATTTGTGTAAACCACGACAGATTGCGGTCACGTATAGCCGCGCGCCACGTATGGCCCTGCCCATAGGGGCTTGCTTCCACCCAAAGCTGAAACTGACCTAAAATAATTACTGGTAAACCACATACATGTAACAGTTTTGGAGATATGAAAGATGTGTTATCGTGTTGTATAACTGGATGGGTCCAACTATTGGTTTCATAGTTACCTTTGCTGGTGAAAAAAAGTCTAGGTCGTTTGGATTTCCTTGGCGTGGCAGTAGGTGTTCTCTTGCACGTGTAAGATGCTGTGTTCATCTTCTCTTTTAGGTATGCTGTGGATGATTCCCCAAAGCTCCGTTTTGCCTTTTTTGTCCTTTCTGTACTTTTGGCAATTGAAACTAGGTTCCATGAACAACCGCCACAAAGAAACCTAGATTCTTTCTCTTTGGGTGTAAGGGTTAAACACCATTCATCCTCTAGTACGTCTTTTGCCGTTCTGTCATTTTTTTTCAAGCTTAGCCACTATGCTCTTCTTACTTGTTTTCACCCCTTTTGGGAAGTCTTTCCCGCAATTGATACAGTGACATGTAGACATTTTCACTGACTCACTGACTTCTATATTTTGTTATTTTTATAACGTCAAAACCTAAAGGGTTGTATTATACACCTATCAATGTTATTTCAGAGGTATGTGGGCAACTGTAAAATAATGAACTGCACTGATTTCGTAAGTAATTTTGGAGACGTTGCTACCAATGTCGTGGGACTTATACCCGAACTTGAGATTAACTGACATCTCCAGCCCTGCCACCCAATGAAACCGATATGGTTTTAATGTACCATATTTCCTGTGCAGGCTTAGAACCTCTAAGCGGCTTACCAGTACTCAGGTCGGCTTCTTCCATGTATAGCATCATGCAGCCCAATCTATTTCTTGCAGCCCCGATTGTGGAGGTAGGGCGATGTGTGGTGTAATTGTATCTATTTATTATCGTTCGCTTTACTTCTGTTGTGTGTACGTGATGTGAAATACACAGTTGCAATAGACAAGGAACGTATACTATTCCAATGAATTTGTGTGTACGTGGGGGATGGTCGATACAGTTCATCGACAAGACAGTTCACCGGGGATAAAATCCGTCACACCTAAGGTAGGTTCACCGATTTGCAGTCTATCGACACACATTTTCATTGAGGGAAATAATATCAGTGTAAGATAAAAGCATGAAAGTGAACTGATATCAAATGTTTCGGTGCGGATTGTGTTATTTTATTGGCTTGGCAATGATCTCCCTCTGCGCACCAAATCATTCTGACTTCATCAGACTGGAGAGCCAAAATGAGGAGGTTTTAATTTGTGCATGCACCAAACATCTTCTAGGCCGCTCCCGCCCATCAGGGCTTGGAGAAATAGATGGGCTGCATGATGCTTCCACGCAGAGTTGATACCGACCGCACATGAGTACTGGTAATCTGCTTAGAAGGTCTAAGCCTGCCCAGGAAAACTGCTTCGAGCCGGCCCGTCCATGTATATAAGCCTTGTTGGTCTTATTGGGCGGCAGGGATTGAGATGTCATTTAATCTCATTGTCGGGTAAAAGTCCCACAAAATTGGACGCAACGTCTCTAAAATGACCTAAATTGTGTTGACGGGGACGATAAACCTCAAATCAAACAAACATCTTCTAGGAATTTTTAAAGGGAAAGTAACTGTCAATTTGGCTTTCCGTTATTGATGTTACCAATATGGTTTAGTTATTTCATGTTTGTGTTTCTTTCCATTCGGTGTCTCTGATGGGTGTTGTGGGTTAATTGGATCGATTCCTGGTCATTGCTTTCACTTCTATGTTACCATGTGCGGTCGATTCAGCTCTGCGTGTAAGCATCATGCAGCCCAATGTATTTCTTCGCGCACGATGGGCCGTGTAGTCGGTTGGGGTAGGGTAGTTAGGGAGTGGGTGGGTAGTGGTTGGGTGCGATAGGGTAGGTGTATGGGCTAGGTTTGGGTTGTATGGACATAGTTTAGGTTAAGGGTGAAGCGCTGTGCGGTGGGTGAGATAGGGTGCATTCGGGTCGATTGGGGTCGGATCGTACTGGGAAGGGTAGAGTATTGTGGGTTGGATGGTTGCGGGTTAATGGGGTGAATAGGGTAGGTGGGTCGGGTCGAGTCGAGTCATCGGGGGTCGGGTGGGGTAGGGTGGAGTATCGTAGTTTAGGTAGGTAGGTATGGGTTGGGTAGAGTTTGATGGGGTAAGGTAGTTGGGTGGGGTAGGTAGGATGCGGTGGGTGAGATAGGGTAGGGCGGAGTGGGTAGGAGTAGGGTTGGGTAGGGTAAGGTAGGGCGAGTAGGGTAGATAAGGGTAAGGGTGGGTAGGGGGTAGGTTGGGTGTGGTAGAATTGTGTAGGGTATGGATGGTGGGTGTGACAGGGTAGGGTAGAGGTGGTGAGGCGTAGGGGAGGGCGGAGTCGAATGGCGTCAGTTTGGATAGGATAGGTTAGTTGTTGGTTAAGGTAGGTCGGGTTGAGGTAGGGTAGTGTCGGATGTTGTACGTGTTGAGGCGGAGTGGGTAGAGGTGGGGGGTGGGGAGGCTTTAGGTAAGTGTTGGGCCAGGAGGGTATATGCCTGGTGGAGTTGGGTGGAGATCGTTTAGTCGAGACTCCCAGTCTTAACAAAATGTACATTTGTAACTAGTAAAGTATGGCAGGTTCCGAATAATGAGACTAAAGTTTTAACTAATATATTTGCTTCAAATGTTGTCCCAGTGATTATATGTAACTGTCAGTTTATGTCCATCGTCCACAGGCCTAAGAGAAACATTGATAGATGCATAATAAAAACCCTCTGCTTTTGAAGAGAACTTAGAAAGCATGTTTATGTTTGCAATTAAACTTTGCCGAAAGATTTTGTACTGAAGAAAATAGCGAAGTTCTATTTATACTTTACAATTTCGAAAAAAAAAAAAAATCTGGCCCTGAAATCATGAAGAGCCCATACTTTTACTTTGTGGTGTATTCTTTGCTTACCGCCCCGCCCATCGGGGCTTGGAGAAATAAATTGGGCTGCATATTTGCTGCCACGCAGTTTTTTTTTTTTTTTTGTTTTTTTTTTTATTTCTGGATGGATTTTGATTTTTTTTTTTTTATTATTTATTTTTTTTTTTCATCATTACAGCATATTGTACAAGTTATTCAATGTTATAATACCAAAACCGCGATATACCACAGAAGCACAGAAGATCACTCGTAATTTGTAGGATATAATTGTACCATATTAACATTTAGTGAATTGTGTTCACCAAATATTAATGTTCCCGTAAAGGTGTAAAACAATCCTCACAAGCAGAGAGATCTTCTGAACTTCGATTTGCCACATAAATTCCACAATGTGTTGTAATGACATTTTTAGGAGAGAGAGAGAGAGAGAGAAAGAAAGAAAAAGAAATAAAAATTCCACAATGTGTTGTAATGACATTTTGAGAGAGAGAGAGAGAGAGAGAAAGAAAGAAAAAGAAATAAAGAGGAAATGCCTTCCATTTGCCATTTGCGTCCATGTGCATAGTATTTCTAGAAAGTTTCTCCAGTTGTGTTCAAAAACGGGTAACTTATCATTCATTAGCGCTATTTCTTTCTCTATTTTAATTCGTTTGGCTAAATAGGATTTAAAGTTCCGTAGATATGGAAGCTGTTTGTTTTGCTTGCAGCAGAAAATAAAATATTTAGCCAAATAGATAACAACGTTCTTTACCTGCTGATTCAAGTTAAGTTTAGTTTTACATATTCCAAAAGATATAGTCTTGAAACAAACATCAAAATTTAGTTCGCATTGGTTACCCCCAGGTATGAGACTTCCTGCCTTGCCGTGGCCCTGGGGGCTCAATTCCCACTGGGCACATTGCCGCTGTGGTCTCTGTGCCCACTGGGAAGAGCTAAAGGAAGTACCACCCGTTTGCCGTTGGTGGCGTCCTGTAAGCCGGAAGAAGGGATCCTGGAGGTTGAGGGTTACCTGAGGTGGCGGTGCTTCAGGTACCCAACACGCCTCTTTGGCCTGGCTTTTCGGTGTAGACGGGGTGGCCGTGCGGTCCGGCACGGTCAATCGGCTGGTCGCGCCGAGCCCTAGAGATATCGCTTTGCTTTCTCTTCAACTCTTTTTGTATCTTTCCTGATACCAACCATATGCCCATTTACCTTACCCTTTTCTGTCTTTTTATCTCTAGAAGGCGGTGGCTAAACGGATCAATCGTGTAGGCATTTTGTTTATACGAGTATATCTCACGTGTATCTCTAACACCTGCGAGTTGGATAACCACTCCATTATGGTGTTCCCTTGTAGGGCTCCACGGAGGGCGGAGAGCACTTGGGACGAAACTAGAATTTTTTCCTTATGCCTCATGGAAAAAAACATAACCGCAAACGCATCTAAACACAACGCACCTAAACGTAAAAAACAAGACGATTCATCCGAATCGGATGAACACAGTCAACAATCCAGTCAGCAGTCAAGTCAACAAACCAGTCAGCAGTCCGCTGAAACAAATTTCGACAATGTTCCGCGTTTCTTGGTTGTCTCGTCGCTTGACGATACACGAAGTGTATCCAGCCTTTCTCCCTTCGTAATTGAGAAATGTATTAACTCCATAGCCGGACAACCTAAGAGTATCAAAAAGCTCAAATCAGGTGACCTTCTCTTGGAAGTCGAGAGAAAACAACAAGTTGTAAGCCTGCTAAGCACCAATAAACTTTTTGATCTTCAGGTTAAAGTCTCTATCCACAACACGTTAAATTCGTCTAAGGGAGTGATTCGCAGTCCAGAACTGCGCCTTTGTACAGATGAAGAGATCGTCGATAACTTGAAAGATCAGGGAGTTGTTGATGTTCGTAACATTAAAGTCCGTAGAAGTGGTGTATTGAAACCAACAGCAACTTATGTGTTGACTTTTAATACACCAATTCTACCCAAGAAAATCAAAGTAGCATATCTTTCCATTAACGTAGAGGTATACATCCCAAACCCTCTTAGATGTTACTCTTGTCAGGCTTTTGGCCATCATGAAAGCAGATGTCAGAGAAAAAAACTCTGTCCTAATTGTGGTGAAGAAAAGCATGTTGATAATCACCTCAACTGCAAAAATGAACCCAAATGCGTAAATTGTGATGGCAAACATGCTGTTTTCTCCAGAGACTGTACGGCATGGAAAAAAGAAAAAGAAATACTCACCGTCAAATACCAAAGGGGGATAACATTCCCAGAAGCGCGAAAAATTGTCGATGAGCGATACATAACACCAACCACCAGTTTCGCCAGCATCACAAAGGGTGCTGGTGTAAAATGTACCAGCTCCGCGACACAGACTGCTGAATCATACATAGCTGAACTGAAAAAAATCTGGTGCATGGAGTAAACCCACTCCAGCACCGCAAAGTTCAACCAATTTATCAAATGGCGCAATCCAGGTTGCTTCGGATCGGTCGACAGCGACCGTACCGAAGCCAGCGCCGCACGTAAAAGAGAAACTCGACTCAGGTCGAACTAATAAGGGATCGGAAGATCCGATCAAAAAACATCAATTGTCTCAAAAACAGACAGACAGACAACGTAAAATGGAAAGAGACAATATTAGATTTCAGAACAGATTCGGATCTTTGAGTGATAGTGATATGGAGTTCGCTGAAACTCCATCATCACCAAGTGGCAATAACAGATCGAGGTCAGCAACACCACGAGCTGGTGGTAGCAGATCTATATCACCAATTGCAGCTCCAAAATAGTTTCTAGTCTTAATCTCTTCATAAAATGGATTTTCAACACAAAATAATACAATAGAATTGTCGAGGTCTTAAATCAAATTATAACGAACTCTTATTACTGATTTCGTTATTAAACCCATCGGTTTTTTGTTTGCAAGAAACTTTTTTAAAAACTGATGACATCATAGATGTCAGGGGTTTCAATACGTATAACTATATCTATTCTGATGGTAACAAACCATCTGGTGGCAGTTCAATTCTTGTTAAATCATGTTTACCACAAAGAGAGATCAAATTAAAAACAAACCTACAAGCTGTAGCAGTATCGGTTTCTCTGGATAAAGAAACTACAATATGCTCTTTATATATTCCACCCTCATTTTCTTTAAAGCCCGAACATCTTGACTCATTGCTGAGTCAGCTTCCATCCCCATATCTTTTAGTTGGCGACTTCAATGGTCACAATATTCTATGGGGCTGTAAAGATATCAATAACAGAGGAGCACTTGTTGAAGATTTTATTGCAAAGAGCGATCTTTGCTTGATGAATGATAAATCTTATACTTACCTTCACCCAGCGACAGGCCATTTGTCTTCTTTAGATCTCTCTTTGTGTCACCCATCTCTCTTCTTGGACTATGACTGGTCTGTTCATGATGATCAGTGCGGAAGTGATCACTTCCCTGTTATAATTGAGAGCGTAAACGAACAAGATGAGGAATGTAGCCAGAAATGGAAAATGAATAAAGCCGACTGGGATTTATTCCGTAATTTATGTGAAGAAGAGTTATCAGTTGGTCACTTAAATGAATCATCTGACATTGTTTCTGATTTCACAGATAAACTAATTAATATATCAGAACAATGCATTCCAAAGACCTCCACAAATACCAAGAAAAGCAAGCCTTGGTTTAATAATGACTGTAAAGAAGCTAACAGGCTCTAAATAAGTTCTGCAAAAGTCCCACTTCAGAAAAGCTAAACGACGTAAAAGTTTTTAGAGCTAAAGCTCGGCGAACAATCCGAGCTTCCAAACGAAAGTCATGGAGAGAATATGTCTCCAAATTGAACTACAAAACCCCCATTAAAAAGGTTTGGGATATGGTACGAAAAATTTCAGGAAAAACAAAGTCCTCTAGTTTTACACATTTAAATACTGGTTTTGACACAAAAGCTTCAACTAAAAAGATATTTCAGATACTCTTGGTAGCACATTTTTGAGCAATTCATCACCGCGTAATTATTCTGACACTTTTAGAAATTTCCAAAAGGACCAAGAGAAATGAAATCTAAACTTAAAATCCCACAATCACGAAGAAAACATCAAACCTTTTAACTTATCCGAACTAGTGGAAGCCATTGAAAAATCACACGATACAGCAACCGGCCCCGATGAAATTCATTATCAGATGCTTAAGCATCTGCCAAAAAGTTCTCTTTCAACACTTTTAGATATCTTTAATAATATTTGGGAAAGTGGGGTCTGTCCTGAGAGCTGGCGTTTTGCTACAGTTGTACCAATTCCAAAACCAGGGAAAGATCATGCAGAACCTACGAATTATCGACCGATAGCTTTGACAAGTTGTTTGTGTAAAACATTGGAGAGAATGATAAACAAGAGATTAGTCTGGTACTTAGAGTCCAACAACCTCATTTCAGAATATCAGTCAGGTTTTCGTTCGGAACGTAGTACCAACGACAATTTAATAAGACTAGAAACATTTATACGAGATGCTTTTATTAACAAAGAACACGTAGTAGCTGTCTTTTTCGACTTGGAGAAAGCATATGATACCACTTGGCGTTATGGAATATTTAGAGATCTCCATAACCTCGGCTTAAGGGGAAAACTTCCCAGTTTTATTCAAAGTTTTTTTAGGTGAGCGTGTATTTCAAGTCCGCGTGGGATCTACCCTATCAGATCTCTATGCACAAGAGCAGGGTGTCCCACAGGGTAGCATTCTCTCAACTACGCTATTTAACATCAAAATAAATAATATTGTACAATGTTTGGACGACAAAACAGACTGTTCATTGTATGTTGATGATTTTTGTATATGTTACCGTTCAAAAAACATGAAAAAAATTGAACGGAAGTTACAACAAAATTTAAAACGAATAGAAGAATGGACTGATAAAAATGGTTTCAAGTTCTCCAAGTCGAAAACGCAGTGTGTTCATTTTTGTAAGCTACGGAAGAAACACGACCATCCTTCCCTGTTCTTATACGGATCACAAATTCCTGTTGTTGAAGAAGCCAAATTTCTTGGGGTTATATTTGACCAAACGTTATCTTTTATACCACATATTAAATATTTTAAAGCGAAATGCTTAAAAGCTTTGAATCTTTTGAAAGTTTTAGCTCATTCAAGTTGGGGAGCAGATCGGTATACTTTATTACATCTTTACCGGTCTTTAATAAGTAGAAGTAAAACAAAGATCAGGAATTGATACAATTAACTTACTCCATCCATAAAAGACACCAAAGGGAAAGAAATACAAACATTAAGCGACCAGACCATAATGGAAACCTAAACAAAGGAAGGCCATATGGACAGTTACTTTCCCACAAAATGGCCATATGGCCATCCAAAATTAAAAGACACAAGTGATACACACAGTAAGTAACAAACAACAACATAAATAAATCGCCACGGAAGAGCCGCCTTGGAACGGTCAGTGGAAGATTTCCACTGGGGGGCTTAAATCGATTTTACGTGGCCACAATCCTCGCCCTTACTTCCGTCGCGATTTAGACAAAAAATTTGTTCAGTCCGCATGAAGGCCTCCTAACTCATCAGTGCAACATCTCCGTGAACACAGAAATCAAAGAACCACAGAGGTGAGACAACGGTGAGGACTCGACAGCAAGAAACCACTGAAATGCTGGAGCAAAAGAAAACCAACAGTTAGACTCCGATGAGCCCGACCTGAGACAGAGCATCAGGCACCAACCAACATTATCTCTTTAATTTTCAATAAGCCTTTACGTTGGAGCCGTCATAGAATCTGAGGCCTGACCCACCGGCGTGCAATTAAAGAGGGAAGCAAAATTGCCAACCGTGATTGGGTTAACTACCATGCATGCAGTCTGTTGTATAATATCCGTGTTGTACCCAATCTTTTTATATCGAAGAATGATTTTACGAAATTGGGTGTTGAAGTCATTGCGGTTATATATTTTTTCTGAATTTATATACTAAGTCACCATAAAATTCGGGTTCCGATAGACCTTGTTGCAGAAGAGATTTAAGTCCAATATTGAATTTTGAAATTAAATCAGAATGGCGTCTATATAATTTTGAAAAGGCTTTGCGTAGTTTATGGTACCGATAACCCTGATTAAGGAGTTTAGCCGTTAATAATTTATTACGAGTGTTGAAGTCAGTTACATGACTACACACTCTAGCAAATCGAATTAATTGCGAAATATAAACGCCATAGGATGGCGCACGAGGAACATCACCATCCAAAAAAGGAAAATTTACAATCTCAAAATCAAAGTCATCGCGTTTATCATAAATTTTGCACGAAACAAATCCATCTACAATAGATAGATGTAAATCCAAAAACGGGGCCTCGGTATCAGAAGAATTTGCTTTATTTAACTGAAGTTCTAGGGGGTAAATCTGACTGATCAAACCATCAAAATAGGTATTATCAATATTTAATAAATCATCTAAATATCTAGAAGTAGAGCTAAAAGCTTCAATAATTTCAGATTGGTTATCAATGGAAAGCGACAAAATGAAGTCTCTTTCATAACAATACAAGAACAGATCAGCCACAAGAGGTGCGCAATTAGTACCCATCGGAATACCCACAATTTGTCTAAATAACTTAGTACCGAATCTAATATAAATATTGTCAAGTAGAAAGGTGAGGGCATCACACACTTTCTGACATGACCAAAGTGTATAATTCTTATGCTCTTTAGAAGTGAAAAATGCATTTCTGACATTACATGCAAGATAGAGAGAATCTTCTCTGTGAAAAGCCCATTCAATTAAATCATTAAGCTTTTCTTTTATAAGATTATGAGGAAGTGTAGTGTAAAGAGTGGAAAAATCGTAGGTAGACAGACTAGAAGCACGAAACTGTCTAGATTTCAATTTATTTAAAACCTCATTCGAATTTTTTATAGACCAAAACAGATTTCTTCCTGATCTTTCAAAGACTTTATCACAATATTTAATTACATGCGTTTTAATAGCAGTAAGACAGGAAGTTAATAATTTAGAAAGTTCAGTGGTAGTGCAAGAACTAGAATTTGCAATAAACCGTGCTTTGTAAGGTTTTTTTATGAAGTTTTGGTAACCAGTATAGCGTAGGAAGCTTGTCTTGGTCTTCGTTAACACACACAGCAAACTTGGTGGCTGAAAGACAAACATGTTTATCTACTATAGCTCTCTCTTCAGCCAAAGGCTGAAGTTCATAGGCCTTAGTACCACCAAGCTTCTGCTTAAGCGTGTTAACATAGTGGAGCCGTCACACAACAACGACGTTGTTAGCGGCCTTGTCTGCAGGGGCCAAAACAAACTTCTTATGAAATTCTTGAATACCTAGTTTAAGATGACGTAAAGACGTCTTGGGCTTAGGAGGTAATAAGTTAGTATTTTGAGAATAGAAAGAAATGCGTTTATTCACTAGTCTTAAAATGCTAAGTTTCCAGTCCTTTAGGGCTTTACACTCAACATACTCTCGCTTACACCATCGATTACCGAATTCATTCAAGGAAGCAGCGATTTCATCTCTACATTTACTGAAATCAATTTTAGAAGGAAACCGATATTTCGGTCCTTTAGAAATTATATTCCTTATCCTAGAATCAGGAATAATTTTCAAATTGCCAGTAATTACATGATCAGCAGCAGGATAGCAATACTTTGAGTTTTTACAATCACATGAATCAGGAGTATTAGTATCAATATCAAGATCTGAAACAAGTTTATTGAAATTAAAACTGATAGATCTAACAGGTTTGTTATATTTATAGCAAATTATAGGTGTTTCTGTATTTTGAAAATAAGCAGGAATGGAAGAAAGCACCGATCTCTCACGGAAGATACTGGGCAAATCTATAAAATCCATACCCTTATTAATGAAGGATATTTTGAAGAAATGACGTTTATGATTAATTTCAGAATCAATGTAAGGACGGAGAGTATGCTGAGTATAGCCTCTAGTTAAGAGAGCCGCATCATATAACTGATGAGAACTATCGTAGAATTTATTCGCCTCGGTGTCCAGAAGACGTAAAACAGAAACGGGTAAATTAGATTATGGGTCTGTTGTTTATGGTTCTGCCAGAAAGTCCTATTTAAAATCCTTGGATACTATCCATCACCAAGGCCTTCGTCTGGCTATGGGAGCCTTCCGTTCTTCTCCCGTATTAAGCCTTTATGTAGAAGCAGGTGAACCATCTTTAACTTCGCGTAGAGAGAAGCTTTCTCTTCAGTATGCCATTAGACTTGCTGCAAATCCATCTAACCCGGCATCCAAAATTTCATTTCCACCTCAATTTGTAGATAAGTATGAAACAAAACCCACAGCAATCAAACCTTTTGGATTACGTATTTTACCACTGCTAGAAAATTCAGGTATCGACCTTAAAAATATTCAAAAACATGAAACGGCCGAAGTTCCATCTTGGTGTATTAAAAAACCTTCTATTCTGTTCGACTTACATGATGGCAAAAAATCCGAATCAAATCCAATACTTCTCAAACAAAACTTTCAGGTACTGCAGTCACGTTACAATGATTACCAGCAAGTCTATACTGATGGTTCCAAAGAAGGAGATAAAGTTGGTTGTGCGTATGTTTCTAAAGATACGCACAAAACCATGCGCCTTCCAGATGGTTCATCTATTTTTACAGCTGAAGCCAAAGCAATAGACCTAGCTTTAGATTTTATCAGTTCTTCAACAATTCAAAAAGCAATTATATTTTCTGATTCACTTTCTGTGCTTAAGGCTTTAGACCATTCATCATCTAAAACTCCTCAAATTCAAAAATTGATCGAAAAACATCATGAAATTTCTAAAACACACCAAATCTTGTTTTGTTGGCTTCCGAGCCATATTGGCATTGTCGGCAATGAATATGCTGACAAGAAAGCAAAGGAATCGCTCAATCTTGATCCATCGTTTTTTAAAATTCCTTTTAATAATTTTAAACCATTTATCAACAGATACATCTTGTGGGAATGGCAAGGCGAATGGGACCGTGCAATAAATAACAAATTCCATGCCATTAAACCTGTCGTTAGTACAAAATGCTCTCCTCCACAGTTTTCCAGAAAAGAGGACGTAGTATTAACACGACTGCGCATCGGCCATACTAGAGTTACTCATTCTTATATTTTAATGGTGATGATCAGCCTTCTTGTGTGGGTTGTGATCAGCCATTCACTGTGAAACATATCTTAATTGACTGTGTTGACTTTTCACCCTCACGTATTTTATATTTCAAAGCTGACACTTTGCAAAAACTGTTTCGAGATGTACCTGTTGATAACATTATTTTATTCTTAAAAGAAATTGGTCTTTTTCATAAGATTTAACTGTTTCAGATTTTTATACATTATCATTCTGACTTGTTACTTTTAATATCGTCATAATTATTCATGCCGTTTAACCATTAACCGACTGACGCTTATGACCCACCAAGAGGGTTGACGCGTCGTTAAACACGAAATCATCATCATCATCATCGCATTGGTTAACATAATTTGCTAACTCTCTCCAGAAGTATTGTACATGTAAGCACTCCCAAAGAAGATGATTGATAGTCTCTATTTACATATTACAAAAGCTGCATAACAATGAGTCAGTAATCCGACATTTTGTTAAAAACAGATTTGTTGGTATAACCCGCATTAAGTATTTGTATTGAAAGTTTCGGAGTTGTACGTCATTTGTAGATTTAAAAGGAGCTGTATAAATTAATTTCCATGTTAAAGTGTCTTCGTCAAAACATTCATTCCACTTATTTTCCGGTTTAACTTCGTGTGTTTGTGTTTTGTCTATGAGGCAATTATATATATACTTGTTTACTTGTTTTGTAGTTTTTACATGGTTAATTATTTCAAATCGGGTTGGATATTAATGTTTTCGTGTTTTATTTTAGTTTTCCATTCTTTCGGTATACTGTTCAAAAGTCCAATATATTTTAAAAAAATCTGCATTTGTCAAATCATATTTATCTTTTAATTTTCTGAATGAATAAAATGTATTGCTATCCTGATCAAATATATCTTTTAAATGTTTTACACCACTTTGGAACCAGTTTTTAAAAAATACAGTGTTTTCTCCGATACGTACCTCAGAATTATTCCAAAGTATTTCGTTGCAATAGTTTGATATTACGGGATTTATATTTATTTTTCTCCATGACAATAGAATATCTCGTAAAAATGGTTTTGCTTCAAAATATTTCCGAATGTCGTTTTCATTAAAATTAGATTCGAAGAGTAAACAGCCCCAAAGGGTTTTAGCTCATGTTCATATATATCCTTAAGTAAACTTTGGCCATCATTTTGTAGCAAACGTTTAACCCAGCTTGCCTTTAGTGACCAAATGAACTTTTCAATGTCGATCATTTTGAGTCCCCCCTTATTAATGTCTTTTATCAAAGTATCTCTTTTAATTTTATCAGGTTTTCCATCCCAGATAAAGTTATACACAATTTTTTCTAAATATTGAATCGTTTCTTTAGACGGGTTAGGGAGAGAGGTCAGAGGATATATCAATTTTGGGAGGGCATAATTTTTAATAACTACGATCTTACCCATTAAAGTTAATTTTCTGTGATGCCACTGTTTCAAGCACATCTCAAACGCCTTAATTTTAGGTTCTAAGTTTGATTTTAAAACATTTTCCTTATTAGTTCTAAACGATATTCCTAAACATTGCGCTTCTTGTGAAGTCCATGAGAACTTCCTTTTTTCTAAATATTCTGTCTCCGTAGATTTGAAAGAGCCTATTCTTAAAACTTGACATTTTTTAGCATTCAGCTTAAGTCCAGATAAATTGCGGAAATTGTCCATTAATTTTATTAAAGTTTCAAAAGATTTTCGTGAGCCATCCATAATAAAAGATGCATCATCGGCAAATAGGGATGTTTTGTACTCCTTCTCGCCTATTGTTATCCCTTTAATATCTTTATTTCTAATGACCTGGTTTGAGAGCAATTCAATACACAGTATAAATAAATAGGGCGAGAGTTGAAATAAATTAGATAACCCGCTTAAAATAAGCAACGTCTCCAAAATGACCTAAATAGTGTTGACGGACGTTTTAAACCTCAAATCAAACAAAAAAGTATTCTTTGCTTCCAAAGGCTAACACAATTTTACGTTTTAAACCTCAAATCAAACAAAAAAAAATATTCTTTCCTTCCAAAGGCTTAACTCGATTTTTTTTATTTTTTTTTTGCATATATCTTTGCGGCTACTTTTTTATCCATATTATATGATTGATACATGCTTCTTCAGATACTATTTTAATTTAGACAATTGTGTTGCTTAAGTAAACACATTTATTTGTCCTCCATAACACTTTATGAATGTACGAAACGTCAAAATAAACAGCATCCTAGATTCGTCCTCCGCATGTTTCGCAACTGAACCATTTCGGCCTTGCATCATGTAAGGTATAATGGTTCGTGTCTGGCTGACCTGAAGCGTGATACTATATAATTTGTGTTTGTTTTGAGTGTGTCAGTAGTATCTGATTTCATTTAATGCCAAAATACTATTTCATATCATTAAAAATCTATTTATTGCAAATTAACTTTACATGGCGCTTTACTTGAAAACCATTTGACTGACTATTTATTCGTGTCATACATTAGTATGACGAACGGGAACCAGTGAAAAATCAACAAAGATGGCTGACATACCGAAGCGGGGAAGGTAGCACTTTTGAAAAAGAATGTACACAACCTTTCAGAGGTCAGTTCTTGTCAAAGAAACGATTGCGGTGGAAAGAGAAAACATCAAACTAATTTTGTATCAGTATTATTGTCTAAGGAAACACATCGAAGTCTTGAAATTGATGTCAACGTGAATCACGTTTCCTTTGCAGTATTGTAGAGACTTTAGTGTCTCACTACCGAGTATCGTTACTCGGTAGTGATCTCATTTCTATGTTACCTCCAGCTCTTTTCACAGCTTCAACGGCCTTCTGAGAAACAAAGCCCTAAACTGCCTGTTAAGGTTGCATGCAGCAAGCAACACGTGTGGCTTCCTTTGTGTCTCCAAGGATAAGTATTTCATTTCTGTCCCTCCGAAAAATAGGTTTTTCCATGATATCAGAAATATACATATGACAAACAGAGGCATGGTTCAATGAAAAACAGTTTCAAAAGATATTAAGTAACTAAGAAAAGGAGCTCTTCAGTGCTGATGTTGATGTGACAACAACAACAACTATCTCTGATTTGCAGGAAATCCAGGTAACAGTTATTTATAAAAATAACTACACTATTCTTGTCATTGTGATGTCAAAGTGCTGTGTAACAGAAAGCTTATTGTTAAACATTGACTCGGCATATGTGTTGGGGACATTGGCAACAGTCTAGACCCCGATCAGATCTTAATCTTCCGTGTAAGTGCTGCATAGTCGCACTGTAAATACTAGTATATTACCTGGGGCGTGTCTTGAGGTCATCCCAACCCAGATTCTGTAACATGGATGTGACGCTGCTGGGTCGGCAATAGTATAAACCATGGCAGAACCTGTTCTGAATCAAAAGAAAGAATATGCTCCTAAGGAGCAAATTCTTTCCTGCAAGTGGAGACTTCTACTGATTTTAGATGCTGCTAAATATGTCACCTGATCAGGGTCTACACTGTCTGGTTAAATTCATCAAGGATTAAACAGTGCAGACAGTGATCAGACTGCATAACTCTGTAAAGTCCACCAACAATGTGGATGGCAACATTAAATCATCAAAAGTTGACAATACAAAGCTGACCCAGTTTCTTCCACTATTTATACGTATAAACAGTGTTATTGAAACAGCTTTGTTAAGAAATAGATCAGCTCTAGCAAGGATTTATTGAGCTATAACTCACTGTTTTGAGATAAATTAGATCAAATAACGAGCGGGTACCGTTAGTGATTTGTCTACTTACAACTTACCAACAAACAGTGGTTTATCACTCAATAAATCAAGGCACTAGAGCTGATCTAGTTAGATTCTAACACTGGAAGTCGACGAAAATGCTATTGAATCTTTCATATCAAATGAATTCCGGCAGTATAACTGACTTTAACACACGTGTTTACCAGGTTTCATAACAAACCTGATACAAGAAAATGACGTTACACAATCTAACGTAAAGGTAACAATGAAGTCATGAAACGGAATAAAAAGGCGGCTCTTCACGTCGCGCTCTTCCGCCCATTAATTTATAACTCAATATATCAAGTTAGCACTTTGACACATAAGTAGCTCTTTGACACATAACTCTTACTATATTAGTATTGAACCACATTGGTACTGAACCACAGTTGAACTGAACCACAGTAGTACTGAACCACAGTAGTACTTTAACACAGTTGAACTGAACCACATTGGTACTTAACCACATAGTACTTAACCATAGTAGTACTTAACCATAGTAGTACTGAACCACACCAGAGTGGTACATGTACTGAACCACAGTAGTACTGAACCACAGTGGTACTGAACCACATAGTACTGAAACATAGTTGTACTGAATCCACATAGTACTGAACCAAAGTGGTACAGAACCACAGTAGTACTGAACCACAATGATACTGAACCAGCATAGTAGTAATGAATCACAGAAGTACTGTACCACAGTAGTACAGAACCATACAAGCTAATTCCACAGAGAATTTATGTCCCCCGCCTTATTTTCATTTGAGTTGTTAAAATATAAAGTGAGTTACCCAGTCAACCATTGGTATCACTTAACGCGGGTTCGATACCTACCGGGTTTGGCAACATTCCTTCATAAAGAGTGAATGTTCATGAAATTTTTTTCTACGGTCATTCTATCACTTCAACTGATTCAAGAAGGGCAGTTGTCAGTTCTGGCGAAAGAATGTGCTCAGTACTGGATAAATCACTTACGTATAAACACTCACAATGTACCTCCTACATATACAGTTTCATATTATAGATGCGATAAAAAACTCTAAGTTAAAAATGTGACAAAAGTGAAAAGAATTATTCTGTAAAAAAGCACATGCATATCTTCAGACCATAATTCAAGCAACTTTTAAGTTTTGGAAGGATTGGTATTAAACTGTAGGAGGAGTTGTGTTCACAAGGTACCGACTACATTATACTCTTTCATAGAATTGATACATGAAAAAAGTCTAAGTAAAAAATGTGAAAAAAGTAAAAAAAAATAATTAAAGAATTCTGAAAAAAGCATATGCACAACTTCAAACCATGATAAAGACACCTGTAAAATTTCAGAAAGATCGGTATAAAACTGTAGGAGGAGTTGTGCTCACAAGGTACCTACTAAGAATTCGGAACCATGTCAAAAAAGTCTAAGTTAAAAAGGTGAAAAAAGTGAAAAAAAAAATTAAATAATTCTGCAAAAAGCATATGCACAACTTCAAACCATGGTAAAGACACCTGTGAATTTCAGAAGGATCGGTATAAAACTGTAGGAGGAGTTGCGCTCACAAGGTACCTACTACATTATACTCTTTCATAGAATTGATGCATGAAAAAAGTCTAAGTTAAAAATGTGAAAAAAAGTGAAAAAAAGAATAATTAAAGACTTTTGAAAAAAAGCATATGCACAACTTCAAACCATGATAATGACACCTGTAAAATTACAGAAAGATCGGTATAAAACTGAAGGAGAAGTTGCGCTCACAAGGTACCTACTATGAATTCAGAATCATGCAAAAAAGTCTAGGTTAAAAAAGTGAAAAAAGTGAAAAAAAATAATTGAAGGATTCTGAAAAAAGCACATGCACAACTTCAAACCATGATAAAGACACCTGTAAAATTTCAGAAGGATCGGTATAAAACTGTAAGAGGAGTTGCGCTCACAAGGTACCTACTACAAGCTCGGAACCACGCCCCACGCACCACGCATCACGCACCACGGAAAGCCGAATACTATATCCCCTCGCTTTTCTTCGAAAAGGCGGGGGACAATTAGTAATGAACCACAGTAGATCAGAACCACAGAAGAACTGAACAACAGTAGCAATGAACCATGGTAGACCTGAACCACAGTAGAACTGGACAACAACAGTACTGAACCACCGTGGTACTGAACGTGAATAGTTCTGAACTGCTGTGGTTAACTCTTATCTGCAGATAGAAAGTTTATCAATAAATGAAACACTTACACCATAGTCAGCATCTGGTGTTGAAAATTCTATAGTCTCAGCTGGGTGTTCTTGTCTTTCTGTTGAAGTGCCCACTGGTCTTGATGCTGAAGAAGTCGAGTTATTTTGTCTCTGTTGAGATGTACGCTGAGGTGTTCTCACTGGCCGAGGAAGCTCATCTGGATCAACTGATGATAGGGTTGGGTCCTCCTCAGGGTCTTCCTCGAACCCTTCATCTTCCTCAACGTCATCGCAGGCAGCATCGGCTTCTTCATGGCGTGCAAGGTCCTGGTTGTCTATGTCTGTTGGGGATATCAGGTCCTGCAGAACCTTGCCCGTTTGAGCAAAAGATATTCCACCCCCCATTTTCTCTCCTGAAAAATATTGTTATTCTTCACTGCTATATAGAGAATACCAGGTTCGTGTCTTTTGATATCAACTTTATCAGGCAAGGCTTCAAGAATGACTGTATAATCGCGAGGCTTGCCGAGTTATTCTACATGTGTTCTCGAAGACGAGCCTGTTAAACTTGATATCCAATGACACGAAATTGGTATCCTATTTATAAGTTTATCCTCTTGTAAACTCTTTAAATTGGTAGCTTACGATCAGTTTCTGATTATCCTCAGTGTGTCCCAACTCTTCGTTGAGGAATATAACCGATCATTATATTTTCTATCAGCGGACTGTTAATTTTCTTTTAATATTTTTATTAATTTTTCCAATTCTTCCAGAAATAATAACATTTTGGCCATTTTTGTGAGTGTAAGGTTCATTCATATCAGGTCAATGTGTTACAGTGCAATATATATAGTGGATAACTGAAAATAATTCTATTCAAAATGTTCCATGTAAAAAATGTTAACCCAATACAAGTCCGCTCCAGGTCGAAACTTTTGTTTAAGTCTGTATGCAAAACCAAAATCCAATCTCATTAACCTCTCAAACATAAGAGGTGAAATATTTACCATAAATTCTAGCTATAGTATTATTACACGTATATATCAACAATAAATGTGCCTACATTGTGAGGTAGGCAGAGCCTAGGAAGCCATTGAAAGGGGGTGAAATAAGCTTCTAAGCTTCCAGCCATATCATTTCAAGAATGAACATATTTAAATGTAGTTACCTTTTGCATATCTATATATTTTCTACAAGTAAATATGTTTAAACTAAGCCATTCTAAACAGCAAAAGTCAAGTTGATCTATATCATAACTGGCTTGGTGTATGACACTCCTGCCCACCTCTGCCTTCTGCCTGGTAGGGCCCACACTTTTTATTTACCGCAGTACTTCATTATGATACCAGACACTGGTGTGTGGATATAGCAAGAATTTATGTTCATGTATTTATTCATTTGTTTTTTCATGAAGAATGGTTTTCTAATGAAACCTAATTCATACAATATATCATAGCTCTTGCATCACTGGGGCGTCCAACTGATATTGGCTTACAGTTGGGCAAGGACTGCTGTGCTTGCAGCACGTAATGGTTGTGGGGGAATGTTGTTATTTCTTCAGTTTCTACACTTTCATTCATATTTCTCTTTCTTGCCTGCCACCACGAAAGCAGATGTCAGAAGAAAAAACTCTGTCCAAATTGTGGTGAAGAAAAACATGTCGATAACCATCAAAACTGTAAGAATGAGGCCAAATGTGTAAATTGTGGTGGCAAGCATGCTGTTTTCTCTCGAGATTGTCCGGCATGGAAAAAAGAAAAAGAAATACTTACTGTCAAATACCAAAGGGGGATAACATTCCCAGAAGCGCGGAAAATTGTTGACGAGCGATACACAACACCAACCACCAGTTACGCCAGCATCACAAAGGGTGCTGGTAAACAAGTTTCAAGCTCCGCAACGCAGACTGTTGAATCATGCATAGCTGAATTAAAGAAATCCGGTGCATGGAGCAAATCCACTCCAGCACCACAAAGTTCAACCAATTTATCAAATGGCGCAATCCAGGTTGCTGCGGATCGGTCGACAGCGACCGTACCGAAGCCAGCGCCGCATGTAAAAGAGAAACTCGACCCAGGTCGAACTAATAAGGGATCGGAAGATCCGAAAAAGCAATTGTCTCTAAAACTAACAGACAGACAACGTAAAATGGAAAGAGACAATATAAAATTTCAGAACAGATTCGGATCTTTGAGTGACAGTGATATGGAGTTTGAAGCTCCATCATCACCAAGTAGCAATAACAGATCGAGGTCTGCAACACCACGAGCTGGTGGTAGCAGATCTATATCACCAATTGCAGCTCCAATATAGTTTCTAGTCTTAATCTCTTCATAAAATGGATTTAAAACACAAAATAATACAATGGAATTGTCGAGGTCTTAAATCAAATTATAACGAACTGTTATTACTTATTTCGTTATTAAATCCATCGGTTTTTTGTTTGCAAGAAACTTTTTTAAAAACTGATGACAACATTGATGTCAGGGGTTTCAATACATACAACTATATCTATTCTGATGGTAACAAACCATCTGGTGGCAGTTCAATTTTTGTTAAATCATGTTTACCACAAAGAGAGATCAAATTAAAAACAGACCTACAAGCTGTGGCAGTGTCAGTTTCTCTGGATAAAGAAACTACAATTTGCTCTCTATATATCCCTCCCTCATTTTCTTTAAAGCCCGAACAGCTTGACACATTGCTGAGTCAACTTCCATCGCCATATCTTTTAGTTGGCGACTTCAATGGTCACAATATTCTATGGGGCTGTAAAGATATCAATAACAGAGGAGCACTTGTCGAAGATTTTATTGCAAAGAGCGATCTTTGCCTGATGAATGATAAATCTTATACTTACCTTCACCCTGCGACAGGTCATTTGTCTTCTTTAGATCTCTCTTTGTGCCACCCATCTCTCTTCTTGGACTATGACTGGTCTGTTCATGATGATCAGTGCGGAAGTGATCACTTCCCTGTTATAATTGAGAGTGTAAACGAACCAGATGAGGAATGTAACCAGAAATGGAAAATGAATAAAGCCGACTGGGAATTATTCCATAATTTATGTGAAGAAGAGTTATCAATTGATCATTTTAATGAATCATCCGACATTGTTTCTGATTTCACAGATACACTTATTAACATATCAGAACAATGCATTCCAAAGACCTCCACAAATACTAAGAAAAGCAAGCCTTGGTTTAATAATGACTGTAAAGAAGCTATTAAAAAGCGTAAACAGGCTCTAAATAAGTTCTGCAAAAATCCCACTTCAGAAAAGCTCAACGACGTAAAAGTTTTTAGAGCTAAAGCTCGGCGAACAATCCGAGCTTCCAAACGAAAGTCATGGAGAGAATATGTCTCCAAATTGAACTATAAAACCCCCATTAAAAAGGTTTGGGATATGGTACGAAAAATTTCAGGAAAAACAAAGTCTTCTAGTTTTACACATTTAAATACTGAATTTGACACAATAGCTTCAACAAAAAAAGATATTTCAGATACTCTTGGGCACACATTCTTGAGAAATTCATCATCACGTAATTATTCTGACACTTTTAGAAATTTCAAAAAGGACCAAGAGAAAAGAAATCTAAACTTTAAATCCCTTAATCACGAAGAATACAACAAACCTTTTAACTTATCCGAACTCGTTGAAGCCATTGAAAAATCACATGATACGGCAACCGGCCCCGATGAAATTCATTATCAGATGCTTAAGCATCTGCCAAAAAGTTCTCTTACAACACTTTTAGATATCTTTAATAATATTTGGGAAACGGGGGTCTGTCCTGAGAGCTGGCGTGTAGCTACAGTTGTACCAATTCCGAAACCAGGGAAAGATCATGCAGAACCTACAAATTATCGTCCGATAGCTTTGACAAGTTGTTTGTGTAAAACTTTGGAGAGAATGATAAACAAGAGATTAGTCTGGTACTTAGAGTCCAACAACCTCATTTCAGAATATCAATCGGGCTTTCGTTCGGAACGTAGTACCAATGACAATTTAATAAGACTAGAAACATTTATACGAGATGCTTTTATTAACAAAGAACACGTAGTAGCTGTCTTTTTCGACTTGGAGAAAGCATATGATACAACATGGCGTTATGGAATATTGAAAGATCTACATAACATTGGCTTAAGAGGAAAACTTCCCAGTTTTATTGAAAGCTTTTTAGGGGAGCGCATGTTTCAGGTGCGTGTGGGGTCTACTGTGTCAGATTTCTATGATCAAGAACAGGGTGTCCCACAGGGTAGTATTCTTTCAACTACGCTATTTAACATCAAAATAAACAATATTGTACAATGTTTGGACGACAAAACTGATTGTTCATTGTATGTTGATGATTTTTGCATATGTTACCGTTCAAAAAATATGAAAACAATTGAACGAAAGTTACAACAAAATTTAAAAAGAATAGAAGAATGGACTGATAAAAATGGTTTCAAGTTCTCCAAGTCGAAAACGCAGTGTGTTCATTTTTGTAAACTACGGAAGAAACACGAACATCCTTCCCTGTTTTTATACGGATCACAAATTCCTGTTGTTGAAGAAGCCAAATTTCTTGGGGTCATATTTGATCAAAAGTTATCTTTTATTCCCCATATTAAATATCTTAAAGCGAAATGCTTAAAAGCTTTGAATCTTTTGAAAGTTTTAGCTCATACAAGTTGGGGAGCAGATCGGTATACTTTATTACATCTTTACCGGTCTTTAATAAGATCTAAATTAGATTATGGGTCTGTTGTTTATGGTTCTGCCAGAAAGTCCTATTTAAAATCCTTGGATACTATCCATCACCAAGGCCTTCGTCTGGCCATGGGAGCCTTCCGTACTTCTCCCGTATTAAGCCTTTATGTAGAAGCAGGTGAACCATCTTTAACCTCGCGCAGAGAGAAACTTTCTCTTCAGTATGCTATTAGACTTGCTGCAAATCCATCTAACCCGGCATCCAAAATTTCATTTACACCTCAATTTGTAGATAAGTATGAAACAAAACCCACAGCAATCAAACCTTTTGGATTACGTATTTTACCACTGCTAGAAAATTCAGGTATCGACCTTAAAAATATTCAAAAACATGAAACGGCTGAAGTTCCATCTTGGTGTATTAAAAAACCTTCTATTCTGTTCGACTTACATGATGGCAAAAAATCCGAATCAAATCCAATACTTCTCAAACAAAACTTTCAGGTACTGCAGTCACGTTACAATGATTACCAGCAAGTCTATACTGATGGTTCCAAAGAAGGAGATAAAGTCGGTTGTGCGTATGTTTCTAAAGATACGCACAAAACCATGCGCCTTCCAGATGGTTCATCTATTTATACAGCTGAAGCCAAAGCAATAGACCTAGCTTTAGATTTTATCAGTTCTTCAACAATTCAAAAAGCAATTATATTTTCTGATTCACTTTCTGTGCTTAAGGCTTTAGACCATTCGTCATCTAAAAATCCTCAAATTCAAAAATTGATCGAAAGGCATCATGAAATTTCTAAAACACACCAAATCTTGTTTTGTTGGCTTCCGAGCCATATTGGCATTGTCGGCAATGAATGTGCTGACAAGAAAGCAAAGGAATCGCTCAATCTTGATCCATCTGTTTTTAAAATTCCTTTTAATAATTTTAAACCATTTATCAACAGATACATCTTGTCGGAATGGCAAGGCGAATGGGACCGTGCAATAAATAACAAACTCCAGGCCATTAAACCTGTCGTTAGTACAAAATGCTCTCCTCCACAGTTTTCCAGAAAAGAGGACGTAGTATTAACACGACTGCGCATCGGCCATACTAGAGCTACTCATTCTTATATTTTTAATGGTGATGATCAGCCTTCTTGTGTAGGTTGTGATCAGCCATTCACTGTGAAACATATCTTAATTGACTGTGTTGACTTTTCACCCTCACGTATTTTATATTTCAAAGCTGACACTTTGCAACAACTGTTTCGAGATGTACCTGTTGATAATATTATTTTATTCTTAAAAGAAATTGGACTTTTTCATAAGATTTAACTGTTTCAGATTTTTATATATTATCATTCTGACTTTTTACTTTTAATATCATCATAATTATTCTTGCCGTTTAACCATTAACCGTTTGACGCTTATGACCCACAAAGAGGGTTGACGCGTCGTTAAACACGAAATCATCATCATCATCTTTCTTGCCTGTCACTCACTTTCATCTCTTACTATATCTTTTCTCCTTTTTTTTCTGGGAGCCAACACAAAATGACCCACATTGGTTGATGTGCTGTTAAACACAAAACAATCAAATCAATGCATCATAGCTCTGAGCAAATGTGTGTAGATTTTGTCCGATTTCACACTCAAATGCTGTAAATCATTATTTCTTTGCTCACCCTGTGCATTGAAACTAAAGCACTCACCAGTATACTTTCTGGGCACCTGGCCCCCAGGTATTAGACTTCCTGCCTTGCCGTGGCCCTTGGGGCTCAATTCCCACTGGGCACATTGCCGCTGTGGTCTCTGTGCCCACTGGGAAGAGCTAAAGGAAGTACCACCCGTTTGCCGTTGAAGGCGTCCTGTAAGCCGGAAGAAGGGATCCTGGAGGTTGAGGGTTACCTGAGGTGGCGGTGCTTCAGGTACCCAACACGCCTCTTTGGCCTGGCTTTTCGGTGTAGACGGGTGGCCGTGCGGTCCGGCACGGTCAATCGGCTGGTCGCGCCGAGCCCTAGAGATACCGCTTTGCTTTCTCTTCAACTCTTTTTGTATCTTTCCTGATACCAACCATATGCCCATTTACCTTACCCTTTTCTGTCTTTTTATCTCTAGAAGGCGGTGGCTAAACGGATCAATCGTGTAGGCATTTTGTTTATACGAGTATATCTCACGTGTATCTCTAACACCTGCGAGTTGGATAACCACTCCATTATGGTGTTCCCTTGTAGGGCTCCACGGAGGGCGGAGAGCACTTGGGACGAAACTAGAATTTTTTCCTTATGCCTCATGGAAAAAAAAATAACCGCACCCACGCATCTAAACGTAAGAAAGACGAGGATTCATCCGAAACGGATGGTCCCAGTCACCAATCTAGTCAACAGTCTAGTCAGCAGTCTGAAGCACCAAAGATTTTAAATTTTCCACGCTTCTTGGTTATGACATCAGTCGAGGAAACTCGCACTGTGTCAAGCTTATCGCCTTTTGTAATAGAAAAGAGCATAACGTCCATTGCCGGACACCCAAAAAGCATCAAAAAGCTTAAGTCAGGTGATCTCCTCTTGGAAGTAGAGAGAGAACAGCAGGTTAAAAGCCTGCTTGGTACCACAAAGCTCTTTGATCTCAAGGTCAAGGTGTCTCTGCACAATACACTCAATTCGTGTAAAGGTGTCATCCGCAGCCCAGAGCTACGTCCTTGCACCGATGCAGAGATAATTGACAACTTGAGATCTGAGGGCGTCATTGCAGTACGTAACATCCAAGTTCGTAGAGATGGTGTATTGAAGCCAACAGGTACGTACGTGTTGACCTTTAATACACCAGTTCTGCCCAAGAAAATCAAAGTAGCATATCTTTCGGTTAACGTAGAGGTATATATACCAAACCCTCTCAGATGTTACTCATGTCAGGTTTTTGGCCACCACGAGAGCAGATGTCAGAAGAAACAACTTTGTCCAAACTGTGGTAAAGACAAACATGTTGATAATCATCAAAACTGTAAGAATGAGGCCAAATGCATCAATTGTGGTGGCAATCATGCTGTTTTCTCTCGAGATTGTCCGGCATGGAAAAAAGAAAAAGAAATACTCACTGTAAAATACCAAAGAGCGATAACCTTCCCAGAAGCGCGGAAAATTGTTGAGGATCGAAACGCAACACCAACCACCAGTTACGCCAGCATCACAAAAGGTACTGGTGTAAAAGTGTCTAGCTCCGCAACACAGACTGTTGATTCATACATAGCTGAACTGAAAAAATCTGGTGCATGGAGTAAATCCACTCCAGCGCCACAAAGTTCAACCAAGTTACCAAATGGCGCAATCCAGGTTGCTTCGGATCGGTCGACAGCGACCGTACCGAAGCCAGCGCCGCATGTAAAAGAGAAACTCGACTGCGGTCGAACTACTAAGGGATCGGAAGATCCGAAAAAACAAATGTCTCTAAAACAAACAGACAGACAACGTAAAATGGAAAGAGACAATATAAAATTCCAGAACAGATTCGGATCTTTGAGTGACAGTGATATGGAGTTTGAAACTCCATCATCACCAAATGGCAATAACAGATCGAGGTCAGCAACACCACGAGCTGGTGGTAGCAGATCTATATCACCAATTGCAGCTCCAATATAGTTTCTAGTCTTAATCTCTTCATAAAATGGATTTAAAACACAAAATAATACAATGGAATTGTCGAGGTCTTAAATCAAATTATAATGAACTCTTATTACTCATTTCGTTATTAAACCCATCGGTTTTTTGTTTGCAAGAAACTTTTTTAAAAACTGATGACAACATTGATGTCAGGGGTTTCAATACATACAACTATATCTATTCTGATGGTAACAAACCATCTGGTGGCAGTTCAATTCTTGTTAAATCATGTTTACCACAAAGAGAGATCAAATTAAAAACAGACCTACAAGCTGTAGCAGTATCGGTTTCTCTGGATAAAGAAACTACAATATGCTCTTTATATATTCCACCCTCATTTTCTTTAAAGCCCGAACATCTTGACTCATTGCTGAGTCAGCTTCCATCCCCATATCTTTTAGTTGGCGACTTCAATGGTCACAATATTCTATGGGGCTGTAAAGATATCAATAACAGAGGAGCACTTGTTGAAGATTTTATTGCAAAGAGCGATCTTTGCTTGATGAATGATAAATCTTATACTTACCTTCACCCAGCGACAGGTCATTTGTCTTCTTTAGATCTCTCTTTGTGTCACCCATCTCTCTTCTTGGACTATGACTGGTCTGTTCATGATGATCAGTGCGGAAGTGATCACTTCCCTGTTATAATTGAGAGCGTAAACGAACAAGATGAGGACTGTAGCCAGAAATGGAAAATGAATAAAGCTGACTGGGAATTATTCCGTAATTTATGTGAAGAAGAGTTATCAGTTGATCACTTAAATGAAACATCTGACATTGTTTCTGATTTCACAGATAAACTAATTAATATATCAGAACAATGCATTCCAAAGACCTCCACAAATACCAAGAAAAGCAAGCCTTGGTTTAATAATGACTGTAAAGAAGCTATTCAAAAGCGCAAACAGGCTCTAAATAAGTTCTGCAAAAGTCCCACTTCAGAAAAGCTAAACGACGTTAAAGTTTTTAGAGCTAAATCTCGGCGAACAATCCGAGCTTCCAAACGAAAGTCATGGAGAGAATATGTCTCCAAATTGAACTACAAAACCCCCATTAAAAAGGTTTGGGATATGGTACGAAAAATTTCAGGAAAAACAAAGTCCTCTAGTTTTACACATTTAAATACTGGTTTTGACACAAAAGCTTCAACTAAAAAAGATATTTCAGATACTCTTGGTAGCACATTTTTGAGCAATTCATCACCGCGTAATTATTCTGACACTTTTAGAAATTTCCAAAAGGACCAAGAGAAAAGAAATCTAAACTTCAAATCCCACAATCACGAAGAATACAACAAACCTTTTAACTTACCCGAACTAGTGGAAGCCATTGAAAAATCACACGATACAGCAACCGGCCCCGATGAAATTCATTATCAGATGCTTAAGCATCTGCCAAAAAGTTCTCTTTCAACACCAATTCCAAAACCTGGAAAAGATCATGCAGAACCTACGAATTATCGACCGATAGCTTTGACAAGTTGTTTGTGTAAAACATTGGAGAGAATGATAAACAAGAGATTAGTCTGGTACTTAGAGTCCAACAACCTCATTTCAGAATATCAGTCAGGTTTTCGTTCGGAACGTAGTACCAACGACAATTTAATAAGACTAGAAACATTTATACGAGATGCTTTTATTAACAAAGAACACGTAGTAGCTGTCTTTTTCGACTTGGAGAAAGCATATGATACCACTTGGCGTTATGGAATATTAAGAGATCTCCATAACCTCGGCTTAAGGGGAAAACTTCCCAGTTTTATTCAAAGTTTTTTAGGTGAGCGTGTATTTCAAGTCCGCGTGGGATCTACCCTATCAGATCTCTATGCACAAGAGCAGGGTGTCCCACAGGGTAGCATTCTCTCAACTACGCTATTTAACATCAAAATAAATAATATTGTACAATGTTTGGACGACAAAACAGACTGTTCATTGTATGTTGATGATTTTTGTATATGTTACCGTTCAAAAAACATGAAAACAATTGAACGAAAGTTACAACAAAATTTAAAAAGAATAGAAGAATGGACTGATAAAAATGGTTTCAAGTTCTCCAAGTCGAAAACGCAGTGTGTTCATTTTTGTAAGCTACGGAAGAAACACGACCATCCTTCCCTGTTCTTATACGGATCACAAATTCCTGTTGTTGAAGAAGCCAAATTTCTTGGGGTCATATTTGACCAAAAGTTATCTTTTATACCACATATTAAATATCTTAAAGCGAAATGCTTAAAAGCTTTGAATCTTTTGAAAGTTTTAGCTCATTCAAGTTGGGGAGCAGATCGGTATACTTTATTACATCTTTACCGGTCTTTAATAAGATCTAAATTAGATTATGGGTCTGTTGTTTATGGTTCTGCCAGAAAGTCCTATTTAAAATCCTTGGATACTATCCATCACCAAGGCCTTCGTCTGGCTATGGGAGCCTTCCGTACTTCTCCCGTATTAAGCCTTTATGTAGAAGCAGGTGAACCATCTTTAACTTCGCGTAGAGAGAAACTTTCTCTTCAGTATGCTATTAGACTTGCTGCAAATCCATCTAACCCGGCATCCAAAATTTCATTTCCACCTAAATTTGTAGATAAGTATGAAACAAAACCCACAGCAATCAAACCTTTTGGATTACGTATTTTACCACTGCTAGAAAATTCAGGTATCGACCTTAAAAATATTCAAAAACATGAAACGGCCGAAGTTCCATCTTGGTGTATTAAAAAACCTTCTATTCTGTTCGACTTACATGATGGCAAAAAATCCGAATCAAATCCAATACTTCTCAAACAAAACTTTCAGGTACTGCAGTCACGTTACAATGATTACCAGCAAGTCTATACTGATGGTTCCAAAGAAGGAGATAAAGTTGGTTGTGCGTATGTTTCTAAAGATACGCACAAAACCATGCGCCTTCCAGATGGTTCATCTATTTTTACAGCTGAAGCCAAAGCAATAGACCTAGCTTTAGATTTTATCAGTTCTTCAACAATTCAAAAAGCAATTATATTTTCTGATTCACTTTCTGTGCTTAAGGCTTTAGACCATTCACCATCTAAAAATCCTCAAATTCAAAAATTGTTCGAAAAACATCATGAAATTTCTGAAACACACCAAATCTTGTTTTGTTGGCTTCCGAGCCATATTGGCATTGTCGGCAATGAATATGCTGACAAGAAAGCAAAGGAATCGCTCAATCTTGATCCATCTGTTTTTAAAATTCCTTTTAGTAATTTTAAACCATTTATCAACAGATACATCTTGTCGGAATGGCAAGGCGAATGGGACCGTGCAATAAATAACAAACTCCATGCCATTAAACCTGTCGTTAGTACAAAATGCTCTCCTCCACAGTTTTCCAGAAAAGAGGACGTAGTATTAACACGACTGCGCATCGGCCATACTAGAATTACTCATTCTTATATTTTTAATGGTGATGATCAGCCTTCTTGTGTAGGTTGTGATCAGCCATTCACTGTGAAACATATCTTAATTGACTGTGTTGACTTTTCACCCTCACGTATTTTATATTTCAAAGCTGACACTTTGCAACAACTGTTTCGAGATGTATCTGTTGATAACATTATTTTATTCTTAAAAGAAATTGGTCTTTTTCATAAGATTTAACTGTTTCAGATTTTTATACATTGTCATTCTGACTTGTTACTTTTAATATCGTCATAATTATTCATGCCGTTTAACCATTAACCGACTGACGCTTATGACCCACCAAGAGGGTTGACGCGTCGTTAAACACGAAATCATCATCATCATTCTGGGCACCTGGAATTCTGGAATCAGTTTCTCATTCAAGACAGCTTGGTTGACGTCATTTGCAGCATAGCGCAACAGACCAATGTAGCTGCTTGTTGTGGGCCCGTCAGCCAGCTGTCGTACTCGGTCCTCATTCCAGCGTCTCAAGCCGTCCAGGAGATAGGCCTGGAAGTGGGTGTCAGAAGCTGTTGTTCCTTCAAAAATAGAAAAACAAGAACATTTTCATATAATTTGAGATTGTGTTTCACATCCCACCAATATCTTTGCCATACAGAATCAGGATACATTTAAGTCTCATTCTATTTACTGGAAGATCAAATTTGAGCCAGCGCATGACAAAACCTACAATAAGACCTGTGCACCCAACGAAGACTTAGATCAGCCTGCCCAGTCTGATCAGAGTCTTCGCTGAGATCAGCCTGCGCTGTCTGATCAGAGTCTTCGCTGTGTGCTCTAAGGATAGCTATGGGTCCATTGCTCCTTCATGCAACAAGAGAAGTCTCTGGTTAGACAATGGATGCGCAGGCTGTTCTGATTCTTTGCTGGACGCACATGTCTTATTGTAGGTTTTTGTCGTGCACTGGCTCATTTACAAACCTTGGTATAGAAAGATGAGCAGCTTTTTCTCCAGCCTCCAGCTTCCTGGAAGAAAACCGCTTCAATCAAATCTTCCCAGTCAGATTGTATGTGAGAAAAAGAATTGATCATTTTTGTTCATTGTGGACAGAAAACAATTGACCTTTGGGTCCAGCTCCGTTTCCCTGTGACTGCTGGACCCTCTGGCTGTGATTTCTCTGTCCCCACTGCACAACGATGATGACTTCTATTTATCTCAAAGGGACTGTCAGGGAAGATTACTAAAATAATATATTGTTGTATTTCTTGCTAAACCTCATATACAAATATTTACACTTCCAGTGTAAAGTCTAATTTAAACCTGTAGAAAACAATTGCGTTCATAATTCCATGAACGCATCGAATCACATGATTTTCAGTGACGTTAAGTGACGTCATTCTAAACCATTGTTCTCTACGGGTGTTGATGACATCAACGCTGCTCTGTTCTTTGTAGAAAAACAGCGTGTAAATGTTTTTCAGCTTTAAAAGTGTGCCCTACAAGCATTTTTTCGCCCAGTGATGGGGGGGGGGGGGGTGGCAAATAATGTAAATATAAAAATAAACTTAATTTTTCTGCTTTTCATGAAAGTATGAACGACAGTGGGTCGCTAGCAAAGTTTACGTGAAGGGTTTCATTTACTTTGCACGCGACCAACTGTGTTCATACTTCCATGAACTGCAGAAAAATAAATTTTATTTCTTAATTGTACCAAGTACCATCAGTATATTGATAAGATAAAATTATACCAATAAAGATGTTATCTTGTGAGAGGAGTTATTTTGTGAGAGGAGATAATTAAAATAATACGTGCTTCTTGATGATGATACACCTCAACCTCATGTTGTACCATTGTACCAAGTACCATCAATGTATTTCAAAGTGTATAAGCGGCCCCTGCCCATCATGGCTTAAAGAATTAGATGGGCTGGATGATTCTTCCACGCAGAGCTGAAACCTACTGCACACGAGTACTGGTAAATCGCTTAGGGGATCTAAGCATGCCCTTGCAAAGCGGTGCAAGTCGGACTGCCCATGCTTATAAACTCTATTGGTTTCATTGGGTGACAGGGCTTGAAATTTCATTTCATCTGAATGTCTTGTAAAAGTCTCACAAAATTGGAAACAACATCTCTAAAATGACCTAAATAGTGTAGATGGGGACGTTAAACCTCAAATAAAACAAAGAAAACAAGGAGTATTTGAGATACAAGGTTGTGTCTATGGAGGGATGGGTAGAGTGACCCCAGGCTGAATTCGAAGCTGTTTGGCTGTAGGACAAGAATGAAACACTTAAAATATGACAAAGGGTATCCACACAAAGAGTGTTGAAACCAGTACCTGGTATAAACTTGGCTAAATGGTTGTGGAAGGATTCTAGAGACACTGAACCCCTGGCACATCTGTATTTTGGGAGAGTGACTGTCCCTTTCTTACAAGTCCCAGTGTGTGTGTAGAGGGAGACATCGTCTGGGTCCTGAATACAGGCTACATGTTTCTTTTGAGTCTCCCAGATGTTCGGCATCTTCTCTTTGTCAAACAGGGGTACGCCAAGGGTATCCAATCCCTGGTCCCCCATAAAGGCTTCCAAAAGATCTCCTGAAATACATAAACACTGTAGTGGTGTTTATAACACAGCTCTTGGGGTCCAATGCATAAATACTGTTTCTATAATCTATTTAAAGAAGACGAATTATGGACAGGTTTTCAATGTATTGTCCATATATGTTAGGGATCGATCTTTGAACCATTCTAAATCGATAATTGTGTTTTATTCTTACACTAGTCGCCTATATAGTCAATGGATAAATCTGGTGATATACTGAGTGATTAATCACTGCGCTGAAGAGTGCGTCGCGAAGAGCCGCCTTTTTTCTGTTTCATGGCCTCATTCATTGTGTAGGTGACGTTAGATTTTGTTATGTCATTTTCTTGTATCAGAAATGTTATGAAAACAGGTAATCGCATGTGATACAGTCAGTTATATTGGCAGGATATCTTCACCTAACGGTGGAAGGTATGGAGAATCTGAAGGAATCAATAGCATTCACATTGACTTTTAGTGTGTAAGAATCGAAATAGATCCGCTCTAGTGTCGTGATTTATTGAGTGATATATCACAGCGTGTCGGTCAGTTGTAAGTAGACAATTCACTCGCGCTAAGTGCTCGTGATTTGATCTACATTACAACTGACCACCAAGCAGTGATATATCACTCAATAAATCACGACAGTTGAGCTGATCTATTTCTTGAAAAAAAAATTAATTATGTTATCATTTGTATCAAAGAGGTTTTGGTGTTATTACAATAATTTTCACGTGTATTGCGAATATGTAGTTTATAGTTTGTTCAGGTGTGACTGCGAGTCAGGAGTCAGTATTAGTTATAGTTATATGTACCGTAAAGAAATAGTGGAGACTGTTAGGATTAGCTGTAATTCTCCTTTTGTTTGATGAACCAGCAAGGAGTCCAAAATGTGCAGAGGGAATGGCAAACAATGTAGACCCTGATCAGACGGTTGAGGAGCCATCTGATCTGGGTCTGCCATCTTTGCAGAGATATATCTGTAACACAACTAAGTATCATTACGGTATAGTCAAAGTATACAGGTATACAGTGTTGATTTGAAACTTTACAGAAACTTGCAACTTGTGTTATTCTGAACGAAAAGAATTTGAATAAATATTCAAGTTTGAAATTAATTTACCAATCAGGTGGGTGGTTTTTTCACTCCCCCTGGTTTGGCGACGACAGTGTAGTGCCAGTTCGTTTTTGGTAAGTCACCGTACCAAATCAGCCTCCGAAGGATTTGTCAGGTTCCGTTGTTGAAGCTCTGACCTGTTGGCTTCTGTGAGATCCTTAAGATCCTGGCTACTCCACCTGAAGATGCACTTTGAAAGCCGGCTCATGAAGACACCATACAGCTGGTGGGCATGAGTTGAACAGCCAACTGTGAAACGGCGCATGAAATGCCAGATGTCTAAGCGTTTCTCCATATCTGGCCAGGCACCAAACAACTTCTTCACACATGAGTCACCACAGCATTCTTTGTCAACATACAAAACATGTGGTGGATGAATTCCAGCATTGGCATATCTCTTAATGATACCATTAACCATGTCAGTTAATCCGAGGTACCCCTCTTGGCATGTAAGAACAGACATCAGCACCTGACCATCCTCGTTGCCCACATCCGTTGCCCAGGCTGCTGTCTTTCGACTCGGACCGGCTAGCTTTTTGGTAACCTAAAGTATAAATATACACAAGTGTATTGCCATTTAAAAAGCATGTCTTCTGGGATCTCCAACCACGCCCAACAAAACAAATACGTCTGGCCCTGAGGTTATAAAACTTTTCCATGCTCAACTCACTTGAGCATGAAATTTGTCCTGCTCATAAATTTTAAAATGCCAACAATTTTGAAATTTGTGAGCAGGACAAATAAAATTATCTGCTTTCTGACTAAAAATCACTTCTTAGTGTTTTAATTTTATGAGCATCACAAGTTTCATGCTCAGCTGAGTTGAGCATGAAAAAAGTTATATAAACTCGGGGCCAGCTTGGCCTCAGAATCATATCACAGACAGAAGATTCAGCATACAGCATCTTTAGTAAGTATGTTTTTCAAATGCGCATAGCTTCTGATCTTCTTGTGAGGACTGTTAATTTCATATACTTACACTTGTCACCTATACAGACAGTTGTGAAATCTAGTGATATATTGAGTGATAAATCACTGGGCAGAAGAGAGCCATTCAAAGGGCCACTTTTTATCAAGTTTCATGACTTCATTCATTGATTGTGTAACATCTTTTTCTTGTATCAGTTATATGAGAAACGGGTCATACATGTGATACAGTCAGTTATATTGGCGGGAAACAGAAAATTTGTTGTTGTTGTTGTTGTTTTTTTTTGGTGTAAAATCAAGTAAATATACTTCTTTCGGTGTTCATGGGTGAAATACAAATTGAAGTAACACTGAATCCTCTATAAAAATCATCACTAGAGCTGATCAATTTCTTTATTAGTAAGATCCTCTATGACTGGGTTTGCATTTAGAAAGGTTGTACATACCAAAATCAGCAGTTTCTCATGACTGTTTGTGAAGAAATAAGTATATTAATCAGTTTCACCCCATAATTGCCATTTACAACTTGAGCCCTTATCCTGCTGAATAAATCAATTAAGCCACACCCACGTCTGACTACCAATCAATCAAATTACATGTCTAGTGAACCGTTATCTCAAACACTGATATCTCAAACAACTGCCTAAGCTAAAGTAATTTTTTGGGTTTACTGTTTGAATTTAATGTTTCTTTAAAATCTTACCGGTAACTCTTATTAGCCCAAACTATTGGTATGTCAAACTAAGATTTCCCCTCTCTGTGGGAGTTTGAGTTAACGAGGGTATACTGTAATTGATATACTGGTTTTGTTCAATTCACATACTGCATGGCAAACAGTGTAGGTCCAGATCAGATAAGCCGTCTGATCTGGATCTACAATGTTTGCAAGGGTAAGAGATTAGGGGTTTTCAGCAGGATAAGAGTTGATACCTTCTTCGTTGAGTCTATATTCAGAATCCTGCCAAAGATTGAGGTGATTTCTGCCTTCACTTCCTCTAGTCTATTCATCACATCAATGCAGTACACCATCTGAAGCCAGTTGCACTTTGGCACAGGGAGGGATGGAGGTGGCTTAGCTACTGGGGCCGCTAGGATGAGATTTTTATTTGAAAATCCCCGACAGTCCCCAAGATAAAGTGATGTCTGATTCAGCCATCGCTTATAGTGTTGTTCCTCAAGTTTACGCTGTAGCTGGGAGGCACTGTTTCCCAAGCCACGAGTCCGTAACAGAGTTATTACACTCTCATCACAGGCATATCTGAAAATGCATCAAGTCAAAAACATACACCCTGTTAAAGTACTTCATGAGCATCATAAAAACACGCCTATATAATTTTGACCCCCATGAACCCCACCTTTATATAGTAAAACTGAGGTTAACAGGGGTAAACCTTATTTTTCCTATATCTGCTCTAAAATATAGATTGTGGGTACTCCATAGAACCGCCGGGAGGAGGCAGTTCTAACGAGTACCCCCAATCTATATACCGGTACATGTATTGAGCATAAATAAGAAAAATATCAAAATTGTTCAACTTAAAATATTCGTTTTTCGGCGGTAAAGTTTACAATGCATACGTATAGGCATGTTTTCCATATGAGGGCATTTGACAAGCTCAAGAATACTAAGTCCGACTTAGTGGCAAAATGATTATCAGTTGTCCTATATTGTCTTCCACTGAAATATGAAATGTATGTGTGAAAATTCTTAAACATTGAAATATTAAAAAATGTATCTGTGCAGAGAGCCGTCAGGCCTACTTGAGCTATGATTATTTATACCGTAATGATCCTGATTACATACATTGGGACAGTCAGGTCTAACCTAATAGTGCAAACTAAGATCAGACTGCTCACTGTTTGCCATTCCATCTGCACTTCTTGGATGCCTTGCAGGATCAAGAAACAAATTTGCTAACATTTTAGGAGAATTACTGCAAGTCCTCAAAGGTGTCCAAATTTTAAGTATTTTACGGTAGTTTTCAAGTTCTTATCACAAGTTCTACGGTTTGTTTGTTTGTTTGATTTGAGATTTAACGTCCCCGTCAACACTGTAAAGGTCATTCTGGAGACGTTGCTTCCAATTTTGTGGGACTTTTACCCGACATTGAGATGAAATGACATCTCAAGCCCTGTCGCCCAATGAAACCAATAGGGTTTATTAGCATGGACGGTCCGCCTCGCACCGCGGTTCCTGGACAGGCTTAGATCCTCTAAGCGGTTTTACCAAGTTTTATGGTAGTCACCAAAAACACCTGACCTTCCGTTGCTGAAATTGGCATATCACATGTGACCAAAGCCAGGCTCGAACCACAACGGTAAGAGACCAAATCAGTAAGAGTCGGGGAGCTTACCCACTAGGCCATGGAGGCTCATATATACTGGTGAGGTAAATATACTGACCTATATGTCAAAATCACCGGAAATTGTCCCCGGCGTGAAATGTCCAGTTGACTGACTATGGCCTTGCTCCACCCAACAAACTTTGACTTGCATTTTGAGCGCACTCTATGATTTCAGTCACCATTAGGTAGAAGTCTGTGACATTCAGGACGTGTCTCACCACAGGATAGTTCCCTGCTCTATGTAGAGGGTTTGTTTCACAGCCTGGCTTTATACAATGCAGGTGAACACGCCATAAATTCTTTGGCATCCATACCAGCAGGCGATGGGTGTAGTACCGGTCCATAGTTGGCTGTTGTGATGGGATCATATGGGGCTGAGGTGGGTAGTACCATAGCTGAGTAGGCTGGACCTCAAGTATATCATTAGTATTATACCGGCATAACGCTCTGGATACCCATTTCTTGTCAACCTCTGGAAGTGAGGTTTTCCAGCCTTTGGGTAATGGGAACTGTTCTTATGAAAAACAAACACCCCACAAAACACAAATTTGTTTAAGACAACAAAATATTTCAACCCATTTTGTACTGAAAGGGGAATTTTCCTCCTTATATGTATTATGAGTAGATTTCAAAAATCTGTGGTGACAGGTTGTGTTATCTTTAAAATTTCTTTGAAAAATAAACCAGCAATGGTTCAGACAAGCCATGCGAATCCACGCAATCTTGCAGAATCTTTGCTATTCTCACATTAGCTGCAGGCCCAATGGAGCTTTCAGCCCAAGTACTAAAGTTCTAGACTCGCTAATTGGCATGAGCAAGTGAATTGAAACATTGGAGTACAAAATGAGTTAGATAGAGAAATGCTTTCTCCTTTTCAGTGACTATATTTCAGACATCTAAAATATTTCATGATTACTATTATGAGATTCTCTTTCCAACCTGAAGTAGTAAAATCCAAACCGAAATTATAAAACATTTTAAAAGTTTGAAACACTATTTATTTTAACTGGGGTTTTGTGGCCCTTCAATATTCACTTTTAAATTTAAGAGTGCTCACTGAAACAAATTAAATACAGGCATTTCTAGATTTTTCTATTATCTTCAGTAATATTTTAGCTCGAGAAAAGGGGGCTAGAGTAGGGGCCTCTTTTAGAATAAGTATGATAGTGCAATGCAGATGAATAGATTTATGCTATGGAGAATTAGTGTGCTAAGTGACAATATACAAATACACAATCACCTCTATTTAGCATTGTTTGTTATAGCAATGCTATCCTGGATGTAACACAGTTCATAGATGGATTCCAAAATGTAAAGCTCATACTGAAAACTGACTGTATAAGGCCATTTTTAATATATATATGTAACCTATACATTTTGGTTTGGTTATACAGTGGAATTCCGGTATTAAGGACACCTAAAATTAAGACTAATTCTGCTTTAAAAAGCTTATTTAGAAGGGAGCAGTTGGCCCCGATAGCTCAGTTGGTAGAGTGTCCGCTCCGGGGAACGGGAGGTCACGGGTTCGATCCCGGGCCGCGACATACCAAAGTCGTTAACAAGAGCACCGCATGCGGGTGCCAACGCTCGTCTGCAGTTTCTTTTAGAAAACCAAAGTTCTAAGTCAAACAAGAGCAATCAAATTGCAAGATGGAGTTATAAAACTTGTAGGGAATGTAGCTCTTGTGATTGTGATTATGTGTATGAAGTTTCATGAAGGTAGGCCAAATACTTTTTGAAATATGGTCAAGGTTAAGGTTTTCGGTTAAGGACGACGCCAGACGACAACGAAGACGCCGGAGTGATGACAATAGCTCGAAAGTTTTTTCAAAAAAAAAACAGACGAGCTAAAAATGGTACTAGCTGCTCCTCGCCTGGCACTCAGATTTACGGGGTAGAGCTAGGACTGGTCGACCCAGTGTCAGGATAATGTGACTGGGTGTGGTATCATGTAATGTGTCTGTGACATGATACTTCAGTGAGGCAGTACTATAAAGGTGAGCTTTGAGCTCCCTGTCGCAACCAGACACCGTCGTGATATGACTGAAAAATTGTTGAAAGCGACGTTAAACCCGAATTCACACACACACACACACACACACACACACACACACACACACACACACACACACACACACACACACACACACACACATTCCTTGTATTTTCTGCATACAGTGACTTCTGGTCAGAGACCACCTTTGGAACTGTTCAAAAGTGGACTTAAAGACCACTTCTGAATAGTCCCATAGGTGGTCTTGATAAAGGAATTCAACTGTAACATGTTTTTATTGCACAATATTAGCTTTGGATGCTGACAACCATGTTGTAAAGTCTTTTTTTAAAGAGGCTGTGGTGTACAATATTTGCTTTGGATCCGTGCAACCATGTTGTAAAGAGGCTGTGGTGTACTGGTATGAAGCTAAAGCTACACCTAGTGAAAAAGAATTATGAGGCTACACAAGCAAAATGTCTACAAATCTATTCTACATGTAAGCCGAATCATGAGAAATTTATTGTCAGCATCTTATGGCACAGAGTTTAGGGTTGTCATTTGAGACTAAACTGCACTGATATGCATGCTCAGTGAATCTAATTTGTCATGATCTGGCTTAGGTAACTATCACCACAAAATCTCACCGTTTTATCCTGTAAAAAGGCATAAAAGAAAACAATTCCTGTTTACAAAATTACAAAATGGAATACATCATCCAAATAGAACAAAATTTCTTCCACACCAGAAAAGGAAATCCGTGATTTTACCCTGGTCTAGAAATCAGGGGTAACATCCTACGTCATAGCAGAGATGTCGTACCCATTTCAGGATGGGCCATATTGGTGTAAATAGGGTAAATAAAATGCTTCAAACTAGATATGTACATTACGAGCCTTCAGAAAACACACTTCAGCTGGTAACGAACAATATTTGCATTCCATCGGTGAGCTAATTCCACTTAGACACATGGAAAAGGCTTTTCAAAATTCAATATTGGACTTAAATCTCTTCTGCAACAAGGTCTATCGGAACCCGAATTTTATGGTGACTTAGTACATAAATTCAGAAAAATATATAACCGCAATGACTTCAGCACCCAATTTCGTAAAATCATTCTTCGATACAAAAAGATTGGGTACAACATGGATGTTATACGACAGACTGCTTGCATGGTAGTTAACCCAATCACGGTTGGCAACTTTGCTTCCCTCTTTAATTGCACGCCGGTGGGTCAGGCCTCAGATTCTATGACGGCTCCAACGTAAAGGCTTATTGAGAATTAGAGAGATCTAATTCAAGGTAATGTTGGTTGGTGCCTGATGCCCTGTCTCTGGTCGAGCCCATCGGAGTCTAACTGTTGGTTTTCTTTTGCTCCAGCATTTCAGTGGTTTCTTGCTGTCGAGTCCTCACAGTTGTCTCACCTCTGTGGTTCTTTGATTTTTTGTGTTCATGGAGATGTTGCACTGATGAGTCAGGGGGCCTTCATGCGGACTGAACAAATTATTTGTCTAAATCGCGACGGAAGTAAGGGCGAGGATTGTGGCCACGTTAAATCGATTTAAGCCCCCCCAGTGGAAATCTTCCACTGACCGTTCCAAGGCGGCTCTTCTGTGGCGATTTATTTATGTTGTGGTTTGTTACTTACTGTGTGTATCACTTGTGTCTTTTAATTTTGGATGGCCATATGGCCATTTTGTGGGAAAGTAACTGTCCTTATGGCCTTCCTTTGTTTAGGTTTCCATTATGGTCTGGTCGCTTAATGTTTGTATTTCTTTCCCTTTGGTGTCTTTTATGGGTGGAGTAAGTTAATTGTATCAATTCCTGATCTTTGTTTTACTTCTATTTCGATAGCTTCGTCACAAGATTTGATTCGGCGCTGTAAACAATGGTAGTTCCGACATCATTGCCAAATCAGCTTTTGTCGAGTTATTTGAAGAAAAGGCCACATTTCAGAGACGGATTTCAGTATGTTTGATTCTTTTATGACCTAATGCACCGACTGCTCCTACTTGTTGTGACAAATGCCTTTTGTGTAGTAAACGCCGGCAATTCTACGAATGGTTATGACGTCACTGCTCTGACGTAGGTTGTTCCCCCTGGAAATTTATGTTCTGACCCTGGTGTTCCGACCCAAAATCGAATATAATCGCGTGTTAGATAAATACACTGGTTGATTACAACCTCATGTGCGGCGGCGTCATGCGTGACGTCACTAAACATTCCTGTTGTCACCACAAAATGGCGGACGTCGGTAACCGAAGTGACAGCAGCATTAAAAATTCGCAATAGAAATGGAAGGTATGCAAGAAAAAGAATCCAATATGGATGTGAGGGGTGGATAGAAAAATCCGTCCCTCGGGATCACTGTCCGGCATCACTCGGCAAGCCTCGTGATGCCGGACAGTGACCCTTGGGACGGATTTTTCTATCCACCCTCACACCCATATAAGATTCTTATATTCTTGCACACCAGACAAGGAAATCCGTGATTTTACCCTGGTATAGAAATTTATGTTCTGACCCTGGTGTTCCGACCCAATATCGGATATTCCCGCGTGTTTGAAAAATGTACTGGTTGAATACGACCTCGTATGCGCCGTCGTTAAGGTTGACGTCATGCACGTTACGTGACGTCACTAAACATTCCTGTAGTGTCATTACAATATGGCGGACGTTGGTAACCGAAGTGACTGCAGCATTAAAATTCCGCGCTTAAACTGGAAGGTATGCAAGAAAAAGAATCCTATATGGGTGTGAGGGTTGGATAGAAAAATCAGTCCCTCGGGATCACTGTCCGGGTTTTTTTAAGTGGGTTGTGTAGGTGTCTGACCGGAGAAGAGGTCCCACTTTGCCTCGGGCTACCCACATGCCCAGTTAGTGGAGTAGACCCGGATAGTCTCACCCCGAGTGTATTTCTGCGCGTTTCTTTGTTCTCAGATTGTTGCATGTTATGTTGCATGCTTGTGGGTTCAGAGTATTTGCCGACAAGTGGAATGTTCTTAATTGTCGCACAGTGTTTAATACTGAGCACTACACTTTATTTCTTTGTGGGGTTAGTTTCTACACCTTAGTATATATGTATATGAGCGAAGTTGATATACTTTTTAATATAATTCTTTTTGCTCGCACATGTCCTTACTCCAGCAGACAATAGCTGGATTAAGCAAGAACGCGTTTTCGAGAAGTAGACTTCTCTTCGTCAGTTGCAAATAAAGACACAAAGATTTTTTTTTCAGCTCAATGTTGTTTTTGTTTCCTTTAAAGTGACAAGGCATATAACATACACACTTGTGAGATAGCAGTGTTCAAGATAAGGTTTGCACCTATCTGTTTGTACCAACATAATATACGAGAGAGGATGCGCCGTGTAGAATAAGCTACGTATAGTGGTTAAAACCACTGGCAGATCCGTGGTGAGTCAGAAACTCTGCTCACTCGACTGTATTCTGTGTTGTCTGTTCGTTATGTACGTTGTACTTAACCGGGAGATCAAGGTCGGGTTGGTACCGCCGTGAATATTGCTCTTTTCATTTAGGTTATATAGGACAGGGTTGGTACCTGTTTGTTTCCTATATTAGTTAAGTACTTTTGATCAAGGTCGGGTTGGTACCGCCGTGAATACTGCTCTTTTTATACAGGACAGGTTTACAACAAATTCCAGAATGGAAAGATGTGCGTGTGTGTGTTAGCCGAAGTTCAAGCTTCGACTGTCTAGTATGAGTAGTTCTCCACTGCCTCTCCACGTGCGTTCAATTATTGCGTCGGCTTGCTTTGTGCTTTTGTGCTTTGTTTTTCAATGAAGGTAATTACCCAAGGTGAAACCGACCTTCAACCATACGGTTCTTTCTTTGATGTATCTAGCATGTCGACATTGATTTAGTGATACGGGCCTCCGTGGCCTAGTGGATAAGAGCGCTGACTCTTAATCATTAGGTCTCTCACCTCCGTAGGTTCGAGCCTCGCCCGAGCCACGTGTGAGACGCCAAGTTCTGCAACGGAAGGTCAGGTGGTTTTTCTCCGGGTACTCCGGTTTTCGCCCACCTCTGATTAACGATCGGCTCGATATGAGTGAAATAATCTTGAAAAGGCCGTAAAACCCAAACCCCCCCAAAAATGATTTAGTGATACGGATGTATGCCTTGTTATGCTCTTAGGCGGCTTGGTCTTTTAAGAGTCAAAATAGATGCTTATTAAATGTTTGCGTCTTTCCGGATCATCTGTCCGTCTTAACTTTATTTTAATTGTCTCCCTTGTTGGAGGTGTTACGTAGTATCGATTTACTTTGAACTAAAGGATGTCTGCTAAATGGAATTATATTTACTGATTGCTTAGAGGGGAATGCATTTAATATTGTTATTATTGTTAATATTGTAATTGTTATTATTAGAAGCCTCTGTGGTGTAGTGATTACGCTACTCGCCTTGTAAACCAGGGGCCGCAGGATCGATCCCGGGCTTCTCCAGACTTTCGGATGAGTCTTTAAACCGAGGTCCCGTCTCCCTATGACCTTAGCTGTTGGTGGGACGTAAAACACAAACACTCACTCACTCACAATTATTATTATTATTGTCGTTATTAGTCTAGTTGTGATTCGGAAGAAGATTTTTACCTTAGTGCATTTCATCACTGTGCACAGTATTTTCACCTTTTGCCTAACTTGTACGTTTACTTTTTTTTCGTCTTTGAATAGATTCTTTTATCCTGTTATCCGGGTATCCTCGGCTCATTGCTGTATATTGTGTGCCATTTTACTTTGGTATTGACAGAATCGCCCGGTGGGTTGGTGTCATTTTGCTGGAGGAGGTCATGATTGTTTACATGTTAAATTATACTGTAAGCAAGGGGCCCTACGCTTATTGTCGAGGCGGGTCATCATTTTCGTGTAATTTCATGGTGTTGGTATTAGTCTGCATAAGTCTAAATATTGCCGTTTTTGCTCAGGGTTGGCTTGCATAGTGCCATTTAAATGTTCTTGCATCGGTGTGACATTTTTACCATAGACATGAGCCATTCTCATGTCGATATCCCGAGTGATTTAAATGCGAGATGAGTAATTGTTTAATGCTGGATTCTGGCGTTTAAGGCAGGTCCAAAAATACTCTTTATGTGTTAACTGGTCGTGTTATATTTGTTTGTTCGATTTGAGGTTTTACCTACCCGTCAGCACACTTAAGGTCATTTTGGGGACGTTGCTTCCAATTTCTTGGGGCTTTTATCCGACATTGGGATTATGTGACATCTCACGCCCTGCCGCCCAATGAATCAAAGGAATTTATATGCAGGGATGGTCTGACCCACAACCTATTGCCTAGGCAGGCTTAGACCTACTGGGTTTTTACCACTAGTCATGTGGAATCGGTTTCAGCTTGCGTTGGAGGTATCATGTCGTTTAGTCTATTTCTCCAACTGGCCGTGAGTATGCGTTTTTCCCCTTATTGCTGTTGACATTGAGAAGTGGTTGTAATTAGAGTTACGGGTTACCTTGTCGTGTGTGTGTATCACTGAGCGATACAGCCGGGTTTATTTATTTTCACAATTTCATTTATTTATTTATTTATTCATTACTGCCAATGTCGCCGTATAACACTATTGGTTGGATTTTAAGTAATTTTTAATTAGGCACCTTTTTGTAAATAAGTTCTTATTATATTATGGAATCCCGAAGCTAATGCTATGACGTAAAATGTTCTACAGAATTATTATTAGTAAGACATGTATTATTTCCAAGAAATAGCTGGCTAAATATATGTCATGGGCTTATAAGGTAATCACACAGTTGTAATGTAGAAAGTATATTTAGCATAAGCGAAATCACTATGGAAACTGTATCTTTGAATTAGCATAATAAGGTCACATGGCCTTTGGATATAAAAGAGCACTGCGCTCCTTGGGTTGGGGCTTTGAGTTATTGGTTTTTGGTTAAGTAACTAAGAAATTATGGAAACGTATTTTGAACCTGGGTAGTCGTTTGTTGTAGACATTAAAACTTAGTCACTTAGTCGTTTGTTGTAGACATTAAAACTTAGTCACTATACGAGTGTTGACTTTCTTCTTATTATACAACGCGAAGGACATGATATAGTATTACAGCCGTGGTATTTTTGGCGTTTCTCGCATGTTTTTGAGACAGGACATATAACCCACTTAATGAAGTTCATTTGGTATGCGGTCTTGATCACATATGTCTTATGATAGTTGTATTGATATGGCGGGCTCGTGTTCAGCAATTTAGCCAAGTCAATCAGGTGTTGGTTATATGCCTGTATGTTTTGACAGGTTTTTGTGTTTCAATATTATGACCCAAATGTTTCCCATAGTTTCTCGTCAGCCGATTTTGGTGGATTGTTGGCCCTTTCTTCCGCACTTTTGATGCATGAGTCTAGATGGTTTAATACGGTGTCCCTGCATCTTGTTTTTGTTTCGCACAAGATGCCGTCTATTGCCTCGTTGAGCGTGGTGGCTTCTTGTATAAGGTGAGTTTTCGGCGGTCTCGGGATCGTATATCTGTCCCGCTCAAAGAATATGTCAAAGAAAGTTTTCCAGTCTCTAGCTACGCGGGCATCATCCTTTGCTCTCGCAATTGCCTTCTCTGTCGAGTTGGACCCAGGTAGCCTGTCATCCTGCGTTGGTTTGGGTGTTGTTGTGTCACTGTCTTCATGTCAATCGTACGGCGCTGGCCTGCCGCTGCGTCCACCTGACCGACCACGTCCCCTGTTTCTGAAGGATTTTCTATACATGTTTGCAATCAACTGAATTAGCCGTCACTTGACTTGATATATTTTTTAAGGTAACCGGGCGCTAAAAGCACATAGGGGCTACCCCAATTAGCCGTTAGCTTCAGTTGGTAGTTTATATCACCGTACCGACGAGGTGATTATGCCCCCTGTAGGCGAACAAACGCTCTGATTGGTCGTTGTGGTTAAGCGTCATCTACGCTGTTTAGTTGTGTCAGTGGGTGTTCTGTTCACACGTCCAGTGTAATGTTTTGATTGGTTCTTCTCTTTGACATGTTTGGCTTATTTCTTAGCGGTGTCCTGCCTCCCTTGCCTGTATTAACATAACAAGCCTATGTACATTTCTGGTGTTCAGATGCCCAATGTCAATATATTCTCTTGTTGTTATTGACAGTGTTGCATTTCCGTTTATTGATGTTATTATTATTATTATTATTATTATTATTATTATGTTTATTATTATTATAACCGCTTTTGTTGTTGTTGCTCTGCAGTTACATGCGCCAAATTTGTTTTGTTTGGGTCCGCATTGTTTGTTTCATCAAATGACCATTTCTTCTTCACAATCATTATAAAAACATCGTTCTCTTTGTTGTTGATTTATTATTATTATTATCAATTATTATTATTATTATTATTCCGAGAGATTCCGAGAATTATCAGCCTGTATTCGAGGCTATTTTACCTCTATGTGTTTAGAATGCGTACATTGTATTTTTACCGTTTGTAAAATACGTACATGTGTTTTTTGTCAAAAAAAGCAGTTTTTATCACTGTATGTCCGCGTCTGGATCTTTCGCCAGTAGTGAAATTAATATATCTAGGTCGTCTTTCACTGGTGCAGATATCTCCTCTTTGGCGGGTTGCAATCTAGCCCTAACCAGAGAGTCACGTAGGTTTTTGGCCCTACGGAATGCAATAATGGGCTTATTGGGAAATATTCTATTTAGATATTCACTCTTTTGTATTATTTCCCAGTTTTTCATCAGTGCTGGATAGCAACCGCGAATATGTGGATTGAATGTTGTAGTAAATACCAGTGGTGTGCGTTAATTTCGTTTGTTTCTATTCTCCTCCAGGTATAAGTTTCTTTTCCGATGACTGACTTATTCGAACGCTTTGCCAAATTCCTCCTCAGAGTAGCCTCTGAGTAGCAGTTTCTCTTTGAAGAGGTTCGCTTGTTCCGTGTAATCTTCAAGGTTCGTTGCCGTCCTGACGAACCGTATTAATTCTTCTTTTATCAGGCCATGAAATACTGATTGTGGGTGGGATGATTGTCTATGGATATATTGGAATTTCTCACTAGGTTTTACATATGGTTTAAAATCAAGGATATTATCCTTGCTAAACCGTTTTCCTTTGAAGACCACCGTGTCAAGGAAAACTCCGTGTGTTTGTGACATGTTGTATTTAAACTTGAGGTTCTTGGGGTACAACATAAATGTTAGAAAACAGACTGCATGCATGGTGGTTAACCCGATCACGGTTGGCAACTTTGCTTCCCTCTTTGATTGCCCAGCGATGGGTCGGGCTTAAGATTATATGACGGTTCCAGCGTAAAAGCATAAATGGAATTTTATTTTATTTTAGTATTCTTTATGCTGGTTGGCGCCTGATGCTCCGTCTTTGGTCGGGCCCCTCGGAGTCTAACTGTTGGTTTTCTTTTGCTCCAACAATTCTGTTGTTGTATGCTGTCGAGTCCTCAACCTTGTTTCATCTTTGTAGTTTTTTGATTTGTATGTTCTCGGAGATGTTACACTGATGAGTTAGGAAGCCTTAATGCGGCCTAAACAAAATTAGTGTATACCGCGACAGAGGTAAGGGCGAGGATTATGGCCATGTAATATCGATTTAAGCCCCCCCCCCCCCCCCCCCCAGTGGAATTCTTTCCACTAACCGTTCCAAGGCGGTTCTTCTGTGGCTGTTTATTTATGTTGTTGTTTGTTACTTACTGTGTGTATCACTTGTGTCTTTTTATTTTGGATGGCCATTTGGCCATTTTATGGGAAAGTAACTGTCCTTATGGCCTTCCGTTGTTTAGGTTTCCATTATGGTCTGGTTGCTTCATGTTTGTGTTTCTTTCCCTTTGGTGTCTTTGATGGGTGGAGTAAGCTAATTGTACCGATTCCTGATCTTTGTTTTACTTCTACTTTGAGTGTGGGGTGCATTTGATTTGCCTTTTCAAGGAAGGAGATTGCCTCCATTTCACTGCCTGTATATAATACAAATACGGCATCCCGAAATCTCAGCCATTTGAATATTTTGCCGTCCGCTGAGGCAAGATATTTTTCCTCAAGGTAATAAATGACTATGTCGCAGATTGCTGGTGAGGCTTTGTGTCCCATTTTTATCCCCACGTTTTTAAAAAATTGTGGGGATATTGTTATCGCCTCTGTCCGTCTCTCCGTCTGTCCGTTTGTCTGTCCGGCTATCTCCTCCTAAACCGTTAGCCGGAATTCAACCAAATTCGGTATGCAAGTTGCTTACATGAATGGCTTGCGCAAGAGCACATTTTTTTTGTCCCCGCCCCCAGGGGCCCTGGGGAGGGGTCAAAAGGTCAAATATCAATAAAATTCAATTACAAAGTCAATTTTGAAGATTTTGATGCCAAACTTTGCACATGTACTTAGTTATGAAAAAAGTAAAACATATTGAACGGGATTTTGGCTGTGACCCCTAGGTCACGCCCTGGGGGTCGGACTTGGGGGGTCGGGGGTCAAAATTAAAGTTTTTCAGAACATAGTCATGTTGCATATCTATGCGAAGGGGATAATGGGTAGAATAAACTACAAGTAAAATTTTGACCCTGGGGTCAGATTGGGGCCCTGGGAGAGGGGTCAAAGGGTCAAAATTTAAGTTTTTTGGAACATAGTCATGTGGCATATGAAATTCAAGGGTATGATTAGTAGAATTTAATACAGGTAATATTTTGACCATGGAGTCAAATTAGGGCCCAGGGTGAGGGGTTTTCGGTACTTGGCCCCTCTGTAGAAAGCGTGGGGATTTGCGATGGCGCGCCATCGACAGTATTCTAGTTATAATTAGTGCCCCTGTGGGGACGTGTATTCGCTCGACTTTTCGTATGAAGTCCAAGGTATCTTTAATGTATGTGTGTTGTTGTAGCACAAATGGCTGTAGAAAAAAATCGACATATTCAGATATCCTTTCAACAGGGCAGTTGTTCGCTGAGATTATAGGTCTGGCCTTCGTTGGCGGATCAGAGTGGATTTTGTTTAGCAAGTATAACTCAGCTGTTTTGATATTTTTAATTTCCATTGGTGATAGGTAATTGAAGTGTGATTTGGTAATCTCCCCGCGCGTTCGATAGCATTTCTAATAGTGTTTTGTTAACACAATCTAAAACGTTCTCAGTTATATCATCCCCCATTTCCGTGTAATGCGCACATGATTGTAGTTGTCGCATTCCTTCTCTAATGTACTGTTCCTTATCAATTACTACGGTACAGTTACCCTTAACACACTTTTTTATAATTATATATTTGTTCTTTTGTAATCTGCAAAGCACATGTTTTAGCCGGCGTAAGAAATTCCCTGTTACACGTTTCTTGAAACGCCTATTTTTGTGTATGTTTTGCCATGCATTTTTGACCATTCTTTGTTCGTTGAGGCGTTTATTGCTATGCAGGTTTGCTAGTTCGATTTTAGTTGTCGTGAGGTAATTTTCTAATGACACGTTCTGTGAGGGGGCGTCTGTTTTCTTTCTTTCCTTCGTGTTGAATAGTTCTTTTTTTCGACATTTTTTGTTTCATGAGCCCATAGTTTTGTTCTCATTCTTTGTGCGAAGTCATCGAAGTCATTTATCAGCTCCCTTGTGGTAGGTGGGGAGGGGGTAGGAACAAATTTTAAGTTTTTGCTTAGCACCATGATCTCGTCATCAGTGAGTGTTATTTTTGATAAGTTTTTGACGTAAGATCTAGCAGTGTCGATCTTGTCTGAACGACTCTGCAGAGCTTTGTTTCTTTTCTTCACTCTACGTCTCTGCTTTTTTCGCCTTTTATATTTGTGTACTTTGTATTCTGTGCTATGCATAGTGTGGTTAAGGCTGTAGGTTTCCTTTAGTTTTTCATTTGTCACTGTGTGTTCAGGGCGGTCACTTTCCCTTTGATTTTCATTTGTGACAGATTTGTTTGTTATTAATTGACATCTATTTTGGTGACTGCTGATCATTCAGTATTCCATGTATGATGTTAGATATTTGTGCGTTGCTTAAATAGGGTATACCCTTGTTTTCTTCTCTTACTGTGTCCGTTTTGTTTGTTTGGGTAAGTTCATGGGATAATCGTTTGTTTTCGAGGTTTTCGTTTTTCAACATATTATCATTGTTCGACACCGTCATCGTGTTTATTAATTTCGTTCCGTTTTGTTTATATTTATCGTTTGAGAGCAGCATGTTCGCGCATTCATTAATGTGTTGTGTTTTTTTTTTCATTTTCATTTTCCATGTTCGTCATTATTTTTGTTGCGCAGTGCGCATTTTCCTGATCATCCCCTTGTGTACGGGGCACACTTGAGGCGCAGGAGAACACGACACTTTCAAGCTCATCCTGTCAGTAAGAGCTGAAGCTTACATTCCCATTTGTTCTTTTTCCATTAGATACAGGTCCACAGTTCGTTCACACTTATTAGAGAGCCTCATGTCTGGGTCGGTTTGAGGTTTTTGGGGTGTGGAGTGGGGTACTGAATATGTGTCCCTGTATTGTGTGTTTACACAGGCTTCAGCTTTAGCTTTCATTCCCCAAGTTGTGTTTTCTTGTGACGTGAAGGGGGAGAATATGGCTGATATTTCTTGCTCCGTCAGGATATTGCACTGATTCCCATGTTCACCGTTATTCTTGGTGGGGGTTAATTTAATTTCCGCATTTTGTGTATTGTTTTTTTTTGCGGTTTGCTGGTGCCTATTTATTGCTTCCGCTTGCCTAGAGCAGTGTCCGTTTATCCAGATGTCTGTTATTAAATTGCTACAGCTTTCCCATTTTTTCACATTGATAGTGAGACACTCCTTTTCAGTGGGGGTTTTGTGTAATGTCTCATTTCTGCTTTTTTATCCCCGACCGAATAGGTTCGGGGGATATTGCGATCAGCCTGGCGTCCGTCCGTCTGTCCGTCCGTAGACGCAACCTTGTGATGGCCATAACTCCTATACCCTTTGAGATTCATTCATGGTTCTTGGTACAGTGGTTCACAAGGCTGAGACGGCGTGTCATGCGCAAGAACCAGAACTCTGGATGCCATACTTTTTGAGTTATCTCCCCTTTTAATAAAATGACTATTTTCTGATGGCCACAACTCCAATACCCTTTGAGATATATTGATGGTACCTGGCACAGTTGTTCACAAGGCTGAGACCGTGTGTCATGCACAAGAACCACAACTCTGGTTGTCATGGTTTTTGAGTTATCTCCCCTTCCAATAAAATAAAGTGACTACCTTGTGATGGCCATAACTCCAATACCCTTTAAGATATATTGATGATACCTGGCACAATTGTTCACAAGGCCGAGACGGTGTGTCATGCACAAGAATGACAACTCTAGGTGCTATGGTTTTTGAGTTATCTCCCCTTCCAATAATATATAATTACTAGTTTGTGAAGGCCACATCTCCAATAAACTTTGAGATATATTGATGGTACTTGGTACAGTTGTTTATGAGGTTAAGCAGGTGTGTCACATGCAAGAACCACAACTCTAGGTGCCCTGGTTTTTTAATTATCTCACCTGACAATAAAACCTTGTGATGACCACCACTCCAATACCCTTTGAGATACATTGATGGTACTTGGCACAATTGTACACAAGGATGAGACGGCGCTTCATGCCTCAGAACCACAACTCTCGGTGCTATGATATTTGAGTTATCTGCCCTTCCAATATAACAGTATGACCACCTTGTGATCACCGTTACTTCCATTACCCTTTGAGATATATTGGTGGTACTTGATGCAGATGTACATGAGGTTAACCAAGTGTGTCATGCTAAAGAATTACAACTCCGGGTGCTCTGGTTTGTGAGTTATCTCCCCTGACAATATAACCTTGTGATGACCATAATTCCAACACCCTTTGAGATGTATTGAAGAAACTTGGCGTATTTGTATACAAGGTTCAGAAGGGGTGTCATGTGCAAGAACCACAACTGTTGGTGCTGTGGTATTTGAGTTATCTACCCTTCCAATATAACAGTATGACCAGCTTGTGATAACCACATCTCCAATACCCTTTGGGACATATTGATGGTACTTTGTACAGAAATACATGTGCTTAAGCAGGCATGTCATGCGCAGGAACCACAATTCTGAGTGTCCTGGTTTTTTAGTTATCTCCCCTGACAGTATAATCTTGTGACGGCCATAACTGCAATACTTTTGTGATATACTGCTGGTTTAATTCTGGTGCACTTTCTATTGGTGAACAATCTTCTGAAAGCCATATTGGCTTTTGGTCGGGGGATTCGCCATCTCTTCTGATGGCTGTTTTTAGTTGTTTGCAGAGTACCTTGGAATAACCGATTTCCCTCGGTCTTTTCCCAAATTTATTTAGTTTCCATTCTCTCTTTTAGCCATGTTTTTCTTTTCATGGCATATTGCCTCTTCGGTGGCTTTTAGTCTAGTTTGAAAGGTTTTGTATTCATTTTCAGCAAAGTTTTCGCTTAAATTGTACATTTCATTTTTTTATGATTCTGGCTCGGTCTCGAAGGTCAGATTTTCTGTGTTGCCAGAATTCAGCCAGTGTTTTTGTGACCATTATGGAGAACTCCTTTGTGATTTCATTTATTTGTAGCTGAAATTTTGTTTGGTTTAAACTGTAATTTATTTGTATCATATCATATATAACATGTAAAGATTACAAACAATATACATGTATTTATTTTCAATGCTGCTGGGGGTTCCACGGGGAGGAGAAAGGGTATTTACCAAATGAAGAATGGGTTGTCATCTCAACAGAAGTATCAAGAATTTTATGTGGTCACCAAGTAGTGTTTTCGACTTACATATCATAATTAATCTATTTTAAGAGACATTTGGTCGAGCATGCCGACAAAAGTTATCTTCGACCATTCTGTATTTAAGGAAACAGCTGCTTGAAAAGATTTAGGAAGTAAAACGCTTTGTTCTTATAATGAAGTTTTGCACAGCTAAGAAAAGCCTCGTATTTTGTACAAAAGGATAGTTCTGGATTGCCAAAGAGTAGTACATTAAGAGTCGGCTGGCACAGTTCAGATACCTTATTTAGAAGTTCCTGTCTAGAGTTTGCAAAGCGAGCGCATAAGAAAAAGAAGTGGTGAGTGTGTTTTACTGTTCCACAGGTACATGTAGGACTGTCAGTGATATTCTTGGAGAACAGATGTTCTTTTAATGAACTACATTTTGTTCTTAACCTAGCATGGTGATTTCACTTATTTGTAGCTGAAATTTTGTTTCATGAAGGAATGGGACTGAAAGGTATCTGTTAGCGACCTGAAGATGTTCGTTGGTGGCTCATTTGCCATAAAATGCGTTCCAAGCATTTTTACATGGTGAGCGGCAGTTGCCTGTTTTATGCTTATTTCTTTATACACCTTCATTGTATTTGAGGTGTTTATTCCATAGTTCCGTGTATTCACACAGATATGGTCGATTAAGTCAGCAAAGCAGGGGTCCTCAACCCTAGCAAGACCTGGAAGGTCATTGACGCTAGTTAAGGAGTCCCTACCCTCGGCATAATCTGGGTGCCTGATCATACAAGTTTTAAGTGGGGTGTGTAGGTGTCTGACCGGAGAAGAGGTCCCACTTTGCCTCGGACTACCCACATGCCCAGATAGTGGAGTAGACCCGGGTAGTCTCACCCCGAGTGTTTTTCTGCGCGTTTCTTTGTTCTCAGATTGTTGCATGTTATGTTGCATGCTTGTATTAAGTTGTTGAGGAAGAGGCATAAAATGCTCGGCTAAGCCTCATGCTTGGTTAAACCTCGCATTTTATCCCTTTTCCTCCATTCATCTAATAAATTCATTTAAACATGAACACTAATGTAAGTTCCCCTATTTAGTAAATGAACTGAATCTGTATTCTTGTCTCCTTACCTGGCTGGGATAACTGTTCAGTCAGGTTCAAAGATGGTGTAGTCTTGGACTTGGCCTGTGTAGTCTTGGACTGGGACTGTGTAGTCTTGGACTGGGACTGTGAAGTCTTGGACTGGGACTGTGTAGTCTTGGACTGGGACTGAGTAGTCTTGGACTGTGACTGTGAAGTCTTGGACTGGGACTGTGTAGAGCCTCTAGGGCCTCTACCTCGGCTAGCAGTGTGTCATCATCAAGCTCACTTGTCTCTTTTGTCACAGCAGCTACAATATTTTTGTAAAACAATAAATAACTAGAATGGCACGTCATCGCAAATCCCTATGCTTGCTTCACAAATAACAACATGTACATGTACTTGCAATTGAATCTGACTGACATGTGACCTTTTGACCCCTCCCCAGGGCAAAGAGTTTTCTTGTATTATATTCTACTAATCATCCTCTTCGATATGATTTGCAACATGACTATGTTCTGAAAAACTTAAATTTTGACATTTTCACCCCTGCCCCAGGGCCACAATCTGACCCCAGGGCCAAAATTTTAATTGTATTATATTCTACTAATCTTCCCCTTTGATTTGATATGCCACATGACTATGTTCCAAACAACTGTAATTTGACTCCCCACCCCCACAAGTCCGAGCCTGGGGCATGACCCAGGGTCGCATCAAACAATCCTGTTCAATATGTTTTACATATTTCATTAACCATTACTTCTGCAAACTATGGTATCAAATGGTATCAAAATCTGTAAGATTTACTTTTAAATTGAGTTTTATTGATATTTGACCTTTTGACCCAACCCCATGGCCCCTGAGGGTGGGGCCAAAAATACATGTGCTGTCATGCAATCAACCCAGACACTAAATATGGTTGGATTCCAATTAATAGTTTAGGCAGCATAACAGATGCACGGACAGACAGACAGGCGGAGGCAAATATAATATCCCCTTCGCTAAAGCATGAGGATAATAACAAAACACAAAAAAATGAGAATCTGTCTGATGGTTGTCCACAGAGATCAACCCGCCTTACAGTGGAGATATCCGTTAAAATTAAACTCGGGTACCACTCACTGTAAGAAAATCATACAGGAGGTCTCTGGGCTTGTTTCCAGTCTCACTCTATCAACATCTCTAGAAAATGCTATAAACAAAAAAATAAAGTCAAACTGTGAATTAACCTTTTTATAACACAGTTCCTTATAACATAATTTTGAATAAAAAAGTCAAAAGATGGATCTTACAGATGTATAGATTATACAGAATAAACTGACTGTCATTTTCTCTGTATAATTCATGCATTTTTGTAAACAAGCACTGTTTATGCTATAGACACCAACAATAGTGCTATAAAGAGGCTGTGGTGTACATATATCAAAGAAGTGTGCTTAGTTATAGAGGATCTTACATGAATGTTTATGTATTATTGAATTTATTAAACGAGTTGAGGAAAAGGGATTAAAATGCTAGGCTTTCCTCACCTCACATTTAAACTGCATTTTATTCAGGATTGTGTACAAAAATATCAATATTCCGCCATTAGTAAAGGCGACGTCGTTAATGACGTCGTATATGTAACGTTACGGCTAATTTGCATATTTAATCCACTCGTGAATTATCGAAAATATTACATGGCGTTGTTACACCCTCAGAAGCAAAGTCATATGATAAATTCCAAACAATATAGTCTAAGAAGACTAGTATCTTTATCTCTCCTTAACCTTGAATCTGTTGTAATAGAACTGACCTGAAGCAATGCATCCCATAATTATGTTGATTTTTATATCCTTCTTAAATAAATGTGGTCCAACAGTGATTTGTTGAGTAATAAATCAGAGTTACAAGTGCATAGCAGCAGTGATTTTTGTACTTGTTTGTTTGATTTGCGGTTTAACGTCCACGTCAACACTGTGTAGATCATTTTGGAGACGTTGCTTCCAATTTTGTGGGGCTTTTACCTGACATTCAGATGAATATGACCACACTTTAGTACTGGTAAACTACTTGCAAATGTATTTTGGTATCCAATGTCAATAGGGTCAACTCCTTTGCTACTAAAGAGCAAATTCTTTCCTTTAACAGTAGACCCATTTTTATGCAGGAAAGAGTTTGTAAAAAAGCCAACAGAAAGTCCCAAAAGTTGTTTCCCTTTGTAAAGATGGGAAAAAAATCTGCCATTTGTATCAATTTCACTTTATGTAAAAATGTACGAGTAACACAATAAAAAGGCAGTTTTTGCTTCACTTTTCTGCCCAATGAAATGTACAACAATCAATTGCCACTCCTTTATACTGCCCACATGGCACCCTGTGTTTAGAATTTTCTTCTTTTTTACAACGTAGTACATGTAGTATCTATGGTGTCTGGCAGTGGTACAGAAAATGACAAGTACCTTTTTCTGGTGGCCCGTCTCTTTTAATTAGGGTTGACACATTTGGTAAGGATTTACTCTTTGTCTTAGGCGTACACTGAACTGGGTGTCGGGGCTGAGTCTTTTCCCCACGTCTCTGCTGCAAGGCAGCTCTTCCATCTGGGAAACTTTCAACAAACCACTGGAAACGATATTATCTCACTGTAACATTGTCTTGAAAAAATACGTGTTTACATAATTATAAATGGCATAAATTAAGAATAGTCATTAGAAAACTTCTATAGTTGTCTGTATCAGTGACTAAACCCTACAACAGGACTGCAAGTGAACATAACCACACTTATTAGAACCGCACATCATTGGAGGGCTGAAAACTTCAAAGCCAACAACAAGTACTAAGTTCTCATCCTTCTACCTGTCGCTGGCCAAGCACCTGCCCTACCTGAACATGTTGAATTAGAGGTTACTCAGGTAAATACTTATTCTAAAGAAGACTGTTACCAGACCAGATTCTAAACAGGGTCATCCTGATATTCATTTCAACAAAGTTGGAATGAGTTCTTGTACCCAGCCTGGCAAAACCTGTTATATCATCTACAGTAACTTAGGTAATATTATATGATGTCTCACCTGAGAATGTAATAATGTCATGTAATGAATTTGATAATCCACTAGTGGATTACATATGCAAATTAGTTAGATATGGCCTGTAACGCTATATGTACTATGTCCTTAATGGCGTCGCATTTACAAATGGGGGAATATTGACATTTTTGTGAATAAAGTGCATTTTAAATGTCATATGGTAAATAGAAGCTTGCATTTGTACTGATGTATTGTTGAATTTAATAAACTTGTTGAAGAAAAGGAATACAATGCTTGGCAAGAACTCGCATTTTATCCCTTATCATCAACTCCTTTAATAAATTCAATAATACAGGAACACTCATGTAAGATTCTCTAAAACGTGTAATGAGACATTGTTACTGGCATGCTAGGTCATGTCGCCATCTGTGACAACCATATGTTTTCTATGGAACGTCTTCAGCGATAAAATCTGATTTAAAGTGGTTATGATAAACAAATCCTACATTCGAGGTAATTTTTATAATATTTACATTTCCGGTGTAAAGCCTAATGTAAACCAAAAGAAAACAGTGTAGTACTTACTTACATGAACGCACAGAATCACATGATTTTCAGTGAAGTGAACTGACGTCAGTATAAACCCCTGTTCTCTACGGGCGTGGGTGACGTCAACGCTCTTCCGCTTTGTGAAGAAAAACAGCGTGTAAATGTTTTTTTCAGCTCTAAAAATTTGTCCTTCCAGCATTTTTTCGTCCTGTGATGAGGGGCACAGAATGTAAATATAGAAAATAAACTAAATTTTTGTGCTTTTCATGAAAGTATTAACGACAGCGGGTCTCTAACAAAGCTAACATGAATTGCTTTGGGGATAATTTTACATGCGACCCACTGTGTTCATACTTTCATGAACAGCTGAAAAATAAAATTCATTTCTTAATGAAATTTATGAAACTTACCACTGAAGGCTGGCCCCCACCCATCGGGGCTTGAAGAAATATATGGGCTGCATGATGCTTCCAAGCAGAGCTGAAACTGATCCGCACAAGAGTACTGGTAAACCGCTGAGAGGATCTAAGCCTGCCCAGACAGGATGGTGCGAGTCAGACCGTCCATGCTTACAAACCCTTTTGGTTTCACTGGGTGCTAGGCCTTCAGATGTCGTATCATCTCAGTGTCGGGTAAAAGTCCAACAAAATTGGAAGCAGCGTCTCCAAAATGACCTTTACTGTGTTGATGGGGAGTTAAACCTCAAACGAAACCACAGAAGGTTAGTTTAATAAATTTAATATGAAACTAGATCGCACAGTCGATGGTATACCATCGCAAATACCCGCTATTTCTATGAATGACAATATTGATATGGCAAAGTCATACTTTTTGACCTTTGACGTTGGGGCCATGTAGGGGTCAAGGTCATAAAAAGTAGCCTACTGCCATTTACACACCATGTACTATCCACATGCAAAGTTTCAAAAGTGTAACTTCAGTGGTTGCAGAGGAGATCCATTTACAAGAAATGTGACGGACGGACGGACGGACGTTCTCACGGATGTATACTTATGTGGCTATTTTTGGCAGGATTGATACTTAAGTGGCTACTTTTAGCCACAGAAAAGAAGTATTTTCGGTGTCTAACGGAATAAATCCCATTGACTGACACTGATTCTGTCCATTTACATAGCCACCTAACTATACATTTGTTAGTGCGGACAGACAGACGGACGGACAGATGTCCACTCAACTCTAGTACGAAAACAATATACTCGATTTTTCTTCCAAAAAGTGGGTATAATTAAATCAAGCTGGACTGACTGACCCCGAGTGTACTTAGTCAGAACAACCGGGACGGAAAGTTTTCTTAAAACCTGAGAACAAGAGACGATTTTGGTCTGTCTAACAACAGGAAATTCAAATGATTTAAATCTATTTTTAAAAAGAAATGCTTTTTCCGATGTACTAACTCTCAGCTGTCGCTTATTGTCATTCAGATTTCCCGAGCCAATATTGCCTCCTTCCCTCTCGACACCAACCAAAAGAACTGTGACATAGCCAAGATCATTGGCCAAACTGTGTGCTGTAGAAACCTCTCACTTGTGGTTGTGTTGGCTGTTGTATCCCGGCTGAATTAGCTGCCTGCAGGGCAATGGCATGAACATCATCATGTGTCAGTGCTCGTTTACATGTACCTCCTTTCTTTGCCAATTTTAACTTCACTGCCTCTTCTGAAGACCTAAACACATAGTAGTGTCCCTCCTTTGGAAACTTTGGTATGTCCATCTTGAATCTGAAAGGCAATATATATTTTATATGTACTAAAGTTTGTCAGAAGGGTTAGGCCTTCAGTTTTGGTGATGATGATACAAGCTGACATTTTTAGTCTATACAGTTTATTGTACATATGACCACACAACTCGGGTTTGTTTGATTTGAGGTTTAACGTCCCCGTCAACACTGTAAAGGTCATTTTGGAGACGTTGCTTCCAATTCAATTTCGTGGACTTTTACCCGACATCGAGATGAAATGACTTCTCGAGCCCTGTCTCCTAATGAAACCAATAGGGTTTATAAGCATGGACGGTCCGACTCGCACCACTTTACCTGGCAAGATAAGATATTCTATATTTACCAGTACTCGTGTGCAGGTCGGATTCAGCTCTGCGTGGAAGCATCATACAGCCCATATATTTCTTTAAGCCCCTATAGGCGGGGGCCGAAATCGGGTTTGATCCCGTGTCAGGTCAGGTATGGTAATGACGATTTTTTCTTCATTTTCTTTCTTTAAACTGATTCTGTGATGGGTCACATTTTACCATTACTCATGCGAGAGGCCCCTGGTTCGATTCAACAACAACAACATGGCTTCCTGATGGCTGTGATTATTTGCAGATGCAAACACGCTCTATGGCATCATCTTCAGGGTGAATCTCCAAATGTGGGCCAAAAAGTGCACAGTCGTTACGATTACAGTGTAGGCTTTCATCCTGAAAATCTGATGTGTACATAATGTACACCTGCCAGTAATGGTCAAATTTGCCTGATCACATTATACATGTAGATAGATATTTTAGACAGACAAATAAACTTACTGACAGTCGAAAAAAAAAACAATGAGTATACTGACAGACGGGTGTCGAGTCAACGCTGGCTCAACGTCATACCATCGACATCCACTCCAACTCACTTGAATGTCACATGCCCGTTGAGATGAGAGAGAGAGAGAGAGAGAGGTTGTTCAAATTCATCCTGTCAGTCAGAGCTGAAGCTTACATTCCCATTTGTTCTTTTTCCATTAGATACAGGGCTTAGTTCCACAGTTCGTTCACCCTTATCAGAGAGCTTCGTGTCTGGGTCGGTTTGAGGTTTTTGGGGCGTGGAGTGGGGTACTGAATATGTGTCCCTGTTTTGTGTGTTTATACAAGCTTCAGCTTTAGCTTTCATTCGCAAAGTTGTGTTTTCTTGTGACGTGAAGGGGGAGAATATTGCTGATATTTCTTGATCCGTCAGGTTATTGCACTGATCCCCATGTACACCGTTATTCTTGGTGGGGGTTAATTTAATTTCCTCATCTTGTGTATTGTTTTTTGCGGTTTGCTGGTGCCTATTTATTGCTTCCGCTTGCCTCGAGCAGTGTCCGTTTATCCAGGTGTCTGTTATTTAATTGCTACAGCTTTCCCGTTTTTTTCACATTGATAATGAGGCACTCCTTTTCAGTGGGGGTTTTGTGTAATGTCTCATTTCTGCTTTTTTTTAGTTTGTTTGCAGATTACCTTGAAATAACCGATTTCTCCGGTCTTTTCCCAAATTTATTAAGTTTCCATTCTCTTTTTTTAGCCATGTTTTTCTTTTCATGGCATATTGACTCTTCTGTGGCTTTTAGTCTAGTTTGAAAGGTTTTGTATTCATTTTCAGCAAAGTTTTCGCTTAAATTGTATATTTCAGTTTTTATGATTCTGGCTCGGTCTCGAAGGTCAGATTTTCTGTGTTGCCAGAATTCAGCCTGTGTTTTTGTGACCATTATGGAGAAGTCCTTTGTGATTTCATTTATTTGTAGCTAAAATTTTGTTTCATGAAGGAATGGGACTGAAATGGTCCTATTTAAGGTATCTGTTAGCGACCTGAAGATGTTCGTTGGTAGCTCATTTGCCATTAAATGCGTTTCAAACATTTTTACATGGGTTTTATGCTTATTTCTTTATACACCTTCATTGTATTTGAGGTGTTTATTCTATAGTTCCGTGTATTCACATCGATATGGTCGATTATGTCAGCAAAGCAGGGGTCCTCAACCCTAGCAAGACCTGGAAGGTCATTAACGCTAGTTAAGGAGTACCTACCCTCGGCATAATCTGGGTGCCTGATCTCTCAGATTGTTGCATGTTATGTTGCATGCTTGTATTAAACACTGCGCGACAATTAAGAACATTCCACTTGTCGGCAAATACTCTGAACCCACAAGCATGCAACATAACAGGCAACAATCTGAGAAAAAAGAAACGCGCAGAAAAACACTCGGGGTGAGACTATCCGGGTCTACTCTACTAACTGGGCATGTGGGGGGTGCCCGAGGCAAAGTGGGACCTCTTCTCCAGTCAGACACCTACACACCCCACTTAAAACAGGTAATTCTTTGATGAAACACGCATCTTTTATCTTAAACTAAACTCATCACTGCCGTTCTTCTTGCACGGCAGAAAAGAACTTACCAAAAAAAAAAGTCGCGCCTCTTAAAAAGAAAACTGCGACCCCTGTAAACTATCTGAATATTTACCAGTGACTCGTGTCTAGTTCAGAAGACTCGCTACATCAAAGAGATATGGCGGATGGGTCTATTTTACTCTGGGTAATTACCGACATTGATACACACAAGAACAAAGCGTGTACACGCCGACTTGCTACTTAAATACACTTTGAGGAGCAGTATCTAGGCGAATGCCAGTCGAAGTTGAGACTTTGACTGATGCAGACACATTTTTCTTGCAGAAGAGTGTGGTAAAAAGCGTCGAAGTATGAACTTTGGCTAATGCACACGCATCTTTCCCCTTGGAAATTTGTCATCAAAAAGAGCAATATTCACGGCGGTACCAACCCGACCTTGCTCAAAAGTTCTTAAGCAATAAAGGAAAAAAAAACAGGTACCAACCCTGTCCTATATATATAAATAGAGCAATATTCACGGCGGTACCAACCCCACCATGCTCAGTTAAGTACAGCGTACATAAAGTATGGGCAACACAATATACAATCGAGTGAGTAGAGTTGCTGCTTCACCACGGAACTGCCAGTGGTTTTAACCACTATACGTAATTTAATCTACAGGGCACATCCATTCTGGTAAATTGTGTTGTTATATATATATATATATAAAACAATATATGTGCAAGCCTTATCTTTAACACTACTATCTTACAAGTGTGTATGTTATGTGTCTTGTCACGATAAAGAAAAACAACGCTGAGCTGGAAAAAAATCGTTGTGTCTTTATTTGCAACTGATTAAGAGAAGCCTACTTTTCAAAAACGCGTTCTTGCTTAATCCAGCTATTGTCTGCTGGAGTAAGGACATATGCGAGCAAATAGAATTATATTAAAAGGTATATCAACATCGCTTACATACAGATATACTAAGGTGTAGAAACTAGCACCAATACACAAGGAAATAAAGGGTAGTTCTCAGTATTAAACACTGCGCGACAGTAAAGAACATTCCGATTGTCGGCAAATACTCTGGACCCACAAGCATGCAACATAGCATGCAACAATCTGAGAACAAAGAAACGCGCAGAAAACACTCGGGGTTAGACTATCCGGGTCTACTCCACTAACTGGGCATGTAGGTAGCCCGAGGCAAAGTGAGATCTCTTCTCCGGTCAGACACCTACACACCCCCACTTAAAATAATAGTCCCAAAGGTGGTCTTGATATAGGAATTCAACTGTAACGTGTTTTAATTGCACAATATTTGCTTTGGATCCTAACAACCATGTTGTAAAGAGGCTGTGGTGTACTGGTATGAAGCTAAAGCTACATCTAGTGAAAAAGCATTATGAGGATACACAAGCAAAAAGTCTACAAATCTATTCTACATGTAAGCCGAATCATGAGAAATCATCTTATGGCACAGATGTATGAGTTTAGGATTGTCATTTGAGACTAAACTGCACTGATATGCATGCTCATTGAATCTAATTTGTCATGATCTGGCTTAGGTAACTATCACCAGAAAATCTCACCGTTTTATCCTGTAAAAAGGCATAAAAGAAAACAATTCCTGATAATTTACAAAATGAAATACATCATCCAAAAAGAACAGAATTTCTTGCACACCAGACAAGGAAATCCGTGATTTTACCCTGGGATAGAAATATATGTTCTGACCCTGGTGTTCCGACCCAATATCGAATATTCCCGCGTGTTTGATAAATGCACTGGTTGAATACGACCTCGTATGCGCCGTCGTTAAGGTTGACGTCATGCACGTTACGTGACGTCACTAAACATTCCTGTAGTGTCATCACAATATGGCGGACGTTGGTAACCGAAGTGACTACAACATTAAAAATCCGCGCTAAAAATGGAGGGTATGCAAGAAAAAGAATCCTATCTGGGTGTGTGGGGTGGATAGAAAAATCAGTCCCTCGGGATCACTGTCCGGCATCACTCGGCAAGCCTCGTGATGCCGGACAGTGACCCTCGGGACGGATTTTTCAGCATGTGATAATGTATTTATTATCACCAAGAAAATGAAATTAATTCGCAGTTATATTATATCTGGACAAGTAAGCTTTATCAGGTCAACGTTTCATTTTTATCAATGACCCTGACTGCTGGAAAATTTAAGCAAAAATGTTATTATTATAGGAAAACTGGAAAATTTGCATGAAAAAAAAATCATAGAAAAGATTTTGCACAGCTGATACTAAATACTAAACTGATTCTTGCGCTCCAGAATGTTGAGACGCACTGCAGACAATGGATAATTGATTGTAAATTGCATATTTAAAAAGTGCACGAGGATAAACTGGTAAATGAAATACCAGATCTCTGTCATCTGATATCAAGTTTATTAGGTTCGGCTTCGAGAACATGTGTAGAGTCGCTCGGCAAGCATCGCGATTCTACAAGGATTCTCGAAGCCTTGCCTGATGAACTTAATGCCAAAAGACAAAAACCTGGTAGTCTCTATTTAGACATCATCTATTATGTAGTCCCATATCTGACTGTCAACCGCAATAGACAACTAGAAATTTTTTCAGCGGAAAACAATGTCCCCCCGCCATAAATATATCTTAAACACCCATTTGACTTAAATAACTAGGTTAAAGTCACCAAAATGTAAGCTGCAAACAAGCCATTTTTTGCCCAAAACTGCGGTTTTCGCGAGAGCCTGTGACCTTTAGAAAGCAGTCATTTAAAAGCTCAGATCACCAAACAAAGGAGCAGTCTCTATAAGGCTATTTTCATGGCCACAACCGATTTCCTTTAAACTTTGTAGCTTCAATTTGGTACATATTGACTGTCTAATGGTGAATTTTTAGACTCTTTGGTCCACTGGTTTTTGCTGTATACACTATTAAAGTGGGTGAGGTAATGTCACCCCATCAAGGGTATACCAACAAAAATGCTATTATTTTTGTTCAAAGTGCATGACTGGAGGCGATTTTTGCCGTATGCTTACTACCCTTTTAGGCATAACAGTTGGTGATAACAGTCTTATAAATATCAAACAAGAGAAGAGTTTATACGCGCTTGTAAGTTGTACCCAAATATTAGTAACTTTTATTCCCAACTTTACGAAAAACGACAACACCTTTACAGTTTTCAACTTATTTCAAAGATCTTTCATAAATATAATGTTGATGTAATAGTCATTCTAGGTATATGTCAGAATTATTGTTAGTTCATGAAACTGAAAGAGTTACCTGCCCCTGAAATTGTATTTTACCCATTTTTTTAAATCGGAGTGCATTTATCCGTTAGTAGTACTCACAACTTTATTTGAAAGTGAACCAACCGATTCCATGCACATATTATTAAATAGATGTGGACAAGGAAGTCATTTGATTTAATAGTGCTTGCTAGTATTTCTTTTTTTTTTTTTTTTTTTTTGGTTATTTATGAACTCTTAATTTCCAGGTGCAAATTGAACATTTGTCAACTGTTAAACATTTTTGACCACCAAAGCAGGCTTTGCTCATGTTGTGGAACCTCATTTTAGACTGATACTGTGCTTAAATATAAGCCCGTATGGTCTCACGACATGTTTAAGAATTTGTTAATTTACTGATCTTCCTCTGAATCGCTAGATGTACTCCATGTGTCAACAGCAGCATCATAAACAAAATCAATATGTTCCCGGCTTGGTTTTGCTTCACTATTTTCTGTTTTGTTCCGGTAATATCCCAAATACCAGAGAACAGAAGCCACATGTGCGCAACATCCCACGGTACGAGCTCTACTTCTGCACCCACAATACGATCCAGTGCTTGGGTTCAGTCCTTGTGTATATTCAACCCACATGTTATATGTTTTATTAGACGTGTGGCGAGAACGTATCTGTGCTTTGAGAACACCATCTTCTTCTTTGTGTGCCATTATCTCATATGATACATTGTATGCAAAATGTTCATCTGTGTAGGATTTGGCTTGTTTCAGCTGGTAAATACCCATTGTCAAATCCCTGAGTTCATCCTCAATCATCTCTGGGAAATTCACAAGTTTCTCATCATCGATCTTTTTCCAAATAAAGTAGAAGTAAAACAAAGATCAGGAATTGATACAATTAACTTACTCCATCCATAAAAGACACCAAAGGGAAAGAAATACAAACATTAAGCGACCAGACCATAATGGAAACCTAAACAAAGGAAGGCCATATGGACAGTTACTTTCCCACAAAATGGCCATATGGCCATCCAAAATTAAAAGACACAAGTGATACACACAGTAAGTAACAAACAACAACATAAATAAATCGCCACAGAAGAGCCGCCTTGGAACGGTCAGTGGAAGATTTCCACTGGGGGGCTTAAATCGATTTTACGTGGCCACAATCCTCGCCCTTACTTCCGTCGCGATTTAGACAAATAATTTGTTCAGTCTGCATGAAGGCCTCCTAACTCATCAGTGCAACATCTCCGTGAACACAGAAATCAAAGAACCACAGAGGTGAGACAACGGTGAGGACTCGACAGCAAGAAACCACTGAAAAGCTGGAGCAAAAGAAAACCAACAGTTAGACTCCGATGAGCCCGACCAGAGACAGAGCATCAGGCACCAACCAACATTATCTCTTTAATTTTCAATAAGCCTTTACGTTGGAGCCGTCATAGAATCTGAGGCCTGACCCGCCGGCGTGCAATTAAAGAGGGAAGCAAAGTCGCCAACCGTGATTGGGTTAACTACCATGCATGCAGTCTGTCGTATAATATCCATGTTGTACCCAATCTTTTTATATCGAAGAATGATTTTACGAAATTGGGTGCTGAAGTCATTGCGGTTATATATTTTTCTGAATTTATATACTAAGTCACCATAAAATTCGGGTTCCGATAGACCTTGTTGCAGTAGAGATTTAAGTCCAATATTGAATTTTGAAATTAAATCAGAATGGCGTCTATAAAATTTTGAAAAGGCTTTGCGTAGTTTATGGTACCGATAACCCTGATTAAGGAGTTTAGCCGTTAATAATTTATTACGAGTGTTGAAGTCAGTTACATGACTACACACTCTAGCAAATCGAATTAATTGCGAAATATAAACGCCATAGGATGGCGCACGAGGAACATCACCATCCAAAAAAGGAAAATTTACAATCTCAAAATCAAAGTCATCGCGTTTATCATAAATTTTGCACGAAACAAATCCATCTACAATAGATAGATGTAAATCCAAAAACGGGGCCTCGGTATCAGAAGAATTTGCTTTATTTAACTGAAGTTCTAGGGGGTAAATCTGACTGATCAAACCATCAAAATAGGTATTATCAATATTTAATAAATCATCTAAATATCTAGAAGTAGAGCTAAAAGCCTCAATAATTTCAGATTGATTATCAATGGAAAGCGACAAAATGAAGTCTCTTTCATAACAATACAAGAACAGATCAGCCACAAGAGGTGCGCAATTAGTACCCATCGGAATACCCACAATTTGTCTAAATAACTTAGTACCGAATCTAATATAAATATTGTCAAGTAGAAAGGCGAGGGCATCACACACTTTCTGACATGACCAAAGTGTATAATTCTTATGCTCTTTAGAAGTGAAAAATGCATTTCTGACATTACATGCAAGATAGAGAGAATCTTCTCTGTGAAAAGCCCATTCAATTAAATCATTAAGCTTTTCTTTTATAAGATTATGAGGAAGTGTAGTGTAAAGAGTGGAAAAATCGTAGGTAGACAGACTAGAAGCACGAAACTGTCTAGATTTCAATTTATTTAAAACCTCATTCGAATTTTTTATAGACCAAAACAGATTTCTTCCTGATCTTTCAAAGACTTTATCACAATATTTAATTACGTGCGTTTTAATAGCAGTAAGACAGGAAGTTAATAATTTAGAAAGAACTCGTTTTTTATCCCATCCATTTTTTACAACCTTATCCTGCAGCTTATTTGGAGTTTTTGCTAGGGCCATCATTCTTCTAGCAATTTCTTTGTCTGAATCTTTGCTTGTTACCAAAGATGGTCTAAATGCATTGCACAATGAGCAAACAATCCTTACATAGTCGCCAACATATGGTATTTGACTATTGGGCATTGTGTTGCTAAGGGCTTTCCACTTTTTAATTCTCCCATTAGCTGATTAGACAACTCATCTCACCTTTGTAACTAGCCTTGACTCATTTGCCTCTTCAGTCGTATGTTGCTTCTGAGATTTGTTTAGGAAGTGAGGCATATGAGAATTGATTCCAAAATCCTTTAGTATATCTATAGCATCCCTGAAGCCGCGGTCTACAACGAGTACATCATCTTCGTCAAACCAGTCGGTAATATTTTCTGCATTAGTCTTTAACATGTGTTCGGTAATCTTAGCATCTGTGTTTTTCCCATCTGCAAGATATGGTCCCATCACAGTCAAAATGTAACCATCAGTGGCCACAAGCATCATAGGTTTCAGCAAAGGCTTCCTTAATGTACGGAATAAGATCTTCTCTGAAATGAGTAGTTTCCACTCTTCTCAGTATATATGTTTGTTCCATCAGCCACTATAATTGCAACATCAGAATTTGAATCCCCAAATAGGACATTTGCAAAAGTTGATGTATGATTGTTTATTACTTCAGTTTTATCGATATGCGACAAACCAAGATGTTTTGGCACGAATGAAGTCATTAAGGCTGTTCTAGTAAATAGCTTTGCTACAGGATTTCTTGCCTATACCAAATATTGTTGAAATAACAGTAAGTGAAAGGCCAGTGCGGAGTTTAACGAGCAAAAGAGCAAGTGTTGTTCGACTGCTCCTAACAGAAGTAGAACGTAATGAGGAAAGATGAGCAAGCACTTCGTCAAATTGTACTTTTGTAATTCCCGTCAGCCTCATATAGCCCTCGTCATTCATTGCAGTGCTGTCATCAAAATCTAGTGTATGAGACCCATGTAGTGCAATGTTACGGACTTCATTCAGAAGTTTCTTAATATCTTCACTGGTTGCATTAAAAGAGTTTGAAGAAGCTGTTATTTTCAGATAGCTTTCCTCAGATAGAGTATCTCCTTCAAAATGATCAGAGCAGACCCGAGCTCCTCTATTTACAATTAAAAACACAGATGCTAAGACTACCGAACACATGTTAAAGAATAATGCAGAAAATAATACTGACTGGTTTGAAGAAGCTGATGTACTCGTTGTAGACTGCGGCTTCAGGGATGTTAGGGAAATACTAAAGAGTCATGAAATCAATTCTCATATGCTTCACTTCTTAACCAAATCTCAGAAGCAATATACGACTGAAGAGGCGAATGATTCAAGGCTAGGTACAAAGTGAGATAGGTTGTCAAATCAGCTAATGGGAGAATTACAAAGAACAAAATATCCAATAGTAATATACCATATGTTGGCGATTATGTAAGAATTGTTTGCTCGTTTTGCAATGTGTTTAGACCACCACAAGGACTGAACCCAATCACTGGATGGTACTGTTGGTGAAGAAGTGGTGCTCGTACCGTGGGATGTTGTGCTCATGTGCTTGCTAGCATGCACTATTAATTCAAATGACATCTTTGTCCACATCTATTTAATTATGTTTGCATGGAATCGGTTTATTCACTTCCAAATGAAGTTGTGAGTACTACAAACGGATAAATGCACTCTGATTTAAAAAAAAATGGGTAAAATCCAATTTCAGGGGCAGTTAACTCTTTATAAACTAACAATAATTCTGGCATATACCTAGAATGACTATTACATCAACATTATATTTATGAAAGATCTTTGAAATAAGTTGAAAACTGTAAAGGTGTTGTCGTTTTTCGTAAAGTTGGGGAATAAAAGTTACTAATATTTGGGTACAACTTACAGGCGTGTATAAACTCTTCTCTTGTTTGATATTTATAAGACTGTTATCACCAACTGTTATGCCTAAAAGGGTAGTAAGCATACGGCAAACATCGCCTCCAGTCATGCACTTCGAACAAAAATAATAGCATTTTTGTTGGTATACCCTTGATGGGGTGACATTACCCCACCCACTTTAATAGTGTATACAGCAAAAACCAGTGGACCAAAGAGTCTAAAAATTCACCATTAGACAGTCAATATGTACCAATTTGAAGCTACAAAGTTTAAAGGAAATCGGTTGTGGCCATGAAAACAGCCGTATAGAGACTGCTCCTTTGGTAGACTGTAACTAAATATTGTACCAATTTTTACCAGCATTCATCAATTCTTAAATGTTATACCGGTAGGTTACAGATATGGCATTTTACAGGTTTTGGAGGTCTTGGCCTTAGAGTGCAGACACACCATTTTTTGCCCAAAATTGACTCTTTTTTGGACTCACGATAAATAGAATCTTGCATTCATGCTAATGTATCATTGAATTTATTGAAGTTGTTGAGGAAAAGGCATAAAATGCTCGGCTAAGCCTCATGCTTGGCTAAACCTCGCATTTTATCCCTTTTCCTCCTTTCATCTAATAATTTCGATTAAACATGTACCCTAATGTAAGTTTCCCTATTTAGTAAATGACCTGATTCTGTATTCTTGTCTCCTTACCTGGCTGGGATAACTGTTCAGTCAGGTTCAAAGATGGTGTAGTCTTGGACTTGGACTGTGTAGTCTTGGACTGGGACTGTGTAGTCGTGGACTGGGACTGTGTAGTCTTGGACTGGGACTGTGAAGTCTTGGACTTGGACTGTGTATTCTTGGACTGGGACTGTGTAGTCTTGGACTGGGACAGTGTAGTCTTGGACTGGGACTGTGAAGTCTTGGACTGGGACTGTGTAGTCTTGGACTGGAACTGTGTAGTCTTTGTCTGGATATGGGTAATTTTTGACTAAGTAGCCTCTAGTGCCTCTAACTCGGCTAGCAGTGCCATCAAGCTCACTTGTCTCTTTTGTCACAGCAGCTACAATATTTTTGTAAAACAATAAATAACTAGAATGGCACGTCATCGGAAATTCCCATGCTTTCTTCACAAATAACAACATGTACATGTACTTGCAATTGAATCTGACTGACATGTGACCTTTTGACCCCTCCCCCAGGGCAAAGAGTTTTCTTGTATTATATTCTAGTAATCATCCTCTTCGATATGATTTGCAACATGGCTATGTTCTGAAAAACTTAAATTTTGACCTTTTGACCCCTGCCCCAGGGCCACAGTCTGACCCTAGGGCCAAAATTTTAATTGTATTATATTCTACTAATCTTCCCCCTTTGATTTGATATGCCACATGACTATGTTCCAAAAAAACTATAATTTTGACTCCCCACCCCCACAAGTCCGAGCCTGGGCATGACCCAGGGTCGCATCAAAAAATCCTGTTCAATATGTTTTACATATTTCATTAACCATTACTTCTGCAAACTATGGTATCAAAATCTGTAAAATTTACTTTGAAATTGAGTTTTATTGATATTTGACCTTTTGACCCATCCCCATGTCCCCGGAGGGTGGGGCCAAAAATACATGTGCTGTCATGTAATCAACCCAGACACTAAATATGGTTGGATTCCAATTAATAGTTTAGGCAGCATAACAGATGCACGGACGGACAGACAGGCGGAGGCTACTTAATATAATATTCCCTTCGCTAAAGCATGAGGATCATAATAAAACACAAAAAAATGAGAATCTGTCTGATGATTGTCCACAGAGACCAACCCGCCTTACAGTAGAGATACCCATTAAAATTAAACTCGGGTACCACTCCCTGTAAGAAAATCATACAGGAGGTCTCTGGGCTTGTTTCCAGTCTCACTCTATCAACATCTCTAGAAAATGCTATAAACAAAAAAAATCAAGTCAAACTTTGAGTTAACCTTTTTATAACACAGTTCCTTAAAACATTATTTTGAATAAAAAAGTCAAAAGATGGATCTTACAGATGTATAGATTATACAGAATAAACTGACTGTCATTTTCTCTGTACAATTCATGCATTTTTGTAAACTAGCACTGTTTATGCTATAGACACAAACAATATTGCTATAAAGAGGTTGTGGTGTACATATATCAAAGAAGTGTGTTTAGTTATAGAGGATCTTACACGAGTGTTTATGTATTATTGAATTTATTAAGCGAGTTGAGGAAAAGGGATTAAAATGCTAGGTTTTGCCAAGCATTTTATCCCTTTTCCTCAACGAGTTTAATAAATTCAGTAATACATGAGCACGAATGCAAGATTCTATTTATCATGTGACATTAAAACTGCATTTTATTCAGGATTGTTTACAAAAATATCACTATTCCGCCGTTAGTAAAGGCGACGTCGTTAATGACGTCGTATATGTAACGTTACGGGATGTGTCTGGCTAATTTGCAAATCTAATCCACTAGTGGATTATCGAAAATATTACGTGGCGTTATTACACTCTCAAAAGCAACGTCATATGATAAATTCCAAACAATATAGTCTAAGAAGACTAGTATCTTTATCTCTCTTTAACCTCGAATCTATTGTAACAGAACTGACCTGAAGCAATGCATCCCATAATTATGTTGATTTTTATATCCTTCTTAAATAAATGTGGTCCAGCACTGATTTGTTGAGTAATAACCCCCAGGTATTAGACTTCCTGCCTTGCCGTGGCCCTGGGGGCTCAATTCCCACTGGGCACATTGCCGCTGTGGTCTCTGTGCCCACTGGGAAGAGCTAAAGGAAGTACCACCCGTTTGCCGTGGGTGGCGTCCTGTAAGCCGGAAGAAGGGATCCTGGAGGTTGAGGGTTACCTGAGGTGGCGGTGCTTCAGGTACCCAACACGCCTCTTTGGCCTGGCTTTTCGGTGTAGACGGGTGGCCGTGCGGTCCGGCACGGTCAATCGGCTGGTCACGCCGAGCCCTAGAGATACCGCTTTGCTTTCTCTTCAACTCTTTTTGTATCTTTCCTGATACCAACCATATGCCCATTTACCTTACCCTTTTCTGTCTTTTATCTCTAGAAGGCGGTGGCTAAACGGATCAATCGTGTAGGCATTCTGTTTATGCGAGTATATCTCACGTGTATCTCTAACACCTGCGAGTTGGATAACCACTCCATTATGGTGTTCCCTTGTAGGGCTCCACGGAGGGCGGAGAGCACTTGGGACGAAACTATAATTTTTTCCTTATGCCTAATGGAAAAAAACATAACCGCAACGCATCCAAACGTAAAAAAGACGAGGAATCATCCGGAACGGATGAACCTAGTCAGCAGTCTAGTCAACAGTCTAGCCAGCAGTCTGCAGCACCAAAGCAACTAAATTTTCCACGCTTCTTAGTAATGTCATCATGTGAAGATACACGCACTGTGTCAAGTCTATCCCCATTCGTGATAGAAAAGAGCATCATGTCCATTGCCGGACATCCCAAAAGCATTAAAACGCTTAAGTCAGGTGACCTTTTATTAGAAGTCGAGAGAGAACAGCAGGTGAAAAGCCTGCTTGGTACCACAAAGCTCTTCGATCTCAAGGTCAAAGTATCTCTGCATAATACACTTAATTCATGCAAAGGTGTTATCCGCAGCCCAGAGCTCCGTCCTTGCAGCGATGCAGAGATAGTTGAGAACTTGAGATCGGAAGGCGTCATTGGTGTACGTAACATCCAAGTTCGTAGAGGTGGTGTATTGAAGCCAACGGGTACTTACGTGTTGACTTTTAATACACCAGTTCTACCCAAGAAAATCAAAGTAGCATATCTTTCAGTTAACGTGGATGTTTATATACCAAACCCTCTCAGATGTTACTCGTGTCAGGTTTTTGGCCACCACGAAAGCAGATGTCAGAAGAAAAAACTCTGTCCAAATTGTGGTGAAGAAAAACATGTCGATAATCACCAAAACTGTAAAAATGAGGCCAAATGTGTAAATTGTGGTGGCAAGCATGCTGTTTTCTCTCGAGATTGTCCGGCATGGAAAAAAGAAAAAGAAATACTTACTGTCAAATACCAAAGGGGGATGACATTCCCAGAAGCGCGGAAAATTGTTGACGAGCGATACACAACACCAACCACCAGTTACGCCAGCATCACAAAGGGTGCTGGTGTACAAGTTTCCAGCTCCGCAACGCAGACTGTTGAATCATGCATAGCTGAACTAAAGAAATCTGGTGCATGGAGCAAATCCACTCCAGCACCACAAACTTCAACCAATTTATCAAAAGGCGCAATCCAGGTTGCTTCGGATCGGTCGACAGCGACCGTACCGAAGCCAGCGCCGCATGTAAAAGAGAAACTCGACTCAGGTCGAACTAATAAGGGATCGGAAGATCCGATCAAAAAACATCAATTGTCTCTAAAACAAACAGACAGACAACGTAAAATGGAAAGAGACAATATAAAATTCCAGAACAGATTCGGATCTTTGAGTGACAGTGATATGGAGTTTGAAACTCCATCATCACCAAATGGCAATAACAGATCGAGGTCAGCAACACCACGAGCTGGTGGTAGCAGATCTATATCACCAATTGCAGCTCCAATATAGTTTCTAGTCTTAATCTCTTCATAAAATGGATTTAAAACACAAAATAATACAATGGAATTGTCGAGGTCTTAAATCAAATTATAATGAACTCTTATTACTTATTTCGTTATTAAACCCATCGGTTTTTTGTTTGCAAGAAACTTTTTTAAAAACTGATGACAACATTGATGTCAGGGGTTTCAATACATACAACTATATCTATTCTGATGGTAACAAACCATCTGGTGGCAGTTCAATTTTTGTTAAATCATGTTTACCACAAAGAGAGATCAAATTAAAAACAGACCTACAAGCTATAGCAGTATCGGTTTCTCTGGATAAAGAAACTACAATTTGCTCTCTATATATCCCACCCTCATTTTCTTTAAAGCCGGAACATCTTGACTCATTGCTGAGTCAACTTCCATCGCCATATCTTTTAGTTGGCGACTTCAATGGTCACAATATTCTATGGGGCTGTAAAGATATCAATAACAGAGGAGCACTTGTCGAAGATTTTATTGCAAAGAGCGATCTTTGCTTGATGAATGATAAATCTTATACTTACCTTCACCCTGCGACAGGTCATTTGTCTTCTTTAGATCTCTCTTTGTGTCACCCATCTCTCTTCTTGGACTATGACTGGTCTGTTCATGATGATCAGTGCGGAAGTGATCACTTCCCTGTTATAATTGAGAGTGTAAACGAACCAGATGAGGACTGTAACCAGAAATGGAAAATGAATAAAGCAGACTGGGAATTATTCCATAATTTATGTGAAGAAGAGTTATCAATTGATCATTTTAATGAATCATCCGACATTGTTTCTGATTTCACAGATACACTTATTAACATATCAGAACAATGCATTCCAAAGACCTCCACAAATACTAAGAAAAGCAAGCCTTGGTTTAATAATGACTGTAAAGAAGCTATTAAAAAGCGTAAACAGGCTTTAAATAAGTTCTGCAAAAATCCCACTTCAGAAAAGCTCAACGACGTAAAAGTTTTTAGAGCTAAAGCTCGGCGAACAATCCGAGCTTCCAAACGAAAGTCATGGAGAGAATATGTCTCCAAATTGAAATATAAAACCCCCATTAAAAAGGTTTGGGATATGGTACGAAAAATTTCAGGAAAAACAAAGTCTTCTAGTTTTACACATTTAAATACTGAATTTGACACAATAGCTTCAACAAAAAAAGATATTTCAGATACTCTTGGGCACACATTCTTGAGAAATTCATCATCGCGTAATTATTCTGACACTTTTAGAAATTTCAAAAAGGACCAAGAGAAAAGAAATCTAAACTTTAAATCACTTAATCACGAAGAATACAACAAACCTTTTAACTTGTCCGAACTCGTTGAAGCCATTGAAAAATCACATGATACGGCAACCGGCCCCGATGAAATTCATTATCAGATGCTTAAGCATCTGCCAAAAAGTTCTCTTACAACACTTTTAGATATCTTTAATAATATTTGGGAAACGGGGGTCTGTCCTGAGAGCTGGCGTGTAGCTACAGTTGTACCAATTCCGAAACCAGGGAAAGATCATGCAGAACCTACAAATTATCGTCCGATAGCTTTGACAAGTTGTTTGTGTAAAACATTGGAGAGAATGATAAACAAGAGATTAGTCTGGTACTTAGAGTCCAACAACCTCATTTCAGAATATCAATCGGGCTTTCGTTCGGAACGTAGTACCAATGACAATTTAATAAGACTAGAAACATTTATACGAGATGCTTTTATTAACAAAGAACACGTAGTAGCTGTCTTTTTCGACTTGGAGAAAGCATATGATACAACATGGCGTTATGGAATATTGAAAGATCTACATAACATTGGCTTAAGAGGAAAACTTCCCAGTTTTATTGAAAGCTTTTTAGGGGAGCGCATGTTTCAGGTGCGTGTGGGGTCTACCCTGTCAGATTTCTATGATCAAGAACAGGGTGTCCCACAGGGTAGTATTCTTTCAACTACGCTATTTAACATCAAAATAAACAATATTGTACAATGTTTGGACGACAAAACTGATTGTTCATTGTATGTTGATGATTTTTGTATATGTTACCGTTCAAAAAATATGAAAACAATTGAACGAAAGTTACAACAAAATTTAAAAAGGATAGAAGAATGGACTGATAAAAATGGTTTCAAGTTCTCCAAGTCGAAAACGCAGTGTGTTCATTTTTGTAAACTACGGAAGAAACACGAACATCCTTCCCTGTTTTTATACGGATCACAAATTCCTGTTGTTGAAGAAGCCAAATTTCTTGGGGTCATATTTGATCAAAAGTTATCTTTTATTCCCCATATTAAATATCTTAAAGCGAAATGCTTAAAAGCTTTGAATCTTTTGAAAGTTTTAGCTCATACAAGTTGGGGAGCAGATCGGTATACTTTATTACATCTTTACCGGTCTTTAATAAGATCTAAATTAGATTATGGGTCTGTTGTTTATGGTTCTGCCAGAAAGTCCTATTTAAAATCCTTGGATACTATCCATCACCAAGGCCTTCGTCTGGCCATGGGAGCCTTCCGTACTTCTCCCGTATTAAGCCTTTATGTAGAAGCAGGTGAACCATCTTTAACCTCGCGCAGAGAGAAACTTTCTCTTCAGTATGCTATTAGACTTGCTGCAAATCCATCTAACCCGGCATCCAAAATTTCATTTCCACCTCAATTTGTAGATAGGTATGAAACTAAACCCACAGCAATTAAACCTTTTGGATTACGTATTTTACCACTGCTGGAAAATTCAGGTATCGACCTTAAAAATATTCAAAAACATGAAACCGCCGAAGTTCCATCTTGGTGTATTAAACAACCTTCTATTCTGTTCGACTTACATGATGGCAAAAAATCCGAATCAAATCCGATACTTCTCAAACAAAACTTTCAGGTACTGCAATCACGTTACGATGATTACCAGCAAGTCTATACTGATGGTTCCAAAGAAGGAGATAAAGTTGGTTGTGCGTATGTTTCTAAAGATACGCACAAAACTATGCGCCTTCCAGATGGTTCATCTATTTTTACAGCTGAAGCCAAAGCAATAGACCTAGCTTTAGATTTTATCAGTTCTTCAACAATTCAAAAAGCAATTATATTTTCTGATTCACTTTCTGTGCTTAAGGCTTTAGACCATTCATCATCTAAAAATCCTCAAATTCAAAAATTGATCGAAAAACATCATGAAATTTCTAAAACACACCAAATCTTGTTTTGTTGGCTTCCGAGCCATATTGGCATTGTCGGCAATGAATATGCTGACAAGAAAGCAAAGGAATCGCTCAATCTTGATCCATCTGTTTTTAAAATTCCTTTTAATAATTTTAAACCATTTATCAACAGATACATCTTGTCGGAATGGCAAGGCGAATGGGACCGTGCAATAAATAACAAACTCCATGCCATTAAACCTGTCGTTAGTACAAAATGCTCTCCTCCGCAGTTTTCCAGAAAAGAGGACGTAGTATTAACACGACTGCGCATCGGCCATACTAGAGTTACTCATTCTTATCTTTTTAATGGTGATGATCAGCCTTCTTGTGTAGGTTGTGATCAGCCATTCACTGTGAAACATATCTTAATTGACTGTGTTGACTTTTCACCCTCACGTATTTTATATTTTAAAGCTGACACTTTGCAAAAACTGTTTCGAGATGTACCTGTTGATAACATTATTTTATTCTTAAAAGAAATTGGTCTTTTTCATAAGATTTAACTGTTTCAGATTTTTATACATTATCATTCTGACTTGTTACTTTTAATATCGTCATAATTATTCATGCCGTTTAACCATTAACCGACTGACGCTTATGACCCACCAAGAGGGTTGACGCGTCGTTAAACACGAAATCATCATCATCATTGTTGAGTAATAAATCAGAGTCACAAGTGCACAGCAGAAGTGATTTTTGTACTTGTTTGTTTCATTTGCGTTTTAACGGCCCCGTCAACACTGTGTAGGTCATTTCCCCACGTCTCTGCTGCAAGGCAGCTCTTCCATCTGGTAAACTTTCATCAAACCACTGGAAACGATATTATCTCACTGTATCATTGTCTTGAAAAAAATACGTGTTTACATAATTATAAATGGCATAAATTAAGAATAGTCATGAGAAAACCTCTATAGTTGTCTGTAGCAGTGACTAAACCCTACAACGGGACTGCAAGTGAACATAACCACACTTATCATTAGAACCGCACATCATTGGAGGGCTGAAAACTTCAAAGCCAACAACAAGTACTAAGTTCTCATCCTTCTACCTGTCGCTGGCCAAGCACCTGCCCTACCTGAACATGTTGAATTGGAGGTTACTCAGGTAAATACCTATTCTTAAGAAGACTGTTACCAGACCAGATTCTAAACAGGGTCATCCTGATCTTCATTTTAACAAAGTTGGAATGTGTGCTTGTACCAAGCCTTGCATAACCTGTTATATCATATACAGTAACTTAGGTAATATTATATGATGTCTCACCTGAGAATGCAATAATGTCATGTAATAAATTTGATGATCCACTAGTGGATTACATATGCAAATTAGTTAGATATGCCCTGTAACGCTATATGTACTATGCCCTTAATGGCGTCGCATTTACAAATGGGGGAATTTTGACATTTTTGTGAATAAAGTGCATTTTATATGTCATATGATAAATAGAATCTTGCATTTGTGCTGATGTATTGTTGAATTAAACTTGTTGAAGAAAAGGGGTAAAATGCTTGGCAAGAACTCGCATTTTATCCCTTATCATTAACTCCTTTAATAAATTCAATAATACAGGAGCACTCATGTAAGAATCTCTAAAACGTGTAATAAGACATTGTTACTGGCATGCTAGGTCATGTCGCCATCTGTGACAACCATATGTTTTCTATGGAAAGTCTTCAGGGATAAAATCTGATTTAAAGTGGTTATGATAAACAAATCCTACATTCGAGGTTTTTTTATAATATTTACATTTCCCGTGTAAAGCCTAATGTAAACCAAAAGAAAACAGTGCTGTTCTTACTTCCATGAGCGCACCGAATCACATGATTTTAAGTGAAGTGAACTGACGTCAGTATAAACCCCTGTTCTCTACGGGCGTTGGTGACCTCAACACCCTTCCGCTCTTGGAAGACAAACAGCGTGTAAATGTTTTTTCAGCTCTAAATATTTGTCCTTCCAGCATTTTACGTCCAGTGATGAGGGGCACAGAATGTAAATATAGAAAATAAACTTATTTTTGTTCTGCTTTCCATGAAAGTTTGAACGACAGTGGGTCTCTAGCAAAGCTAACATGAATTGCTTTGGGGTTAATTTTACATGCGACCCACTGTGTTCATACTTTCATGAACAGCAGGAAAATAAAATTCATTTCTTAATGAAATTTATGAAACTTACCACTGAATGCCGGCCCCACCCATCGGGGCTTGAAGAAATATATGGGCTGCATGATGCTTCCACGCAGAGCTGAAACTGGCTCGCACAAGAGTACTGGTAAACCGCTTAGAGGATCTAAGCCTGCCCAGACAGGATGGTGCGTGTCAGACCGTCCATGCTTATAAACCCTTTTGGTTTCACTGGGTGCTAGGCCTTCAGATGTCATATCATCTCAGTGTCGGGGAAAAGCCCAACAATTCCAGCAACGCCTCCAAAATGACCTTTACTGTGTTGATGGGGAGTTAAACCTCAAACGAAACCACAGAAGGTTAGTTTCATAAATTTAATATGAAACTAGATCGCACAGTCGATGGTATACCGTCATAAATACCCGCTATTTCTATGAATGACAATAATGATATGGCAAAGTCATACTTTTCGATCTTTGACCTTGGGGCTATGTAGGGGTCAAGGTCACAAAATGTAGCCCACTCCCATCTACACACCATGTACTTTCCACATGCAAAGTTTCAAAGTGTAACTTAAGTGGTTGCAGAGGAGATCCATTTACAAGAAATGTGACGGATGGACGGACGGACAGACAGAAGGACAGATGTCCACTCAACTCTAGTAAGAAAACAATATACTCGATTTTTCTTCCAAAAAGTGGGTATAATTAAATCAAGCTGGACTGACTGACCCCGAGTGTACTTGGTCAGAACACCCGGGAAGGAAAGTTTTCTTAAAACCTGAGAACAAGGGACGATTTTGGTTTGTCTAACAACAGGAAATTTAAATGATTTAAATTTATTTTTAAAAAGAAATACTTTTTCCGAAGGTACTAACTCTCAGCTGTCGCTTATTGTCATTCAGATTTCCCGAGCCAGTGTTGCCTCCTTCACTCTCGACACCAACCAAAAGAGCTGTGACATAGCCCAGATCATTTTCTACCAGCCATCGGAAGGTCTGCCCCTGGTACTGGCCAAACTGTGTGCTGTAGAAACCTCTCACTTGTGGTTGTGTTGGCTGTTGTATCTCGGCTGAATTAGCTGCCTGCAGGGCAATGGCATGAACATCATCATGTGTCAGTGCTCGTTTACATGTACCTCCTTTCTTTGCCAATTTTAACTTCACTGCCTCTTCTGAAGACCTAAACACATAGTAGTGTCCCTCCTTTGGAAACTTTGGTATGTCCATCTTGAATCTGAAAGGCAATATATATTTTGTATGTACAAAAGTTTGTCAGAAGGGTTAGGCCTTCAGTTTTGGTGATGATGATACAAGCTGACATTTTTAGTCTATACAGTTTATTGTACATATGACCACACAACTCTGGTTTGTTTGTTTGTTTGATTTGAGGTTTAACGTCCCTGCCAACACTGTAAAGGTAATTTTGGAGACGTTGGTTCCAATTTGGTGGATTTTACCCGACATCGAGATGAAATGACTTCTCGAGCCCTGTCTCCTAATGAAACCAATAAGCATGGACGGTCCGACTCGCACCACTTTACCTGGGCAAGATAAGATACTCTAAGCGGTTTACCAGTACTAGTGTGCAGGTCGGATTCAGCTCTGCGTGGAAGCATCATGCAGCCCATATATGTCTTTAAGCCCCTAAAGGCGGGGGCCGAAATCGGGTTTGATCCCCTGTCAGGTCAGGTATGGTAATGAAGATTTTTTCTTCATTTTCTTTCTTTATACCTATTCTGTGATGGTTCACATTTTACCATAACTCATGCGAGAGGCCCTTGGGTCGATTCAACAACAACAACATGGCTTCCTGATGGCTGTGATTATTTGCAGATGCAAACACGCTCTATGGCGTCATCTTCAGGGTGAATCTCCAAATGTGGGCCAAAAAGTGCACAGTCGTTATGATTACAGTGTAGGCTTTCATCCTGAAAACCTGATGTGTACATAATGTACACAGTCAAATGTGACTGATCACATTATACATGTAGATAGATATTTTAGACAGAAAAATAGACAGACAAAACCAATGCGTATACTGACAGACGGGTGTCGAGTCAACGCTGGCTCAACGTCATACAATCGACACCAACTCCAACTCACTTCAATGTCACATGACCGTTGAGATGAGAGCGAGAGAGGTTTTTCAAGTTCATCCTGCCAGTCAGAGCTGAAGCTTACATTCCCATTTGTTCTTTTTCAATTAGATACAGGGCTTAGTTCCAGAGTTCGTTCACCCTCATTAGAGAGCTCCATGTCTGAGTCGGTTTGAGGTTTTTGGGGTGTGGAGTGGGGTACTGAATATGTGTCCCTGTTTTGTGTGTTTACACAGGCTTCAGCTTTAGCTTTCATTCCCCAAGTTGTGTTTTCTTGTGACGTGAAGGGGAGAATATTGCTGATATTTCTTGCTCCGTCAGGTTATTGCACTGATCCCCATGTTCACCGTTATTCTTGGTGGGGGTTAATTTAATTTCCGCATCTTGTGTATTGTTTTTTTGCGGTTTGCTGGTGCCTATTTATTGCTTCCGCTTGCCTCGAGCAGTGTCCGTTTATCCAGATGTCTGTTATTAAATTGCTACAGCTTTCCCGTTTTTTCACATTGCTAATGAGGCACTCCTTTTCAGTGGGGGTTTTGTGTAATGTCTCATTTCTGCTTTTTTTTAGTTTGTTTGCAGATTACCTCGGAATAACCGATTTCCCTCGGTCTTTTCCCAAATTTATTTAGTTTCCATTCTCTTTTTTTTTAGCCATGTTTTTCTTTTCATGGCATATTCCCTCTTCTGTGGCTTTTAGTCTAGTTTGAAAGGTTTTGTATTCATTTGCAGCAAAGTTTTCGCTTAAATTGTACATTTCATTTTTTTTATGATTCTGTTTTTGTGACCATTATGGAGAACTCCTTTGTGATTTCATTTATTTGTAGCTGAAATTTTGATTCATGAAGGAATGGGACTGAAATGGTCCTATTTAAGGTATCTGTTAGCGACCTGAAGATGTGTGTTGGTGGCTCATTTGCCATTAAATGCGTTTCAAACATATATTACATGGTGAGCGGAAGTTGCATGTTTTATGCTTATTTCTTTATACCCCTTCATTGTATTTGAGGTGTTTATTCTATAGTTCCGTGTATTCACATCGATATAGTCGATTAAGTCAGCAAAGCATGCGGCCTCAACCCTAGCAAGACCTGGAAGGTCATTAACGCTAGTTAAGGAGTACCTACCCTCGGCATAATTTGGGTGCCTGATCTCTCAGATTGTTGCATGTTATGTTGCATGCTTGTATTAAACACTGCGCGACAATTAAGAACATTCCACTTGTCGCCAAATACTCTGAACCCACAAGCATGCAACATAACATGTAACAATCTGAGAACAAAGAAACGTGCAGAAAAACACTCGGGGTGAGACTTTCCGGGTCTACTCCACTAACTGGGCATGTGGGTAGCCCGAAGCAAAGTGGGACCTCTTCTCCGGTCAGACACCTACACACCCCACTTTAAACAGGTAATTCTTTGATGAAACACGCATCTTTTATCTTAAACGAAACTCATCACTGCCGTTCTTCTTGCCAGGGAGAAAAGAACTTAACAAAAAAAGAAGAAAAAACAGTCGCGCCTCTTAAAAAGAAAACTGCGACCCCTGTAAATTATCTGAATATTTACCAGTGATTCGTGTCTAGTTCAGAAGACTCGCTACATCAAAGAGATCGGTCTTTTCCCAAATTTATTTAGTTTCCATTCTCTTTTTTTTACCTTTTTTTTCTTTTCATGGCATATTCCCTCTTCTGTGGCTTTTAGTCTAGTTTGAAAGGTTTTGTATTCATTTTCAGCAAAGTTTTCGCTTAAATTGTACATTTCATTTTTTTATGATTCTGTTTTTGTGACCATTATGGAGAACTCCTTTGTGATTTCATTTATTTGTAGCTGAAATTTTGATTCATGAAGGAATGGAACTGAAATGGTCCTATTTAAGGTATCTGTTAGCGACCTGAAGATGTTCGTTGGTGGCTCATTTGCCATTAAATGCGTTTCAAACATATATTACATGGTGAGCGGCAGTTGCATGTTTTATGCTTATTTCTTTATACCCCTTCATTGTATTTGAGGTGTTTATTCTATAGTTCCGTGTATTCACATCGATATGGTCAATTAAGAAGAAAACAAAAGTCGCGCCTCTTAAAAAGAAAACTGCGACCCCTGTAAATTATCTGAATATTTACCAGTGATTCGTGTCTAGTTCAGAAGACTCGCTACATCAAAGAGATATGGCGGATGGGTCTTTTTACTCTGGGTAATTACCGACATTGATACACACAAGAACAAAACGTGTACACGCCTACTTGCTACTTAAACACACTTTGAGGAGCGGTATCTAGACGAATGTCAGTCGAAGTTGAGACTTTGACTGATGCAGACACATTTTTCTTGCAGAAGAGTGTGGTAAAAAGTGTCGAAGTATGAACTTTGGCTAATGCACACGCATCTTTCCCCTTGGAAATTTGTCATCAAAAAGAGCAATATTCACGGCGGTACCAACCCGACCTTGCTCAAAAGTACTTAAGCAATAATAGGAAAAAACAGGTACCAACCCTGTCCTATATATATATATAAATAGAGCAATATTCGTGGCGGTAGCAACCCGACCTTGCTCAGTTAAGTACAGCGTACATTAAGTACGGGCAACACAATATACGATCGAGTGAGTAGAGTTGCTGCTTCACCACGGAACTGCCAGTGGTTTTAACTACTATACGTAATTTAATCTACAGGGCACATCCATTCTGGTAAATTGTGTTGTTATATATCAAAACAATATATGTGCAAGCCTTATCTTACAAGTGTGTATGTTATGTGCCTTGTCACGATAAAGAAAAACAACGCTGAGCTGGAAAGAAATCGTTGTGTCTTTATTTGCAACTGATGAAGAGAAGCCTACTTCTCGAAAACGCGTTATTGCTTAATCCGGCTATTGTCTGCTTGAGTAAGGACATATGCGAGCAAATAGAATTATATTAAAAGGTATATCAACATCGCTTACATACAGATATACTAAGGTGTAGAAACTAGCACCAATACACAAGGAAATAAAGTGTAGTTCTCAGTATTAAACACTGCGCGACAGTAAAGAACATTCCTTTTGTCGGCAAATACTCTGGACCCACAATCATGCAACATAACATGCAACAATCTGAGAACAAAGAAACGCGCAGAAAACACTCGGGGTGAGACTATCCGGTTCTACTCCACGAACTGGGCATGTGGGTAGCCCGAGGCTAAGTGGGACCTCTTCTCCGGTCAGACACCTACACACCCTCACTTAAAATAATAGTCCCAGAGGTAGTCTTGATATAGGAATTCAACTGTAACATGTTTTAATTAGGGCCCCGCACTGAAAGTGTGGGTGCCCTATAGTAATCACTCTGTCCGTCCGTCTGTCTGTCTGTCTGTCTGTCTGTCCGTCTGTCCGTCTGTCCGTCCACAATTTTTTTTATCGTCCATAACTTTCTTATTCCTGGATGGATTTAAATATTACTTGGCAGAAATGTTAACCATAATGTGATGGAGTGTTGCGCGCAAGACTCAGGTCCGTACCTCAAAGGTCAAGGTCATACTTAGAGGTTAAAGGTCAAAAAAGGGTCTTTCCTGTGTCCAATTAATAACTTTGTTATTATTCCTGGATGGATTTAAATATTACTTGGCAGAAATGTTAACCATAATGTGACGAAGTGTCACACACAAGACCCACAGCCGTACCTCAAAGGTCAAGGTCATACTTAGAGATAAAAGGTCAAAAAAGCGTCTTTTTTATTGTGTCCAATCTATAACTTTCTTATACCTGGATGGATTTAAATATTACTTAGCAGAAATATTAACCATAATGTGACAGTGTGCCGTATAGTAATGCCCTGTCCATCTGCCCGTCTATCCATCAACATTTTTCATGTTTACAAACTGAAGCTGAAGTTATTGACAGTTGTCATATAGTAATACCCTTTTGTTTTTAATTCATAACTTACAAACAGTCAAATGCATCAACTTCAAACTTAAGATATATGGTCACAATATCATTACACAATTACATGGCAACCGACGTAACTCTAGCTACAATACTCTAAGAGTAATAGCCCTTTGAAAAAAAATCCAACTCCTCTGATGGCACTGCCGGGGCCCTAGTCAGTTTCACTGACAGTTCTAGTTGCACAATATTTGCTTTGGATCCTGACAACCATGTTGTAAAGAGGCTGTGGTGTACTGGTATGAAGCTAAAGCTACAACTAGTGAAAAAGAATTATGAGGATACACAAGCAAAAAGTCTACAAATCTATTCTACATGTAAGCCACGTCATGAGAAATTTATTGTCAGCATCTTATTGCACAGATGTATGAATTTAGGATTGTCATTTGAGACTAAACTGCACTGATATGCATGCTCAGTGAATCTAATTCGTCATGATCTGGCTTAGGTAACTATCACCACAAAATCTCACCGTTTTATCCTGTAAAAAGGCATAAAAGAAAACAATTCCTGATAATTTATAAAATTGAATATATCATCCAAATAGAACCGAATTTCTTGCACACCAGACAAGGAAATCCGTGATTTTACCCTGGGATAGAAATTTATGTTCTGACCCTGGTGTTCCGACCCAATATCGAATATTCCCGCGTGTTTGATAAATGTACTGGTTGAATACGACCTCGTATGCGCCGTCGTTAAGGTTGACGTCATGCACGTTACGTGACGCAATTAAACATTCCTGTAGTATCATCACAATATGGCGGACGTTGGTAACCGAAGTGACTGCAGCATTGAAAATCCGCGCTAAAAATGGAAGGTTGCAAGAAAAAGAATTCTATCTGGGTGTGAGGGGTGGATAGAAAAATCAGTCCCTCGGGATCACTGTCCGGCATCACTCGGCAAGCCTCGTGATGCTGGACAGTGACCCTCGGGACGGATTTTTCCATCCACCCCTCACACCCATATAAGATTCTTATAGATATGTTTTATGACAAGTTCAGAAAAAAAGCACAATTCAAACATCGGCAAAGTGATTCGTTTACAATGACAAGATCTAATGTTCTTGTCAGACTGAACTTTACAGTAAATATTGCCAACAGTCTGCATTTTGTCAGCATATAATAATGTATTTATTATCACCAAGAAAATGAAATTAATTCGCAGGTAATATCTGGACAAGTAAGCTTTACCAGGTCAACGTTTCATTTTTATCAATGACCCTGATTACTGGAAAAAAATTTCAAAAGAAAGATATTATAATAGGAAAGCTGGAAAATTTGCATGAAAAAAAAATCATAGAAAATATTTTGCACAGCTGATACTAAATACTTAACTGATTCTTGCGCTCCAGAATGTTGAGACGCACTGCAGACAATGGATAATTGATTGTAAATTGCACATTTAAAAAGTGCACGAGGATAAACTGATAAATGAAATACAAGATCTCTGTCATCTGATATCAAGTTTATTAGGTTCGGCTTCGAGAACATGTGTAGAGTCGCTCGGCAAGCATCGCGATTCTACAAGAATTCTCGAAGCCTTGTCGGATGAACTTAATGTCAAAAGAGAAAATCCTGGTAGTCTCTATTTAGAAATCATCTATTATGTAGTCCCATATCTGACTGTCAACCGCAATAGACAACTAGAAATGTTTTCAGCGGAAAACAATGTCCCCCCACCATAAATATATCTTAAACACACATTTGACTTAAATAACTAGGTTAAAGTCACCAAAATGTAAGCTGCAAACAAGCCCTTTTTTGCCAAAAACTGCGGTTTTCGCGGGAGCCTGTGACCTTTAGAAAACAGTCATTTAAAAGCTCAGATCACCAAACAAATTTGGTAGACTGTAACTAAATATTGTACCAATTTTAACCAGCATTCATCAATTCTTAAATGTTATACCGGTAGGTTACAGATATGGCATTTTACAGGTTTTAGAGACCTTGGCCTAAGAGTGCAGACAAACCATTTTTTGCCCAAAATTGACTCTTTTTTGGACTCACGATAAATAGAATCTTGCATTCATGCTAATGTATCATTGACTTTATTAAAGTTGTTCAGGAAGAGGCATAAAATGCTCGGCTAAGCCTCAAGCTTGGTTAAACCTCGCATTTTACCCCTTTTCCTCCATTTATCTAATAAATTCAATTAAACATGAACACTAATGTAAATTCCCCTATTTAGTAAATGAACTGAATCTGTATTTATGTCTCTTTACCTGGCTGGGATAACTGTTCAGCCAGGTTCAAAGATGGTGTAGTCTTGGACTTGGACTGTGTAGTCTTGGACTGGGACTGTATTGTCTTGGACTGGAACTGTGTAGTCTTGGACTGGGACTGTGAAGTATTGGACTGGGACTGTGTAGTCTTGGACTGGAACTGTGTAGTCTTTGTCTGGGTACGGGTAATTTTGGCTGAGTAGCCTTTAGGGCCTCTACCTCGGCTAGCAGTGTGTCATCATCAAGCTCGCTCGTCCCTTTTGTCACAGCAGCTACAATAATTTTGTAAAACAATGCATAACTAGAATGGCACGTCATCGCAAATCCCCATGCTTTCTTCACAAATAACAACATGTACATGTACTTGCAATTGAATCTGACTGACATGTGACCTTTTGACCCCTCCCTAAGGGCAAAGAGTTTTCTTATATTATATTCTACTAATCATCCTCTTCGATATGATTTGCAACATACCTATGTTCTGAAAAACTTAAATTTTGACCTTTTGACCCCTGCCCCAGGGCCGCAATCTGACCCCAGGGCCAAAATTTTAATTGTATTATATTCTACTAATCTTCCACTTTGATTTGATATGCCACATGACTATGTTCCAAAAAAACTGTAATTTTGACTCCCCACCCCCACAAGTCAGAGCCTGGGGCATGACCCAGGGTCGCATAAAAAATCCTGTTCAATATGTTTTACATATTTCATTAACCATTATTTCTGCAAACTATGGTATCAAAATATGTAACATTTACTTTGAAATTGAGTGGTGCGACGATTTTTCCCGATTATGGAAATAACACCAAAGTAAATACGTCTGGTGCTAAGTACGATTTATTGACAAATGCTTCACTGTTTGTAGCCATACGATTCTCCGCGATGTCTCCTACCAACTAATCTAATTTCCTAGCAGCCGACGTTACTTACGTTACTACACCACGTCATAACACAAGTAACGTCGCGTAATAGTCCAATTATCTAACATAACGTTATAAAATGACCTAATGTTTTGTAATCGATTTCGTCTCCATATTATCTTCTTTCCATTGAGTTTTATTGATATTTGACCTTTTGACCCATTCCCATGGCCCCTGAGGGTGGGGCCAAAAATACATGTGCTGTCATGTAATCAACCCAGACACTAAATATGGTTGGATTCCAATTAATAGTTTAGGCAACATAACAGATGCACGGACGGACATACGGGCGGAGGCAAATATAATATCCCCTTCGCTAAAGCATGAGGATAATAACAAAACACAAAAAAAATGAGAATCTGTCTGATGGTTGTCCAGCGACACCAACCCGCCTTACAGTAGAGATACCCGTTAAAATTAAACTCGGGTACCACTCAATGTAAGAAAATCATACAGGAGGTCTCTAGGCTTGTTTCCAGTCTCACTCTATCAACATCTCTAGAAAATGCTATAAACTAAAAACAAATCAAGTCAAACTGTGAATTAACCTCTTTATAACACAGTTCCTTATAACATAATTTTGAATAAAAAAGTCAAAAGATGGATCTTACAGATGTATAGATTATACAGAATAAACTGACTGTCATTTTCTCTGTATAATTAATGCATTTATGTAAACTAGCACTGTTTATGCTATAGACACCAACAATAGTGCTATAAAAAGGTTGCGGTGTACATATATCAAAGAAGTGTTCTTAGTAATAGAGGATCTTACATGATTGTTTATGTATTATTGAATTTATTAAACGAGTTGAGGAAAAGGGATTAAAATGCTAGGTTTTGCCAAGTATTCTATCCCTTTTCCTCAACGAGTTTAATAAATTCAGTAATACATGAGCACGAATGCAATATTCTATATATCATATGACATTTAAAATGCATTTTATTCAGGATTGTTTACAAAAATATCAATATTCAGCCATTAGTAAAGGCGACCTCGGTAATGACGTCGTATATGTAACGTTACGGGACATATCTGGCTAATTTGCATATTTAATCCACTAGTGGATTATCGCAAATATTACATGGCGTTATTACACTCTCAGAAGCAACGTCATAAGATAAATTCCAAAAAATATAGTCAAAGAAGACTAGTATCTTTATCTCTCTTTAACATTGAATCTGTTGTAACAGAACTGACCTGAAGCAATGCATCTCATAATTATGTTGATTTTTATATCCTTCTTAAATAAATGTGGTCCAGCAGTGATTTGTTGAGTAATAAATCAGAGTTTATTTCTAAGTGCAATGCCAAGAGGTGCAGATGTTGTTCGCATTTAAGCACTGCGTCTACCGTTACTTCATCTGTAAACGGTAGACGCTTCTCTGTAGTTTACATGTCTGATTTGACATGACAGTCTACAGATTTAATTTATCTAATTACTTGACGTGCTGCAAACTGTAATATGCAGTACGTCGGTCAAACTAACCGCATGCTTAAAACTAGATTGAACGAGCATTATCGTAGAATGAGTAAGCCTAAGAAAACTGACACTTTCTTGTACCGTCACTTTCGACGTACAGGTCATTCTGTAAATAACATTATTATACAACCAGTGGAAAAACTTTATTACGATGCAAATTCTACATCTAGATTCAAAATAATCAAAAGACATGAAGCTGAACTGAAATGGATTAAATTTTTACAGACCCCTTTTCCACTGGGATTTAATGACAACATTTATCATGAGGGTAATATTTCCAGAATGCCGGACTTTGATATTTTCTCACTCCTGGAATGTCGAAAACGCAGAACTAGATCTCACGGCACCAGGAAAAAATGGTAACTTTAAACGTAAATTACGTGCGTTTAAACGAAACAATACTAGACTGAAGTGACTGTCAATTATATTATTAAATCATGGACGCCACTCTATGCTTTCATTTTTAAGTTCATTACCCGTTTCTGTTTTACGTCTTCTGGACACCGAGGCGAATAAATTCTACGATAGTTCTCATCAGTTATATTATGCGGCTCTCTTAACTAGAGGCTATACTCAGCATACTCTCCGTCCTTACATTGATTATGAAATTAATCATAAACGCCATTTCTTCAAAATATCCTTCATTAATAAGGGTATGGATTTTATAGATTTGCCCAGTATCTTCCGTGAGAGATCGGTGCTTTCTTCCATTCCTGCTTATTTTCAAAATACTGAAACACCTATAATTTGCTATAAATATAACAAACCTGTTAGATCTATCATTTTAATATTAATTTCAATAAACTTGTTTCAGATCTTGATATTGATACTAATGCTCCTGATTCATGTGATTGTAAAAACTCAAAGTATTGCTATCCTGCTACTGGTCATGTAATTACTGGCAATTTGAAAATTATTCCTGATTCTAGGATAAGGAATATAATTTCTAAAGGACCGAAATATCGGTTTCCTTCTAAAATTGATTTCAGTAAATGTAGAGATGAAATCGCTGCTTCCTTGAATGAATTCGGTAATCGATGGTGTAAGCGAGAGTATGTTGAGTATAAAGCCCTAAAGGACTGGAAACTTAGCATTTTAAGACTAGTGAATAAACGCATTTCTTTCTATTCTCAAAATACTAACTTATTACCTCCTAAGCCCAAGACGTCTTTACGTCATCTTAAACTAGGTATTCAAGAATTTCATAAGAAGTTTGTTTTGGCCCCTGCAGACAAGGCCGCTAACAACGTCGTCGTTGTGTGACGGCTCCACTATGTTAACACGCTTAAGCAGGAGCTTGGTGGTACTAAGGCCTATGAACTTCAGGCTTTAGCTGAAGAGAAAGCTATAGTAGATAAACATGTTTGTCTTTCAGCCACCAAGTTTGCTGTGTGTGTTAACGAAGGCCAAGACAAGCTTCCTACGCTATACTGGTTACCAAAACTTCATAAAAAACGATTTTTCCACTCTTTACACTACACTTCCTCATAATCTTATAAAAGAAAAGCTTAATGATTTAATTGGATGGGCTTTTCACAGAGAAGATTCTCTCTATCTTGCATGTAATGTCAGAAATGCATTTTTCACTTCTAAAGAGCATAAGAATTATACACTTTGGTCATGTCAGAAAGTGTGTGATGCCCTCACCTTTCTACTTGACAATATTTATATTAGACTCGGTACTAAGTTATTTAGACAAATTGTGGGTATTCCGATGGGTACTAATTGCGCACCTCTTGTGGCTGATCTGTTCTTGTATTGTTATGAAAGAGACTTCATTTTGTCGCTTTCCATTGATAACCAATCTGAAATTATTGAAGCTTTTAGCTCCACTTCTAGATATTAAGATGATTTATTAAATATTGATAATACCTATTTTGATGGTTTGATCAGTCAGATTTACCCCCAAGAACTTCAGTTAAATAAAGCAAATTCTTCTGATACCGAGGCCCCGTTTTTGGATTTACATCTATCTATTGTAGATGGATTTGTTTCGTGCAAAATTTATGATAAACGCGATGACTTTGATTTTGAGATTGTAAATTTTCCTTTTTTGGATGGTGATGTTCCTCGTGCGTCATCCTATGGCGTTTATATTTCGCAATTAATTCGATTTGCTAGAGTGTGAAGTCATGTAACTGACTTCAACACTCGTAATAAATTATTAACGGCTAAACTCCTTAATCAGGGTTATCGGTACCATAAACTACGCAAAGCCTTTTCAAAATTTTATAGACGCCATTCTGATTTAATTTCAAAATTCAATATTGGACTTAAATCTCTTCTGCAACAAGGTCTATCGGAACCCGAATTTTATGGTGACTTAGTATATAAATTCAGAAAAATATATAACCGCAATGACTTCAGCACCCAATTTCGTAAAATCATTCTTCGATATAAAAAGATTGGGTACAACATGGATATTATACGACAGACTGCATGCATGGTAGTTAACCCAATCACGGTTGGCAACTTTGCTTCCCTCTTTAATTGCACGCCGGTGGGTCAGGTCTCAGATTCTATGATGGCTCCAACGTAAAGGCTTATTGAAAATTAAAGAGATAATGTTGGTTGGTGCCTGATGCTCTGTCTCTGGTCGGGCTCATCGGAGTCTAACTGTTGGTTTTCTTTTGCTCCAGCATTTCAGTGGTTTCTTGCTGTCGAGTCCTCACCGTTGTCTCACCTCTGTGGTTCTTTGATTTCTGTGTTCACGGAGATGTTGCGCTGGTGAGTTAGGAGGCCTTCATGCGGACTGAACAAATTATTTGTCTAAATCGCGACGGAAGTAAGGGCGAGGATTGTGGCCACGTAAAATCGATTTAAGCCCCCCAGTGGAAATCTTCCACTGACCGTTCCAAGGCGGCTCTTCTGTGGCGATTTATTTATGTTGTTGTTTGTTACTTACTGTGTGTATCACTTGTGTCTTTTAATTTTGGATGGCCTTTGGCCATTTTGTGGGAAAGTAACTGTCCTTATGGCCTTCCTTTGTTTAGGTTTCATTATGGTCTGGTCGCTTAATGTTTGTATTTCTTTCCCTTTGGTGTCTTTTATGGGTGGAGTAAGTTAATTGTATCAATTCCTGATCTTTGTTTTACTTCTACTTTACAAGTGCATAGCAGAAGTGATTTTTGTACTTGTTTGTTTGATTTGAGGTTTAACGTCCCCGTCAACACTGTGTAGGTCATTTTGGAGACGTTGCTTCCAATTTTGTGGGCTTTTACCTGACATTCAGATGAAAATGACCACACATGAGTACTGGTAAACTGCTTACAAGTGTATTTTGGTATCCAATGTCAATAGGGGTCAACGCCTTTGCTCCTAAGGAGCAAATTCTTTCCTTTAACAGTAGACCCCTTTTTATGCAAGAAAAGAGTTTGTAGAAAAGCTAACAGAAAGTCCCAAAAGTTGCTTCCCTTTGAAAAGATGGGAAAAAATCTGCCATGTGTATCAGTTTCACTTTATGTAAAAATGTACGAGTAACACAATAAAAAGGCAGTTTTTGCTTCACTTTTCTGCCCAATGAAATGTACAACAATCAATACAATTCCTTTCTGCTGCCTACATGGCACCCTGTGTTTAGAAGTTTCTTTTTTTTTATTTACAACGTAGTACCTGTAGTATCTATGGTGTCTGGCAGTGGTACAGAAAATGACAAGTATCTTTTTCTGGTGGCCCGTCTCTTTTTCTTGGGGTTGACACATTTGGTGAGGATTTACTCTTTGTCTTAGGCATACACTGAACTGGGTGTCGGGGGCTGAGTCTTTTCCACACGTCTCTGCTGCAAGGCAGCTCTTCCATCTGGGAAACTTTCAACAAACCACTGGAAAAGATATTATCTCACTGTAACATTGTCTTGAAACAATTACGTATTTACATAATTATAAATGGCATAAATTAAGAATAGTCATGAGAAAAACCCTATAGTTGTCTGTATCAGTGATTAAACATAACCACACTTATCATTAGAACCGCACATCATTGGAGGGCTGAAAACTTCAAAGCCAACAACAAGTACTAAGTTCTCATCCTTCTACCTGTCGCTGGTCAAGCACCTGCCCTATATGAACATGTTGAATTAGAGGTTACTCAGGGAAATACTTATTCTAAAGAAGACTGTTACCAGACCAGGTTCTAAACAGGGTCATCCTGATCTTCATTTTTAACAAAGTTGGAATGAGTGCTTGTACCCAGCCTAGCAAAACCTGTTATATCATATACAGTTACTTAGGTAATATTATAGGATGTCTCACCTGAGAATGTAATAATGTCATGTAATGAATTTGATAATCCACTAGTGGATTACATATGCAATTTAGTTAGATATCTCCTGTAACGCTATATGTACTATATCCTTAATGGCGTCGCATTTACAAATGGGGCAATATTGAAACTTTTGTGAATAAAGTGCATTTTAAATGTCATATGATAAATAGAATCTCGCATTTGTGCTGATGTATTGTTGAATTTAATAAACTTGTTGTAGAAAAGGGATAAAATGCTTTGCAAGAACTCGCATTTTATCCCTTATCATCAACTCCTTTAATAAATTCAATAATACAGGAACACTCATGTAAGATTCTCTAAAACGTGTAATAAGACATTGTTACTGGCATGTTAGGCCATGTCGCCATCTGTGACACCCATATGTTCTCTATGGAACGTCTTCAGCGATAAATAAAAATAAAAAATCTGATTTAAAGTGGTTATGATAAACAAATCCTACACTCGAGGGTATTTTTATAATATTTACATTTCCGGTGTAAAGCCTAATGTAAACCAAAAGAAAACAGTGTAGTTCTTACTTTCATGACCGCACCGAACCATATGATTTTCAGTGAAGTGAACTAACGTCAGTATAAACCCCTGTTTTCTACGGGCGTTGGTGACGTCAACGCTCTTCCGCTCTTTGAAGAAAAACAGCGTGTAAAAGTTTTTTTCAGCTCTAAAAATTTGTCCTTCCAGCATTTTTTCGTCCAGTGATGAGGGGCACAGAACGGTACTTAAGTGGCAAAACTTCGCTCTTCTGTGGCTTGCCGCTTAAGAGAATTTGCCGCTTAAGTAGTCAATATGCCGACGCCTAGCCACTTAAGTATCCATTCGTGAGAAACGGACGGACAGATGTCCACTCAACTCTGGTACGAAAACAATATACTGGATTTTTCTTCCAAAAAGTGGGTATAATTGAATCAAACTGAACTGTACTTGGTCAGAACACCCGGGAAGGAAAGTTTTCTTAAAACCTGAGAACAAGAGACGATTTTGGTCTGTCTAACAACAGGAAAGTCTAACAACAGGAAATTTAAATGATTTAAATCTATTTTTAAAAAGAAATACTTTTTCCGATGTACTAACTCTCAGCTGTCGCTTATTGTCATTCAGATTTCCCGAGCCAGTGTTGCCTCATTCTCTCTCGACACCAACCAAAAGAGCTGTGACATAGCCCAGATCCTTTTCTACCAGCCATCGGAAGGTCTGTCCCTGGTACTAGCCAAACTGTATGCTGTAGAAACCTCTCACTTGTGGTTGTGTTGGCTGCTGTATCCCGGCTGAATTAGCTGCCTGTAGGGCAATGGCATGAACATCTCATGTGTCAGTGCTCGTTTACATGTACCTCCTTTCTTTGCCAACTTTAACTTCACTGCCTCTTCTGAGGACCTAAACACATAGTAGTGTCCCTCCTTTGGAAACTTTGGTATGTCCATTTTGAATCTGTAAGGCAATATATATTTTGAATGTACAAAAGTCTGTCAGAAGGGTAAGGCCTTCAGTTTTGGTGATGATGATACAAGCTGACGTTTTTAGTCTATACAGTTTATTGTACATATGACCACACAACTCGGGTTTGTTTGATTGTTTGAATTGAGGTTTAACGTCCCCGTCAACACTGTAAAGGTCATTTTGGAGACGTTGCTTCCAATTTGGTGGACTTTTACCAGACATCGAGATGAAATGACTTCTCGAGTCCTGTCTCCCAAATGAAACCAATAGGGTTTATCAGCATGGACGGTCCGACTCGCACCACTTTACCTGAGAAAGCTAAGATACTCTAAGCGGTTTACCAGTACTCGTGTGCAGGTCGCATTCAGCTCTGCGTGGAAGCATCATGCAGCCCATATATTTCTTTAAGCCCCTATAGGCTCGGGCCGAAATCGGGTTTGATCCCCTGTCAGGTCAGGTATGGTAATGAAGATTTTTTCTTCATTTTCTTTCTTTATACTGATTCTGTGATGGGTCACATTTTACCATTACTCATGCGAGAGGCCCCTTGTTCGATTCAACAACAACAACATGGATTCCTAATGGCTGTGATTATTTGCAGATGCAAACACGCTCTGTGGCATCATCTTTAGGGTGAATCTCCAAAAGTGGGCCAAAAAGTGCACAGTCGTTACGATTACAGTGTAGGCTTTCATCCTGAAAACCTGATGTGTACATAATGTACACTTGCCAGTAATGGTCAAATGTGACTGATCACATTATTCATGAAGATATATATTTTAGACAGACAAATAAACTTTCTGACAGTCGAAAAAAAACTAATGAGTATACTGACAGACGGGTGTCGAGTCAACGCTGGCTCAACGTCATACCATCGACAACCACTCCAACTCACTTCCATGTCACACGACCGTTGAAATGAGAGAAAGAGAGGCTTTTCAAGTCCATCCTGCTAGTCAGAGCTGAAGCTTACATTCCCATTTGTTCTTTTTCCATTAGATACAGGGCTTAGTTCCACAGTTCGTTCACCCTTATTAGAGAGCTTCATGTATGGGTCGGTTTGAGGTTTTTGGGGTGTGGAGTGGGGTACTGAATATGTGTCCCTGTTTTGTGTGTATACACAGGCTTCAGTTTTAGCTTTCATTTCCCCAAGTTGTGTTTTCTTGTGACGTGAAGGGGGAGAATATGGCTGATATTTCTTGCTCCGTCAGGTTATTGCACTCATCCCCATGTTCACCGTTATTCTTGGTGGGGGTTAATTTAATGTCCGCATTTTGTGTATTGTTTTTTGCGGTATGCTGGTGCCTATTTATTGCTTCCGCTTGCCTCGAGCAGTGTCCGTTTATCCAGGTGTATGTTATTAAATTGCTACAGCTTTCCCGTTTTTCACATTGATAGTGAGGCACTCCTTTTCAGTTGGGGTTTTGTGTAATGTCTCATTTCTGCTTTTTTTTTAGTTTGTTTGCAGAGTACCTCGGAATAACCGATTTCCCTCGGTCTTTTCCCAAATTTATTTAGTTTCCATTCTCTTTTTTTAGCCATGTTTTTCTTTTCATGGCATATTGCCTATATAAAGTATCTGTTATCGACCTGAAGATGTTCGTTGGTGGCTCATTTGCCATCAAATGCGTTTCAAGCATTTTTACATGGTGAGCACCAGTTGCCTGTTTTATGCTTATTTCTTCATACACTTTCATTGAATTTGAGGTGTTTATTCTATAGTTCCGTGTATTCACACCGATATGGTCGATTAAGTCAGCAAAGCAGGGATCCTCAACCCTAGCAAGACCTGGAAGGTCATTAACGCTAGTTAAGGAGTCCCTACCCTCGGCATAATCTGGGGGCCTGATCTCTCAGATTGTTGCATGTTATGTTGCATGCTTGTATTAAACACTGCGCGACAATTAAGAACATTCCACTTGTCGGCAAATACTCTGAACCCACAAGCATGCAACATAACATGCAACAATCTGATGCCAAAGACGCGCGCAGAAAAACACTCGGGTGAGAATATCCGGGTCTACTCCACTAACTGGGCATGTGGGTAGCCCGAGGCAAAGTGGGACCTCTTCTCCGGTCAGACACCTACACACCCCACTTAAAACAGGTAATTCTTTGATGAAACACGCATCTTTTATCTTCAACTAAACTCATCACTGCCGTTCTTCTTGCCGGGAGAAAAGAACTTAACAAAGAAAAAGAAAAAAAAAAGTCGCGCCTCTTAAAAAGAAAACTGCGACCCCTGTAAACTATCTGAATATTTACCAGTGATTCGTTGTGTCTTTATTTGCAACCCTGTGTTTAGAATTTTCTTCTTTTTTATTTACAACGTAGTACATGTAGTATATATGGTGTCTGGCAGTGGTACTGCAAGTGAACATAACCACACTTATCATTAGAACCGCACATCATTGGAGGGCTGAAAATCTTAAAGCCAACAACAAGTACTAAGTTCTCATCCTTCTACCTGTCGCTGGCCAAGCACCTGCCCTATCTGAACATGTTGAATTAGAGGTTACTCAGGTAAATACTTATTCTAAAGAAGACTGTTACCAGACCAGATTCTAAACAGGGTCATCCTGATCTTCATTTTAATAAAGTTGGAAAGAGTGCTTGTACCCAGCCTGGCAAAACAAGTTTCAAAAGTGTAACTTCAGTGGTTGCAGAGGAGATCCATTTACAAGAAATGTGACGGACGGACGGACAGACAGACGGACAGAAAGATGTCCACTGAACTCTAGTACGAAAACAATATGCTCGATTTTTCTTCGAAAAAGTAGTTATAATTAAATCAAGCTGGACTGTACTTGGTCAGAACACCCGGGAAGGAAAGTTTTCTTAAAACCTGAGAACAAGAGACGGTTTTGTCTATCTAACAACAGAAAATTTAAATGATTTAAATCTATTTTTAAAAAGAAATACTTTTTCCTATGTACTAACTCTCGGCTGTCGCTTATTGTCATTCAGATTTCCCGAGCCAGTGTTGCCTCATTCTCTTTCAACACCAACCAAAAGAGCTGTGACATAGCCCAGATCCTTTTCTACCAGCCATCGGAAGGTCTGCCCCTGGTACTGGCCAAACTGTATGCTGTAGAAACCTCTCACTTGTGGTTGTGTTGGCTGTTGTATCCCGGCTGAATTAGCTGCCTGTAGGGCAATGGCATGAATATCTCATGTATCAGTGCTCGTTTACATGTACCTCCTTTCTTTGCCAACTTTAACTTCACTGCCTCTTCTGAAGACCTAAACACATAGTAGTTTCCCTCCTTTGGAAACTTTGGTATGTCCATTTTGAATCTGTAAGGCAATATATATTTTGAATGTACAAAAGTCTGTCAGAAGGGTAAGGCCTTCAGTTTTGGTGATGATGATACAAGCTGACATTTTTAGTCTATACAGTTTATTGTACATATGACCACACAACTCGGGTTTGTTTGATTGTTTGAATTGAGGTTTAACGTCCCCGTCAACACTGTAAAGGTCATTTTGGAGACGTTGCTTCCTATTTGGTGGACTTTTACCAGACATCGAGATGAAATGACTTCTCGAGCCCTGTCTCCTAAATGAAACCAATAGGGTTTATAAGCATGGACGGTCCGACTCGCACGACTTTACCTGGCAAGATAAGATATTCTATATTTACCAGTACTCGTGTGCAGGTCGGATTCAGCTCTGCGTGGAAGCATCATGCAGCCCATATATTTCTTTAAGCCCCTATAGGCGGGGGCCGAAATCGGGTTTGATCCCCTGTCAGGTCAGGTATGGTAATGAAGATTTTTTCTTCATTTTCTTTCTTTATACTGATTCTGTGACGGGTCACATTTTACCATTACTCATGCGAGAGGCCCATGGTTCGATTCAACAACAACAACATGGCTTCCTGATGGCTGTGATTATTTGCAGATGCAAACACGCTCTATGGCATCATCTTCAGGGTGATTCTCCAAATGTGGGCCAAAAAGTGCACAGTCGTTACGATTACAGTGTAGGCTTTCATCCTGAAAACCTGATGTGTACATAATGTACACCTGCCAGTAATGATCAAATGTGACTGCTCACATTAAACATGTAGATAGATAGTTTAGACAGACAAATAAACTTTCTGACAGTCGAAAAAAAACAATGAGTATACTGACAGACGGGTGTCGAGTCAACGCTGGCTCAACGTCATACCATCGACACCCACTCCAATTCACTTCAATGTCACATGACCGTTGAGATGAGAGAGAGGTTTTTCAAATTCATCCTGCCAGTCAGAGCCGAAGCTTACATTCCCATTTGTTCGCTTTCCATTAGATACAGGGCTTAGTTCCACAGTTCGTTCACCCTTATTAGAGAGCTTCATGTCTGGGTCGGTTTGAGGTTTTTGGGGTGTGGAGTGGGATACTGAATATGTGTCCCTGTTTTGTGTGTTTACACATGCTTCAGCTTTAGCTCTCATTCCCCAAGTTGTGTTTTCTTGTGACGTGAAGGGGGAGAATATTGCTGATATTTCTTGCTCCGTCAGGTTATTGCACTGATCCCCATGTTCACCGTTATTCTTGGTGTGTGTGTGGGGGGGGGGGGGGGTAATTTAATTTCCGCATCTTGTGTATTGTTTTTTGCGGTATGCTGGTGCCTATTTATTGCTTCCGCTTGCCTCGAGCAGTGTCCGTTTATCCAGGTGTCTGTTATTAAATTGCTACAGCTTTCCCGTTTTTTCACATTGATAATGAGGCACTCCTTTTCAGTGGGGGTTTTGTGCAATGTCTCATTTCTGCTTTTTTTTTTTTTTTTTTTAGTTTGTTTGCAGATTACCTCGGAATAACTGATTTCCCTCGGTCTTTTCCCAAATTTATTTAGTTTCCATTCTCTTTTTTAGCCATGTTTTTCTGTTCATGGCATATTGCCTCTCCTGTGGCTTTTAGTCTAGTTTGCAGGTTTTGTTTTCATTTTCAGCAAAGTTTTCGCTTAAATTGTACATTTCATTTTTTATGATTCTGGCTTGGTCTCGAAGGTCAGATTTTCTGTGTTGCCAGAATTCAGCCTGTGTTTTTGTGACCATTATGGAGAACTCCTTTGTGATTTCATTTATTTGTAGCTGAAATTTTGTTTCATGAAGGAATGGGACTGAAATCGTCCTATTTAAGGTATCTGTTAGCGACCTGAAGATGTTCGTTGGTGGCTCATTTGCCATTAAATGCGTTTCAAACATTTTTACATGGTGAGCGGCAGTTGCCTGTTTTATGCTTATTTCTTTATACACCTTCATTGTATTTGAGATGTTTATTCTATAGTTCCGTGTATTCACATCGATATGGTCGATTAAGTCAGCAAAGCAGGGGTCCTCAATCCTAGCAAGACCTGGAAGGTCATTGACGCTAGTTAAGGAGTACCTACCTTCGGCATAATCTGGGTGCCTGATCTCTCAGATTATTGCATGTTATGTTGCATGCTTGTATTAAACACCGCGCGACAATTAAGAACATTCACCTTGTCGGCAAATACTCTGAACCCACAAGCATGCAACATAACATGCAACAATCTGAGAACAAAGGAACGCGCAGAAAAACACTCGGGTGAGACTATCCGGGTCTACTCCACTAACTGGGCATGTGGGTTGCCCGAGGCAAAGTGGGACCTCTTCTCCGGTCAGACACCTAAACACCCCACTTAAAACAGGTCATTCTTTGATGAAACACGCATCTTTTATCTTAAACTAAACCCATCACTGCCTTTCTTCTTGCCAGGACTTCTTAACAACAAAAAAAAGTCACGCCTCTTAAAAAGAAAACTGCGACCCCTCTAAACTATCTGAATATTTACCAGTGATTCGTGTCTAGTTCAGAATAATAATCAAATAATAATTTACGACCTTATTTATACAGGGTAACACATTTAGTACAAGTACTAATCTTCCATGTGGCCCTCTTTTCCTGGGTAGGAACCAGTACTAAGCAATGTGGATAAAGTTTCTTGCTCAAGGAAACAATACACGGCCCTTGCGAGAATCGAACCGGCTACCTCTCGATCTCAAATCCGATGCTTTACCACTGCACCACAGCGCTCGCTACATCAAAGAGATATGGCGGATGGGTCTGTTTTACTCTGGGTAAATACCGACATTGATACACACAAGAACAAAGCGTGTACACGCCGACTTGCTACTTAAACACACTTTGAGGAGCGGTATCTAGGCGAATGCCAGTCGAAGTTGAGACTTGGACTGATGCAGACACATTTTTCTTGCAGAAGAGTGTGGTAAAAAGCGTCGAAGTATGAACTTTGGCTAATGTACACGCATCTTTCCCCTTGGACATTTGTCATCAAAAAGAGCAATATTCACGGCGGTACCAAAAGTACTTAAGCAATATTCGCCCCCGCCCATAGGGGCTGGAAGAAATATATGGGCTGCATGATGCTTCCACGCAGAGCTGAATCCGGCCCGCACACTAGTTGGTAAACCACTTGGAGGATCTAACCCTGTCCAGGAACCCCGGTGCGAGGCGGACCGTCCATGCTAATAAACCCTATTGGTTTCATTGGGCGACAGGGCTTGAGATGTCATTTCATCTCAATGTCGGGTAAAAGTCCCACAAAATTGGAAGCAACGTCTCCAAAATTACCTTTACAGTGATGACGGGGACGTTAAACCTCAATTCAAACAAACAAAAAAAGCTTAAGCAATATAGGAAAAAACAGGTACCAACCCTGTCCTTTATATATAAATAGAGCAATATTCACGGCGGTACCAACCCAACCTTGCTCAGTTAAGTACAGCGTATATAAAGTATGGACAACACAATATACAATCGAGTGAGTAGAGTTGCTGCTTCACCACGGAACTGCCAGTGGTTTTAACCATTATACGTAATTTAATCTACAGTGCACATCCATTTTGGTATATTGTATTGTTATATATAAAAACAATATATGTGCAAGCCTTATCTTTAACACTGCTATCTTACAAGTGTGTATGTTATGTGTCTTGTCACAATAAAGAAAAACGACGCTGAGCTGGAAAAAAATCGTTATGTCTTTATTTGTAACTGATGAAGAGAAGCCTACTTCTCGAAAACGCGTTCTTGCTTAATCCTGCTATTGTCTGCTGGAGTAAGGACATATGCGAGCAAATAGAATTATATTAAAAGGTATATCAACATCGCTTACATACAGATATACTAAGGTGTAGAAACTAGCACCAATACACAAGGAAATAAAGTGTAGTTCTCAGTATTAAACACTGCGCGACAGTAAAGAACATTCCACTTGTCGGCAAATTCTCTGGACCCACAAGCATGCAACATAACATGCAACAATCTGAGAACAAAGAAATGTGCAGAAAACACTCGGGGTGAGACTATCCGGGTCTACTCCACTTACTGGGCATGTGGGTAGCCCTAGGCAAAGTGGGACCTCTTCTCCGGTCAGACACCTACACATCCCCACTTAAAACAATAGTCCCAAAGGTGGTCTTGATATAGGAATTCAACTGTAGCATGTTTTAATTGCACAATATTTGCTTTGGATCCTGACAACCATGTTGTAAAGAGGCTGTGTAGTACTGGTATGAAGCTAAAGCTACATCTAGTGAAGAAGAATTATGAGGATACACAAGCAAAAAGTCTACAAACCTATTCTACATGTAAGCCACATCATGCGAAATTTATTGTCAGCATTTATGGCACAGATGTATGAGTTAAGGATTGTCATTTGAGACTAAACTGCCCTGATATGCATGCTCAGTGAATCTAATTTGTCATGATCTGGCTTAGGTAACTATCACCACAAAATCTCACCGTTCTATCCTGTAAAAAGGCATAAAAGAAAACAATTCCTGATAATTTACAAAATGGAGTGAGTGAGTTTAAGTTTTACGTCCCACCAACAGCTAAGGTCATACGGAGACGGGACCTCGGTTTAAAAACTCATCCGAAAGTCTGTTACAAAATGGAATACATCATCCAAATAGAACAGAATTTCTTGCACAACAGACAAGGAAATCCGTGATTTTACCCTGGGATAGAAATTTATGTTCTGACCCTGGTGTTCCGACCCAATATCGAATATTCCCGCGTGTTTGATAAGTGTACTGGTTGAATACGACCTCGTATGCGCCGTCGTTAAGGTTCACGTCATGCACGTTACGTGACTTCACTAAACATTCCTGTAGTGTCATCACAATATGGCGGACGTTGGTAACCGAAGTGACTACAACATTAAAAATCCGCGCTAAAAATGGAAGGTATGCAAGAAAAAGAATCCTATATGGATGTGTGGGGTGGATAGAAAAATCAGTCCCTCGGGATCACTGTCCGGCATCTTTCGGCAAGCCTCGTGATGCCGGACAGTGACTCTCGGGACGGAATTTTCAGCATATACTAATGTATTTATTATCACCAAGAAAATGAAATTAATTCGCAGTTCTATTATATCTGGACAAGTAAGCTTTATCAGGTCAACGTTTCATTTTTATCAATGACCCTGACTACTGGAAAATTTTGGCAAAAATGTTATTATTATAGGAAAACTGGAAAGGGGGTCTTTCATTTGTGCCCATGCATGTTTTTTCTTTAAACTTTGTATATTAATAACTCAGCATATACGACCTATAAAAATGTATTTAATAAATTATATAAATCAAAGTAGGTCTCAGGAGGTCACTCTAACTGACTCCCTCTATGAGCTGGTGTCTGCCTCTAAATAAGTGCGTCTTAAATCTTATGTTTTATTTAGTTTCAAGATCTGTGAACTGGATTGAATGCAGAACTCCATAGGCATTCCCTTGATACTAAGAAACCTTTTGAATTAATTAAAGTTTACATTTTCTGAAAAAAATAAGTATCAAAAATCTCATTTTTTAATTAAAATTTTAATTCATTATCAAAATTCAATCCCCAAGATAAATATGTTCTAGTCTTTGTCAAGATTTCATTTTGCTAGGAAAACTTGCCATATGTTTCTTCTTTAGCTATGCCAAATTTCATGAAAATACGAAACCGGTAACACTGTAGTTTTACACCTTTAATGGATGTAAGTCGTTTCTGCAAAATTTACTATTTTATTGAAATCATCCAAGAACCTTACAAAAAGGCAATTCGTAACACTTACGTAATAAAAATGAGATTATACAAATCAAAATGAATACATATTGAGCTGATCTAGCTTAGAAACTATTAAAATATCATGAATTTATGATATTTTTCTTTCTTTTATACACTATGATCTATCCAAAATAGTAGATAGTAAAACACTAAATCGAAAGGTATTCTAATCAACAAATTAGGCTTAACAACATTATATTGCTTTTTTATTAGGAGCAAAATAATTGTGAACACGTGCAACTTTATTTAATGACTTTGCATAAGTCATGCTACTCAAATAGGTGTAAGGCAAGGAGATCCATTATTTTCATTTCCCTACCAAGCTGGTATGCAAGGTCGCGATGGTCAGTGGTTTGTTGTTACTAGTAAAAATAGTTCTGTTGATAAATCCATGGCCAGATTAAGCCTTAGATAAACTGTCTTTATGAACACTGGATTATTATCCTAACAAAAAAGTTACAGTAATTATTGGTTAGTATTTCCAAAAATCGAAATGTCACTGATATTGAGTTTCTGTTGCAAAAGATATCATTGATGGATGAGGCCAAGAATATTTGGTGTAAACAAAGGTGTTCCATGACCTAGGGAAATTTTGCTATTAGACAGGGAGAGAAACAGTTGCCTTCCTTATAGTACAATACATAAATATGTCTCTTTTCTGCATTGGTATTGTAATTGTTAACGTTTCTTTAGTGTCTTATTTTTTCTATTTACTTTGTCAATATAGTGGTAAATTTATCGGAAGTGAGCGTTTAGTATTTTTTCTGGTTGTAAAACTTTCAACCACTTCTTGAATGTTTCTGCTGAATGCAAGTTCACTGTTTTTTAAGCACTGTTCTTGCTGTTTGTTCATTAATAATTACCAGTACATTTCTGTGCAATGTATCTCTCAGCTTAGGGCATTGCAGTGTTTGGACAGAAAAAAGCATCACAATGTATTTACTGAAAATAATTTAAAATCCTATGAGTAATGCGATAACTACTCACAGATTGAATAATTATTATCAACAGTTTAAATGCTTCTTGATATCTTACATAATGTGCTTTGTAATTACTGCAACAACTGCTGAGATAGGTAAATGAAGTGAAAGACCTTTACAAATATATAGACAGCACAATCATGATCACATAAGTTTTGGAACACTGACAAATGTACGACCATGTGAATTCTAAAAGCAAATTCAAATGTCTTTGGAATACAGCTTCAGGAAGCCGTTTGATTTCGTTCATATGGGCTATACAAAAACAGATAGATTGGTTAGTGCCTATGCAGATATAAATTCTGAAAACTTAATGTCCAGATAAAGTAATCTCAAGTATTATTGATTTTCCCTAGAGTAAGCCTGTCTTTTTAAATGGACAGTTAGGGTTAAATAAACAAACAACAATTTGACTTGAGAGTCATTTATCTGGAGTCGGATAACAAATCTCACAAAATCTGAAGCAACATCTAAAGTGACTGGTATGTTGTTGATTTGAATGTTAAATCTAAACATCACGTTAGCACCATTGCCAAATTAGACAAGAAAGACAGAAAGAAAACTGTGCACATGATTACATGGGTGCATTTGATGATGTTTGTCATCAAAACCTTTGCGGTATAGTTCTGTAAACAAAATAGTTTGTTCCATTGGGCAAATTTACCGAAATGGATGTTTAGAAATAATACTTATAATTATGCTATGAACTACTTACACAAACCATACTATACTATAGCCATCCAAATTGAAAACAATAGTAAAGTATTATTAAACAGCATGACCAAAACATGATAATCATATAATTTCACATTTTGCTGAATCAGGACTATCAGTATTCAGTCTGTTAAAACACAATGTTACCGGTCCTCAATTTCCATCAAAATTCATCAACATGTTCCTAAGATATGTGGGTAGTTTTTATGCCAAAATGGTGTCTTGACAAAAATTGGAACATGGTAAAAATGCATATACAATTTTAATGAATACAAAAATAGGAGCTGAAATATGGGGACACCATCAAAGAAAACTGAATGCCCAGCCACTATTACTAGACATATGATGTCATTCATAGTATCAACTAACCAATTATGGCTTTAATTCATAAAACATATCAGCATTAGATATATGAAACTCTGAATACTGTAGATAAGTTTATATGAGAGTACTCTCTGTTGTGATAGAGACTTCATAAAATATGTAATAAATTTACTACGGAAATAAAATTTAAAAGTGAATGCATCGTAATTATAATGGTTATACCCAAGGCAATTATTGTGCATAGTTTCATCAGAATCCAAGCGTGGGCAGAAAACAATGCAAATTTCCTATACCTTGAAAGACCCCCTTTGCATGAAAAAAAAATCATAGAAAATATTATGCACAGCTGATACTAAATACTACACTGATTCTTGTGCTCCAGAATGTTGAGATGCACTGCAGGCAATGGATAATTGATTGTCAATTGCATATTTAAAAAGTGCACGAGGATAAACTGATTAATGAAATACAAGATCTCTGTCATCTGATATCAAGTTTATTAGGTTCGGCTTCGAGAACATGTGTAGAGTCGCTCGGTAAGCATCGCGATTCTACAAGGATTCTCGAAGCCTTGCCTGATGAACTTTATGTCAAAAGACAAAAACCTGGTAGTCTCTATTTAGACATCATCTCTAATCATGATTATGTAGTCCCATATCTGACTGTCAACCGCAATAGACAACTAGAAAGTTTTCAGCGGAAAACAATGTCCCCCAGCCTTAAATATATCTTAAACACCCATTTGACTTAAATAACTAGGTTAAAGTCACCAAAATGTAAGCTGCAAACAAGCCATTTTTTGCCAAAAACTGCGGTTTTCGCGGGAGCCTGACCATGTGGTAAATGCTCTGCTAAGCCTCATGCTTGGCTAAACCTCGCATTTTAGCCCTTTTCCTCCATTCATCTAATAAATTCAATTAAACATGAACACTAATGTAAGTTCCCCTATTTAGTAAATGAACTGATCTTGTATTCCTGTCTCCTTACCTGGCTGGGATAACTGTTCAGTCAGGTTCAAAGATGGTTTGGTCTTGGACTTGGACTGTGTAGTCTTGGACTGGGACTGTGTAGTCTTGGACTTGGACTGTGTAGTCTTGGACTGGGACTGTGTAGTCTTGGACTGTGAAGTATTGGACTAGGACTGTGTATTCTTGGACTGGGACTGTAGTCTTGGACTGGGACTGTGTAGTCTTGGACTGGGACTGTGAAGTCTTGGACTGGGACTGTGAAGTCTTGGACTGGGACTGTGTAGTCTTGGACTGGGACTGTGTAGTCTTGGACTGGGACTGTGAAGTCTTGGACTAGGACTGTGTGGTCTTGGACTGAAACGGTGTAGTCTTTGTCTGGGTATAGGTAATTTTTGGATGGGTAGCCTCTAGGGCCTCTACCTCGGCTAGCAGTGTGCCATCATGAAGCTCACCTGCCTCTTTTGTCACAGCAGCTACAAATTTTTTGTAAAACAATAAATAACTAGAATAGCACGTCATCGCAAATCCCTCTGCTTTCTTCACAAATAACAACATGTAAATGTACTTGCAATTGAATCTGACTGACATGTGACCTTTTGACCCCTCCCCCAGGGCAAAGGGTATTCTTGTATTATATTCTACTAATCATCCCCTTCGATATGATTTGCAACATGACTATATTCTGAAAAAAACTTAAATTTTGACCTTTTGACCCCTGCCCCAGGGCCACAATCTGACCCAAGGGCCAAAATTTTAATTGCATTATATTCTACTAATCTTCCCCTTTGATTTGATATGCCACATGACTATGTTCCAAAAAAACTATAATTTTGACTCCCCACCCCCACAAGTCCGAGCCTGGGGCATTACCAAGGGTCGCATCAAAAAATCCTGTTCAATATGTTTTACATATTTCATTAACTGCAAACTATGGTATCAAAATCTGTAAAATTTACTTTGAAATTGAGTTTTAATGATATTTTACCTTTTGACCCATCCCCATGGCCCCTGAGGGTGGGGCCAAAAATACATGTGCTGTCATGTAATCAACCCAGACACTAAATATGGTTTGATTCCAATTAATAGTTAAGGCAGCATAACAGATGCGCGGACGGACAGACAGGATGAGGCAAAAATAATATCCCCTTCGCTAAAGCATGAGGATAATAACAAAACACAAAAAAATATAATCTGTCTGATGGTTGTCCACAGAGACCAACCCGCCTTACAGTAGAGATACCCGTTAAAATTAAACTCGGGTACCACTCACTGTAAGAAAATCATACAGGAGGTCTCGGTGCTTGTTTCCAGTCTCACTCTATCAACATCTCTAGAAAATGCTAAAAACAAAAAAAAAGTCAAAATGTGAATTAACCTTTTTATAACACAGTTCCTTATAACATAATTTTGAATAAAAAAGTCAAAAGATGGATCTTACATATGTATAGATTATACAGAATAAACTGACTGTCATTTTCTCTGTATAATTCATGCATTTTTGTAAACAAGCACTGTTTATGCTATAGACACCAACAATAGTGCTATAAAGAGGCTGTGGTGTACATATATCAAAGAAGTGTGCTTAGTTATAGAGGATCTTACATGAATGTTTATGTATTATTGAATTTATTAAACGAGTTGAGGAAAAGGGATTAAAATGCTAGGCTTTGCCAAGCATTTTATCCCTTTTCCTCACCGAGTTTAATAAATTCAGCAATACATGAGCACGAATGCAAGATTCTATTTATCATATGACATTTAAACTGCATTTTATTCAGGATTGTTTACAAAAATATCAATGTTCCGTCATTAGTACAGGCGACGTCGTTAATGACGTCGTTTATGTAACGCTACGGGATGTATCTGGCTAATTTGCATATTTAATCCACTAGTGGATTATCGAAAATATTACGTGGCGTTATTACACTCTCAGAAGCAACGTCATATGATAAATTCCAAACAATATAGTCTAAGAAGATTAGTATCTTTATCTTTCTTTAACCTTGAATCTGTTGTAACAGAACTGACTTGAAGCAATGCATCCCATAATTATGTTGATTTTTATATCCTTCTTAAAAAATTGTGGTCCAGCAGTGATTTGTTGAGTAATAAATCAGAGTTACAAGTGCATAGCAGAAGTGATTTTTGTACGTGTTGTTTGATTTGCGGTTTAACGTCCCCGTCAACACTGTGTAGGTCATTTTGGAGACGTTGTTTCCAATTTTGTGGGGCTTTTACCTGACATTCAGATGAAAATGGCCACACAGGAGTACTGGTAAACTGCTTACAAATGTATTTTGGTATTCAATGTCAATAGGGGTCAACTCCTTTACTCCTAAGGAGCAAATTCTTTCCTTTAACAGTATACCCATTTTTATGCAAGAAAAAGTGTTTGTAGAAAAGCTAACAGAAAGTCCCAAAAGTTTTTTCCCTTTGTAAAGATGGGAAAAAATCTGCCATATGTATCAATTTCACTTTATGTAAAAATGTATGAGTAACACAATAAAAAGGCAGTTTTTTGCTTCACTTTTTTGTGCCCAATGAAATGTACAACAATCAATTACAATTCCTTTCTGCTGCCCACATGGCACCCTGTGTTTAGAATTTTCTTCTTTTTTGATTTACAACGTAGTACATATAGTATTTATGGTGCCTGGCAGTGGTACAGAAAATGACAAGTACCCTTTTCTGGGAGCCCGTTTCTTTTTCTTGGGGTTGACACATTTGGTGAGGATTTACTCTTTGCCTTAGGCATACACTGAACTGGGTGGCGGGGCTGAGTCTTTTCCCAACGTCTCTGCTGCAAGGCAGCTCTTCCATCTGGGAAACTTTCAACAAACCACTGGAAACGATATTATCTCACTGTAACATTGTCTTGAAAAAAAATACGTGTTTACATAATTATAAATGGCATAAATTAAGAATAGTCATGAGAAAACCTTTATAGTTGTCTGCATCAGTGACTAAACCCTACAACGGGACTGCAAGTGAACATAACCACACTTATCATTAGAACCGCACATCATTGGAGGGCTGAAAACTTCAAAGCCAACAACAAGTACAAAGTTCTCATCCTTCTACCTGTCGCTGGCCAAGCACCTGCCCTACCTGAACATGTTGAATTAGAGGTTACTCAGATAAATACTTATTCTAAAGAAGACTGTTACCAGATCAGACTCTAAACAGGGTCATCCTGATCTTCATTTTAACAAAGTTGGAATGCGTGCTTGTACCCAGCCTAGCAAAACCTGTTATATCATATACAGTAACTTAGGTAATATTATATGATGTCTCGCCTGAGAATGCAATAATGTCTTGTAATGAATTTGATAATCCACTAGTGGATTAAATATGCAAATTATTTAGATATGCCTGTAACGCTATATGTACTATGTCCTTAATGGCGTCGCATTTACAAATGGGGGAATATTGACATTTTTGTGAATAAAGTGCATTTTAAATGTCATATGATAAATAGAATCTTGCATTTGTGCTGATGTATTGTTGAATTTAATAAACTTGTTGAAGAAAAGGGATAAAATGCTTGGCAAGAACTCGCATTTTATCCCTTATCATCAACTCCTTTAATAAATTCAATAATACAGGAACACCCTTGTAAGATTCTCTAAAACGTGTAATAAGACATTGTTACTGGCATGTTAGGTCATGTCGCCATCTGTGACAACAATATGTTTTCTATGGAACGTCTTCAGGCATAAAAACTGATTTAATGCGGTTATTATAAACAAATCCTACATTCGAGGTTATTTTTATAATATTTACATGTCCGGTGTAAAGCCTAATGTAAACCGAAAGAAAACAGTGTAGTTCTTACTTCCATGAACGCACCGAATCACATGATTTTCAGTGAAGTGAACTGACGTCAGTATAAACCCCTGTTCTCTACAGGCGTTGGTGACGTCAACACTATTCCGCTCTTTGAAGAAAAACAGCGTGTAAATGGTTTTTCAGCTCTAAAAATTTGTCCTTCCAGCATTTTTTCGTCCAGTGATGAGGGGCACGGAATGTAAATATAGAAAATAAACTTATTTTTTCTGCTTTTCATGAAAGTATGAACGACAGCGGGTCTCTAGCAAAGCTAACATGAATTGCTTTGGGGTTAATTTAACATGCGACCCACTGTGTTCATCCTTTCATGAACAGCAGAAAAATAAAATTTATTTCTTAATGAAATTTATGAAACTTACCACTGAATTCCGGCCCCAACACATCGGGGCTTGAAGAAATATATGGGCTGCATGATGCTTCCACGCAGAGCTGAAACTGACTCGCACAAGAGTACTGGTAAACCGCTTAGAGGGTCCACGCCTGCCAAGACAGGATGGTGCGAGTCAGACCGTCCATGCTTATAAACCCTTTTGGTTTCACTGGGTGCTAGGCCTTCAGATGTCATATCATCTCAGTATCGGGTAAAAGTCCAACAATTCCAGCAACGCCTCCAAAATGACCTTTACTGTGTTGATGGGGAGTTAAACCTCAAACGAAACCACAGAAGGTTAGTTTCATAAATTTAATATGAAACTAGATCGCACAGTCGATGGTATACCGTCGCAAATACCCGCTATTTCTATGAATGACAATAATGATATGGCAAAGTCATACATTTTTATCTTTGACCTTGGGGCCATGTAGGGGTCAAGGTCACAAAAAGTAGCCCACTGCCATCTACACACCATGTACTTTCCACATGCAAAGTTTCAAAAGTGTAACTTCAGTGGTTGCAGAGGTGATCCATTTACAAGAAATGTGACGGATGGACGGACGGACGGACAGACAGACGGACAGATGTCCACTCAACTCTAGTAAGAAAACAATATACTCGATAAAGTGGGTATAATTAAATCAAACTGGACTGACTGACCACGAGTGTACTTGGTCAGAACACCCGGGAAGGAAAGTTTTCTTAAAACCTGGGAACAAGGGACGATTTTGGTTTGTCTAACAACAGGAAATTTAAATGATTTAAATCTATTTTTAAAAAGAAATACTTTGTACTTACTCTCAGCTGTCGCTTATTGTCATTCAGATTTCCCGAGCCAGTGTTGCCTCATTCTCTTTCAACACCAACCAAAAGAGCTGTGACATAGCCCAGATCCTTTTCTACCAGCCATCGGAAGGTCTGCCCCTGGTACTGGCCAAACTGTATGCTGTAGAAACCTCTCACTTGTGGTTGTGTTGGCTGCTGTATCCCGGCTGAATTAGCTGCCTGTAGGGCAATGGCATGAATATCTCATGTGTCAGTGCTCGTTTACATGTACCTCCTTTCTTTGCCAACTTTAACTTCACTGCCTCTTCTGAAGACCTAAACACATAGTAGTGTCCCTCCTTTGGAAACTTTGGTTTGTCCATCTTGAATCTGTAAGGCAATATATATTTTGTATGTACAAAAGTCTGTCAGAAGGGTAAGGCCTTCAGTTTTGGTGATGATGATACAAGCTGACATTTTTAGTCTATACAGTTTATTGTGCATATGACCCCATAACTCGGGTTTGTTTGTTTGTTTGATTTGAGTTTTAACGTCCCCGTCAACACTGTAAAGATCATTTTGGAGACTTTGCTTCCAATTTGGTGGACTTTTACCCAACATCGAGATGAAATGACTTCTCGAACCCTGTCTCCCAATGAAACCAATAGGGTTTATAAGCATGGACGGTCCGACTCGCACCACTTTACCTCGGCAAGCTAAGATACTCTAAGCGGTTTACCAGTACTCGTGTGCAGGTCGGATTCAGCTCTGCGTGGAAGCATCATGCAGCCCATATATTTCTTTAAGCCCCTATAGGCGGGGGCCGCCCAGTGGAAATCTTCCACTGACCGTTCCAGGGCGGCTCTTCTGTGGCGATTTATTTATGTTGTTGTTTGTTGCTTGCTGTGTGTATCACTTGTGTCTTTTGATTTTGGATGGCCATATGGCCATTTTGTGGGAAAGTGGCTGTCCATATGGCCTTCCTTTGTTTAGGTTTCCATTATGGTCTGGTCGTTTAATGTTTGTATTTCTTTCCCTTTGGATGTCTTTTATGGATGGAGTAAGTTAATTGTATCAATTCCTGATCTTTGTTTTACTTCTACTTTGATCCCCTGTCAGGTCAGGTATGGTAATGAAGATTTTTTTCTTGATTTTCTTTCTTTATACTGATTCTGTGATGGGTCACATTTTACCATTTCTCATGCGAGAGGCCCCTGGTTCGATTCAACAACAACAACATGGATTCCTGATGGCTGTGATTATTTGCAGATGCAAACACGCTCTATGGCATCATCTTTAGGGTGAATCTCCAAAAGTGGGCCAAAAAGTGCACAGTCGTTACGATTACAGTGTAGGCTTTCATCCTGAAAACCTGATGTGTACATAATGTACACCTGCCAGTAATGGTCAAATGTGACTGATCACATTATACATGTAGATAGATATTTTAGACAGACAAATAAACTTACTGACAGTCGAAAAAAACAACTAATGTGTATACTGACAGACGGGTGTCGAGTCAACGCTGGCTCAACGTCATACCATCGACACCCACTCCAACTCACTTCAATGTCGCATGAGTGAGTGAGTGAGTGTTTCAGTTTTACGTCCCACCAACAGCTATGGTCATACGGAGACGGGACCTCGGTTTAAAGACTCATCCGAAAGTTTGGAGATGCCCGGGATCGAACCTGCGTCCCCTGGTTTACAAAGCGAGTAGCCTAACCACTTGACCACGGAGGCTTCTCAATGTCGCATGACAGTTGAAATGAGAGAAAGAGAGGTTTTTCAAGTTCATCCTGCTAGTCAGAGCTGAAGCTAACATTCCCATTTGTTCTTTTTTCCATTAGATCCAGGGCTAAGCTCCACAGTTCGTTCACCCTTATTAGAGAGCTTCATGTCTGGGTCGGTTTGAGGTTTTTGGGGTGTGGAGTGGGGTACTGAATATGTGTCCCTGTTTTGTGTGTCTAATTCAAGGTAATGTTGGTTGGTGCCTGATGCTCTGTCTCTGGTCGGGCCCATCGGAGTCTAACTGTTGGTTTTCTTTTGCTCCAGCATTTCAGTGGTTTCTGGCTGCCGAGTCGTCACCGTTGTCTCACCTCTGTGGTTCTTTGATTATTTGTGTTCACGGAGATGTTGCAGTGATGAGTTAGGAGGCCTTCATGCGGACTGAACAAATTATTTGTCTAAATCGCGACGGAAGGGCGAGGATTGTGGCCACGTAAAATCGATTTAAGCTCCCCAGTGGAAATCTTTCCACTGACCGTTCCAAGGCGGTTCTTCTGTGGCGATTAATTTATGTTATTGTTTGTTACTTACTGTGTGTATCACTTGTGTCTTTTTATTTTGGATGGGCATATGGCCACTTTGTGGGAAAGTAACTGTCCTTATGGCCTTCCTTTGTTTAGGTTTCCATTATGGTCTGGTCGCTTAATGTTTGTGTTTCTTTCCCTTTGGTGCCATTGATGGGTAGAGTAAGTTAATTGTATCGATTCCTGATCTTTGTTTTACTTCTACTTTACACAGGCTTCAGCTTTAGCTTTCATTCCTCAAGTTGTGTTTTCTTGTGACGTGAAGGGGGGGGGGGAGAATATGGCTGATATTTCTTGCTCCGTCAGGTTATTGCACTGATCCCCATGTTCACCGTTATTCTTGGTGGGGGTTAATTTAATTTCCGCATTTTGTATATTATTTTTGTGGTATGCTGGTGCCTATTTATTGCTTCCGCTTGCCTCGAGCAGTGTCCGTTTATCCAGGTGTCTGTTATTAAATTGCTACAGCTTTCCCGTTTTTTTCACATTGATAGTGAGGCACTCCTTTTCAGTTGGGGTTTTGTGTAATGTCTCATTTCTGCTTTTTTTCAGTTTGTTTGCAGAGTACCTCGGAATAACCGATTTCCCTCGGTCTTTTCCCAAATTTATTTAGTTCCCATTCTCTTTTTTTAGCCATATTTTTCTTTCATGGCGTATTGCCTCTTCGGTGGCTTTTAGTCTAGTTTGAAAGGTTTTGTATTCATTTTCAGCAAAGTTTTCGCTTAAATTGTACATTTCATTTCTTAATGATTCTGGCTCGGTCTCGAAAGTCAGATTTTCTGTGTTGCCAGAATTCAGCCCCTGTTTTTGTGACCATTATTGAGAACTCCTTTGTGATTTCATTTATTTGTAGCTGAAATTTTGTTTCATGAAGGAATGGGACTGAAATGGTCCTATTTAAGGTATCTGTTAGTGACCTGAAGATGTTCGTTGGTGGCTCATTTGCCATAAATGCGTTTCAAGCATTTTACATGGTGAGCGGCAGTTGCCTGTTTTATGCTTATTTCTTTATACACCTTCATTGAATTTGAGGTGTTTATTCTATAGTTCCGTGTATTCACACCGATATTGTCGATTAAGTCAGCAAAGCAGGGGTCCTCGACCCTAGAAAGACCTGGAAGGTCATTAACGCTAGTTAAGGAGTCCCTACCCGCGGCATAATCTGGGGACCTGATCTCTCAGATTGTTGCATGTTATGTTGCATGCTTGTATTAAACACTGCGCGACAATTAAGAACATTCCACTTGTCGGCAAATACTCTGAACCCACAAGCATGCAAAATAACATGCAACAATCTGAGAACAAAGAAACGCGCAGAAAAACACTCGGGGTGAGACTTTCCAGGTCTACTCCACTAACTGTGCATGTGGGTAGCCCGAGGCACAGTGGGACCTCTTCTCCGGTCAGACAACTACACACCCCACTTAAAACAGGTAATTCTTTGATGAAACACGCATCTTTTATCTTAAACTAAACTCAATACCGTTCTTCTTGTCGGGAGAAAAGAACTTAACAAAAAAAAAAAAAAAAAAAAAAAAGAAAAAAAAAAGTCGCGCCTCTTAAAAAGAAAACTGCGACCCCTGTAAATTATCTGAATATTTACCAGTGATTCTTGTCTGGTTCAGAAGTCTCGCTACATCAAAGAGATATGGCGGATGGGTCTGTTTTACTCTGGGTAATTACCGATATTGATACACACAAGAACAAAGCGTGTACACGCCGACTTGCTACTTAAACACAGTTTGAGGAGCGGTACCTAGGCGGGTCAACGGACTAAATGCACACAACATCTTCTATAGCGAGGCCGATCCATTATGCGGGCACTGTGGCGGGGTGGAGTGTGTTCAACACTACCTCGCAGAGTACCCTGCCAGAGGGGAACTAAAGGGAGAACTGACAACATTAGGATACCAAGGGGAGATTAACGCGGTTTCTCTGCTCAATCTAAATTCACAGGAAATGAGGGACGCGGTCTTCAAATTCTTTGAGAAAACAAACTACCTGGACAAAACATAGGGGAAAACTAAGGGCGCAGACTAAATTTAATCGCATTGTACCGTAAAACACACCCCGTACGAGAATACATACTTTAAACCAAAATCTCTAGAGACCCGAGTTCAGAACAGTACAAATAAATATTCTAACCGCACCTTAGACGCTACAAACCAAAAAGGGCCGTAGTGATCAAAGGGCGGCCGTCTCACAGCGAAAAGGGGAACAAAGTCAACGATAGGCGCTGTGGTTGCGGCTTCGGCTTTGCACTTAGCTTTGCCTATCGGTGACAGCGATCCCTGGATCACTGTGAGAAGACCATAGCAGAACGGGGCATGGACCCACCACAAGGAAAATTCATAGCCCCGACCCACCCTCCAGAGGGGGTGTGGCAAGCGAGAAGTTAAGACAAGGTGTAGCGTTGTGGTTGCGGCCCACTGGTTTGCACTTATGAACGCTTCACCAAAGCCCTAGCTGATCGGGAGCCCCACGGCCCGAAAGAGGACCACACGAAAGCACGCCGGGACTGGGCATGGACCCACCACAAGGAAAATCCATCGCCCAGCCCCTCCTGAGGGGGTGAGGCGAACGGGAAGTCAGAACGAGACGTAGCGCTGTGGTTGCGGTCCTTGGACTTTGCACTTAGGAGCGTTGCGTCAAAATCCTGGCTGATCGAGAGCCACACAACCCAAAGGAGAACGGCACAACAGCACATTAGCAAACAAAGCCTCTCCTTCAGGAACGCATATAGAAAAGTGGGACAGAAATAAGAAACAAGACGCCTTATCACATCTTTTTCTTTCTTTTTTCGCAATTTTCGCTTTCGAATAAAGGATGTACATTATAAGGTTACCCAAACGGAATGACCTGGGGGCCCTAAAAATGGCCTTTTGCATACCACCACGACTAAAAAACCGCATCTCGCCTGGTATATCATACAGCCCTCCGTACTGCCCTTGTCGCATAACATAAAAATCACCAAAAACAGCAAATTGCGCCATGACCGTAATAAAGACAGACGGTCAAGATGGCCACATATCAATACAGACAACGGGCCTCCATGGCCTAATGGATAAGAGCGCTGACTCTTATAGGTCTCTCACCGCCGTGGGTTCGAGCCTCGCTCGGGTCACGTGTGAGACGCCAAGTTCTGCAACGTAAGGTCAGGTGGTTTTTCTCCGGGTACTCCGGTTTATGCCCACCTATGATTAACGATCGGCTCGATATGAGTGAAATAATCTCGAAAGGGCCGTTAAACCCAAACCAAAACAAAAAATCAATACAGACAAGGGCAATCAACTAACTAACTAGGGCATGACTTAGCGCGACCTGAAGGAAGGCTTTTAACACACACAACCACCCACGCGAAACTAAAACAACATACAACCACACTAGGTAGGTAGATATAGCGGTAGTTGTAGGATAGGAATACAGTAGAGAGGATAGTATAGAAAAGAGAGATCAAAAACCTGGAGTTAGAAGAAGAAGAAGAGTTTTCTCAAAAAAGCGATTTCAAACATTTTTATTTGTGTAAATATGAAACATTAAAAATAAGATCGCATAGGAGCGCTCGACTGCGCACGTGCGCAGGCGGAAGCTTGTATGCGACCTACATGATTATATAACAATTTGCACTAACCACTTTGACTAAAGAGATTGGCAAAAGTTGTCTCGGGTCCCCAAACGGCTAGGCAAGAATACTTTTTTTCTACTATGGTGCCTTCCTACACGTAGGATGCGATAATGATATGCAAACATGGCGACACAAAATGACCCTCCTACGGTCCCACAGAATACGGCATCCTGCGTCGAGGAGGGCATCACTTTTTCTTAACTTCAAACGAAAAAGCATAAAAGGGGATTGACCTACTTTCAACATCCTTCGCGATAGAGGTCACCCACCAACTAAAATAAATACGAATTTGGGCCCGAGACGGCGGGAGCCAACACACCATGTTACTATGTTATATGTACAGAATAAACAAATAAAAAACACACAAATATAATCTTCAAGCACAACATTGCAGGTACAAAAATTGTCCTTCCCAGCAAGGTTGCAAAAATACCGGCAAATATCATATTTTCCATGCCACTGGCATTTACCGGCATTTATGGCAAATATGGCAAATTCAATTGATGGTCATCAAGTATGTTTAAAAAAATTACTTGTATAAGTAGTTTAAACAACACACCTTAATTATCTGAAAATCAAAAGTATTAAGCTGATTTAGATTTAGCACTGATTTTAGTTATTTATTTGAAAATTAAATAAATAAAAAGCGATTTTATTTTTTTCTATTTGGTTTGGGCCCCAAATAAAACATAACAAAATCACCTGTTTCGTACCCGCCAAAGTACTCATCAGGTGGCTTAAGGCTACCACTACAGGTTTTTTATCTATAATCTTTTTTTTTTCATTTCATTTTTTTTCTTTTTTTTCTTCTTTTTTTTTTTTTTTTATCTTTTATATATATATATATATATATATATATATATATATATATATATATATATATATATATATATATATATATATATATATATTTTTTTTTTTTTTTTTTTTTTTGCATTTATGAAAATGTTCACAACATACAATAGCACATGATACAGCAGTCACTGTTTAGCAGGCATTGAATAGCACTGAATGCCAGACTTAAGTATATAAAAGTCTCAGTCTACCAGTCAATTTCAGCATTGCCTCTGAGGTAGCGGTAACAAAAAACCAGTTTTGCAGCTTTCTGGAGACCAAGTCTGTTTCGCAGTTTAGTCTGTATTAAGCCGAAGTTAGAAAACACCCTCTCAATGGACGCAGAACTGGATGGCATTTTCAGGAGTTTCACTGCAACCTGGCATAAATCTGTGTTCACTGTTGAGGATCTGTCTACGCAGGCCCACCATGTTGTTGGTTTGATTTTGCTGATAACTGAGTCGTGAAGTAGAGTCTTTGGTAGTGGTAAGGAGTCTGTCATAAAGCCAAGAAGATCTGGGACTGCATCTGGGTTGTTAGACAGAAGTAGGTCTTGGGCACTGGTCACATGTCCAGCTTGCAGTTTCTTTCCTTTGTAGACAGGATGAAGTTGGTTGGCTAGGTAGTGGCTAGAGGTCATGGCCTGGTTGAATCTGTTCTGGACCTTGGTCTGGTATGGATCAAGTTCTGGATTCTGAAGTAAGTCCAGCCAAATCTCGCAGGCATCAGCTATGGTGGCGCTGTCAGACTGTAGACGGTCGAGGGCACTGGAAATCGGCGCAAGCTGCTTCTGAAGATTCTTCACTTCGTTGAATAGGCCAACATTGTGTAATAGGTTTCGAATTCGAGAGTCAATAACATCTTCATTCTTAGCACAGATCATCAGCAGATACGGTCTATTTCTGATGAAAGAGTCTATACATGTCAGTTGACTATTCCATCTTGTTTCGGCAGGTAACTGGGGCTTCACAGATTCTGGAATCTCATCTAGGAGGGCACAAGGCACATGATGGTTTCGAAAGTACTTGTTAACTTCTACCACTTGGTTGATGATCTGTGCTGGAGTGACATCTTGTCCAAGCAGATTCAACCAATGGGCAGAACAGCCATACACAGTCAGTTCTGGGTCAGTCTCTACCAAGTTCTGCTTCATGGCAACCATTTTCTTCTCATAGTCTGTCACTACACCAGTTACTTTACACAGAAACTTTTCACCAGCTTCTTTGATAGAGTCTTGGGCTATGGAGGTGCAGTAGGCCGCTGTCTTCTTGTTGGTTCCCGTGTCGATAGCTGACATGAAGTAGGCCTTTCCATCACACTGTAGGCTGGTGGCAATAACTGGGGTGTTGTGTATGTCACTCCAACCACCAACCATCTTGAATAAGGACAACATCTTAACCCTTCATTTCATCTGAAACCATAGTTATGATCTTGTCATGGACTCGGTCAAGTAGCTGGCCCCCAATGCTGGATCGACTCGGTGGTTTGTACCCAGGTCGGAGCATCTCGATGGTTTCTTTCCAGACTGGATGGTCGGCGATGTTGAATGGTAGGTTGCAGGCATAGAACAGCCTGGCTATCTGCTCATCAAGTCGTTCGGACATGGACTGGTCAGTTGACAGGCAGTGCGAAGTCATGCTGGATTGGAGTAATCTTGACTTCTTGGCGGAAGGCTCTGTCGTGGGTGTAGATGGCTCAGTAGAAATATCATCTTCAGGCAGTGGTCGTTTCTGGGAGGGTCTGTTGGCAGGACATTTCTCTCTGTGGGCACGAAGTCGTGGAGCTTTAGCACTGACAACCGCTTTGCAGTCAATGCAGCTGACACTGGTTTTGTTGTCTTGTTCAACAACAGCAAAGAAGTTCCAGATTGGATCTTTTAGCTTCACCATGGTGACTAGTAGTAGTTTGCTTTAGATGTGTTTAGCTAAATTTCAGGACATTTAATGAATTTAATGCTCTAACTTCTAGGGTATACATAGCTTAAAGCCATACAATTACTCAGTTCACACCTAAGATACCTCTTTTCAATTCCACCTAGACTAAATATCTAAGTTATATAAACAAATAACAAATTATGACATCTTCTTGTTTTCATCTTTGCCTCTGGCTATGCTCTACCTACTTTAAATAAACATTTTCTTAAATTTGTTGTTTTAGTATTTCTATCTGTCTAGTGTCTATCCAAAGATTAAGGGTCAATATACCAAGTGTCACTGGCAGAGCTAAATAAACATGTTCTTAATTTTGTTGTTAAGTAATGTCAAATTGACAATTTATGTAAAACTCCTTGCAACTTTGGATAGTGTCAAACTTGCTGAATATTCAATTAAGCCACACCCATTTCTGACTTTGAACCAATCAGTTTACAATTAATTTCTACATATTCATAAACTGAATGTCAAACAGTGTAGATCCTTCAGAAGCCATCTGATCTGGATCTACACTGTTTGCAAAGATAGGGCTTGTCGCCAAGAGCAGGATAAAGGTTAAAGCATGTTGTTGAGAAAGTAAACAGACAAATCAGTCAAGGACCTGATCAGACTGTTCTGATCTGAACAATCTTTAAGAGGCCTGTCTACTGTCTATCCAAAAACTTAGGATCAATATTAGTGTCAATGGCACAGCTAAATGCATACCTGTGATTTTATTTCATATTTGCCATATTTGCCACTTTGGGCATATTTTCCAGGCCGGTAAATACCGGTAAATGCCACTGGTAAATACCGGGGGTGAAATTTGCCACTCAACCTTGCTTCCCAGCAACTGTGGGCGGATGGGCCTGTCCCAAAAAGGACAACACCACAAACGAGATCCGCAAACGCTGTCTCGGGCCTCCAAATGGCTAGGCAGGAATACACTTTCCTCCTATGGTGCCTTCCTTCACGTATGATGCGTTAATGATATGCAAACATGGCGACTGACCAACTTATGGTCCCGCAGAGTGCGGCATCCTACGTCGAGGAAGGTATCACTTTTTCTTAACTTAAAACGGCAAATGCATAAAAAGGGATTGACCTACTTTGCACATCCTCCGCGATAGAAGTCACTGACTAACAAAATAAATACGAATTCTAGCCCGAGACCGCGTAGGCCGGCACTTCATGTTATTATGTTACATATTGTATGTACAGATAAAAAAATATATATATAAACCACTAGCACAATCTTGCAGGTACAAAAACTGTCATCCACAGCAACTGTGAGCGGGTGGGCTTGCCCTTAAACGGACAACACCACCTTTAAGGCACAAGAAAAACAAACAAAAAGGTCCGTGGCGGGGTAAGCACATCCGCCCGCATGTATAATTAAAAAATAGACCACTCAACAAGCTGGGAAACAGACCAAACAATGTAAAAATGTACATACGTTACATAAATATACAAAAATCAAAAAAAAAAAAAAATTAAAAAAAAAAAATACCAATATCAAAATTGACCCTTTCCTGCTCTGACATGGTTCGGCATATTGACAAGCAAAAAATTATAACGTCGAGTAGAAGACGAAATGGACCGACTGCAACGGACTTACGACAGACACGAACGGACGGGGCTGGAGCCGACCGATGGTCTCCCCATTCACCGGCAACGTGGAATGGGGATACCATCGAACGGCTACGGTGTAGTGCCAGAATGGATTCGTTCCCTGGGACCCCACCAGCTGACGACCCGTGACACGGGGAAACTGGAAACAACAACAACAAACGGTATCTAGGCGAATGCCAGTCGAAGTTGAGACTTTGACTGATGCAGACACATTTTTCTTGCAGAAGAGTGTGGTAAAATGCGTGGAAGTATGAACTTTGGCTAATGCACACGCATCTTTCCCCTTGGAAATTTGTCATCAAAAAGAGCAATATTCACGGCGGTACCAACCCGACCTTGCTTAAAAGTACTTAAGCAATATAGGAAAAAAACAGGTACCAACCCTGTCCTATATATATATAAATAGAGCAATATTCACGGCGGTGCCAACCCGACCTTGCTCAGTTAAGTACAGCGTACATAAAGTACGGACAACACAATATACGATCGAGTGAATAGAGTTGCTGCTTCACCACGGAACTGCCAGTGGTTTTAACCACTATACGTAATTTAATCTACATTCTGGTATATTGTGTTCTTATATAAGAAAACAATATATGTGCAAGCCTTATCTTTAACACTGCTATCTTACAAGTGTGTATGTTATGTGCCTTATCACGATAAAGAAAAACAACGCTGAGCTGGAAAAAAATCGTTGTGTCTTTATTTGCAATTGATGAAGAGAGGCCTACTTCTCGAAAACGCGTTCTTGCTTAATCCAGCTATTGTCTGCTGGAGTAAGGACATATGCGAGCAAATAAAATTATATTAAAAGGTATATCAACATCGCTTACATACCGATATACTAAGGTGTAGAAACTAGCACCAATACACAAGGAAATAAAGTGTAGTTCTCAGTATTAAACACTGCGCGACAGTAAATAACATTCCACTTGTCGGCAAATACTCTGGACCCACAAGCATGCAACAATCTGAGAACATAGAAACGCGCAGAAAACACTCGGGTGAGACTATCTGGGTCTACTCCACTAACTGGGCATTTGGGTAGCCCGAGGCAAAGTGGGACCTCTTCTCCGGTAAGACACCTACACACCCCTACTTAAAATAATAGTCCCAAAGGTGGTCTTGATATAGGAATTCAACTGTAACATGTTTTAATTGCACAATATTTGCTTTGGATCCTGACAACCATGTTGTAAAGAGGCTGTAGTGTACTGGTATGAAGCTAAAGCTACATCTAGTGAAAAAGAATTATGAGGATACACAAGCAAAAAGTCTACAAATCTATGTTACATGTAAGCAACATCATGGGAAATTTATTGTCAGCATCTTATGGCACAGATGTATGAGTTTAGGATTGTCATTTGAGACTAAACTACACTGATATGCATGCTCGGTGAATCTAATTTGTCATGATCTGTCTTAGGTAACTATCACCGCAAAATCTCACCGTTTTATCCTGTAAAAAGGCATAAAAGAAAACAATTCCTGATAATTTACAAAATGGAATACATCATCCAAATAGAACAGAATTTCTTGCACACCAGACAAGGAAATCCGTGATTTTACCCTGGGATAGAAATTTATGTTCTGACCCTGGTGTTCCGACCCAATATCGAATATTCCCGCGTGTTTGATAACTGTACTGGTTGAATACGACCTCGTTTGCGCCGTCGTTAAGGTTGACGTCATGCACGTTACATGACGTCACTAAACATTCCTGTAGTGTCATCACAATTTGGCGGACGTTGGTAACTGAAGTGACTGCAGCATTAAACAAGAGGGCCCAATGGCCCTATATCGCTTACCTGTATACAAGAAAATCATTAGTGTAGGAGACCACTTGACATTGCTACATACTAAATATCTAAGCTCAGGAAAAGCAGTGTCCATGCTTATAAACCCTACTGGTTTCATTGGGCGACAGGGCTTGAGATGTAATTTCATCTCAATGTCTTGTAAAAGTCCCACAAAATTGGAAGAGACATCTCCAAAATGACCTATATAGTGTTGACGGGGATGTAAAACCTCAAATCAAACAAAATCTGTGCCTTATGGTTTTGGAGAATAAGATTTTTTTAAGTTTTTTCCAGTATAAGTCTATAGGAGCTAATGAGCCCTGGGGCTTTGCCAATTTTGACTCAAAGGGCATGGTTGGCAGGATTTATGTAGGCAACCATTTTGTGTTGCTATATACTAAATATCTAAGGTCTGTACTTCATGGCAGCCCCCGCCCATAGGGGCTTGAAGAAATATATGGGCTGCATGATGCTTCCACGCAGAGCTGAATCCAGCCCGCACATTAGTACTGGTAAACCGCTTAGAGGCTCTTAACCTGTCCAGGAACCGCGGTGTGAGGTGGACCGTCCATGCTAATAAACCCTATTGGTTTCATTGGGCGACAGGGCTTTAGATGTCATTTCATCTCAATGTCGGGTAAAAGTCCTACAAAATTGGAAGCAACGTCTCCAAAATGACCTTTACAGTGTTGACGGGGACGTTAAACCTCAAATCAAACAAACAAACAAACTGTACTTCATGGTTTCAAAGAATTATGAAGCTTTTTTTCCATTATTAGTTTGTTTAGTTAAGGGGCCACAGGATTTGGACCCCAGGGGCATGATTGGCAGGATTCATGTAGGCGACCACTCGACATTGCTACATGCTAAATACCTAAGCTCTGGGACTTATGGTTTCAGAGAAGAATTTTGAAGATTTTTTTTCCCATTTTAAGTTTTTTTTTTCTGTTTTTTTTTTTTTTTTTTTTTTCATTATAAGGGCCCTGTGGTTTCAGAGAAGAAGATTTTTGAAGTTTCTCCCATTATAAGGACCCTGTGGTTTCAGAGAAGAAGATTTTTGAAGTTTCTCCAATTGTAAGTCTATGGAAGCTAAAGAGCCCTTGGTGTGGCCAATTTGGATCCCAGGGGCATAACTGGCAGGATTTATGTAAGTGGCCACTTGACGTTGCTACATACTAAAAAATCTAAGCTCTGGGCCTTATGGTTTCATAATCGAAGATTTTTTAAGTTTTTTTTTCCATTATAAGTCTATCGGAGGTGATGAGCTCTGGCGTGGCCAATTTTGACCCTAGGGGCAGGGTTAGCAGGATTTATGTAGCTGGCTATTTAAGTTGCTAGGCACTAAATATCTAAGTTCTGTGCTTCACAGTTTCTGAGAAGAAGATTTTTGAAGCTTTTTTAGCTCACCTGTCACATAGTGACAAGGTGAGCTTTTGTGATCACTTTTTGTCCGTCGTCCGTCGTGCGTGCGTCCGTACGTCCGTAAACAATTTCAAATACAAATATCTCTAATACCCCATGGTCAATCTTGATCAAATTTCATGAGAAGCATCATCATGTAGGGGGGAAAGGCTGCATAAGGTTTTTGGGCTGATCAGATTGGAATTCTATTTGCTATGGCAACATATAGCTCCCATAGACTTACAATGGGAAAAAATTTAAAATATCTTCTCTGAAACCACAGGGCCAAGAGCTTAGATATTTAGCATATAACAACGGCCAGTGGTCACCTACATTATTCCTGCCAATCATGCCCCTGGGGTCCAAATTGGCCACGCCCCAAGGCCCCTTCGCTCCCATAGACTCATAATGGAACAAAAAGCTTCAAAAATCTTCTTCTCGGAAACCACAGGGTCCAGAGCTTAGATATTTAGCATGTAGCAAGGGCAAGTGGTCAGCTACATAATTCCTGCCAATCATGCCCCTGGGGTCCAAAGGGGCCAAGCCCCAGACCCCTTTAGCTCCTATAGACTCATAATGGAAAAAAGCTTCAAAAATCTTCTTCTCTGAAACCACAGGGCCCAGAGCTGAGATATTTGGCATGTAGCAACGGCAAGTGGTCACCTACATAATTCCTGCCAATCATGCCCCTGGGGTCCAAATTGGCCACGCCCCGGGGCCCCTTTGCTCCCATAAGACTCATAATGGAACAAAAAGCTTCAAAAATCTTCTTCTTGGAAACAACAGGGCCCAGAGCTTAGATATTTAGCATGTAGCAACGACAAGTGGTAACCTACATAAGTCCTGCCAATCATGCCCCTGGGGTCGAAACGGGCCACTCCCCGGGGCCCTTTAGCTCCTATAGTCTCATAATGGAAAAAACCTTCAAAAATCGTCTTCTCTGAAACCACAGGGCCCAGAGCTGAGATATTTGGCATGTAGCAACGGCAAGTGGTCACCTACATAATTCCTGCCAATCATGCCCCTGGGGTCCAAATTGGCCACATCCCGGGTCCCCTTAGCTCCCATAGCCTCATAATGGAAAAAAAAGCTTCAAAAATCTTCTTCTCTGAAACCACAGGGCCCAGAGCTTAGATATTTAGCATGTAGCAACGGCCAGTGGTCACCTACATAATTCCTGCCAATCATGCCCCTGGGGTCCAAATTGGCGACGCCCCGGGGCCCCTTCGCTCCCATAGATTCATAATGGAACAAAAAGCTTCAAAAATCTTCTCGGAAACCACAGGGCCCAGAGCTTAGATATTTAGCAAGTAGCAATGGCAAGTGGTCACCTACAAAATTCCTGCCAATCATGCCCCTGGGGTCCAAACGGGACACGCCCCGGGGCCTTTAACTCCAATAGAGACTCATAATGGAAAAAGCTTCAAAAATCTTCTTCTCTGAAACCACAGGGCCCAGAGCTGAGATATTTGGCATGTAGCAACGGCAAGTGGTCACCTACATAAATACTGCCAATCATGCCCCTAGGGTCCAAATGGACCACGCCCCGGGGCCCCTTAGCTCCCATAGACTCATAATGGAAAAAAAAGCTTCAAAAATCTTCTTCTCTGAAACCACAGGGCCCAGAGTTTAGATATTTAGCATGTAGCAACGGCAATTGGTCACCTACATAATTCCTGCCAATCATGCCCCTGGGTTCCAAATGGGCCATGCCCCAATGCCCCTTCGCTCCCATAGACTCATAATGGAACAAAAATCTTCAAAAATCTTCTACTTGGAAACCGTAGGGCCCAGAGCTTAGATATTTAGCATCTAGCAATGGCAAGTGGCCACCTAAATAATTCCTGCCAATCATGCCCCTTGGGTCCAAACGGGCCAAGCCGCGGGGCCCTTTAGCTGCTATAGACTCATAATCGAAAAAGGCTTCAAAAATCTTCTTCTCTGAAACCACAGGGCCCAGAGCTGAGATATTTAGCATGTAGCAACGGCAAGTGGTCACCTACATAATTCCTGCCAATAATGCCCCAGGGTTCCAAATTGGCCACGCCCCGGGGCCCCTTCGCTCCCATAGAATCATAATGGAACAAAAAGCTTCAAAAATCTTCTTCTCCTAAACCACAGGGCCCAGAGCTGAGATATTTAGCATGTAGCAACCACAAGTGGTCACCTACATAATTCCTGCCAATCATGCTCCTTGGGTCCAGACGGGCCACGCCCCGGGGCTGTTTAGCTCCTATAGTCTCGTAATGACAAAAAGCTTAAAAATCTTCTTCTCTGAAACCACAAGGCCCAGAGCTGAGATATTTGGCATGTAGCAACGGCAAGTGGTCACCTACATAAATCTACCAATCATGCCCCTGGGGTCCAAATTGGCGACGCCCCGGGGCCCCTTCGCTCCCATAGATTCATAATGGAACAACAAGCTTCAAAAATCTTCTTCTCTGAAACCACAGGGCCCAGAGCTTAGATATTTAGCATATAGCAACGACCAGTGGTCACCTACATAATTCCTGCCAATCATGCCCCTGGGTTCCAAATGGGCAACGCCCCAGGGCCCCTTCGCTCCCATAGACTCATAATGGAACAAAAAGCTTCAAAAATCTTCTTCTCGGAAACCACAGGGCCCAAACCTTAGATATTTAGCATGTAGCAATGGCAAGTGGTCACCTACATAAATCCTGCCAATCATGCCCGTGGGGTCCAAATGGGCCACACCTCAGGGCCCCTTAGCTCCCATAGACACATAATGGAAAAAAAGCTTCAAAAATCTTCTTCTCTGAAATCACAGGGCCCAGAGCTTAGATATTTAGCATGTAGCAATGACAAGTGGTCACCTACATAAATCCTGCCAATCATGCCCCTGGGGTTCAAATGGGCCACACCCTGGGACCCCCTTAGCTCCTGTAGACTTATAATGGAAAAAAACTTCAAAAATCTTCTTCTCTGAAACCACAGGGCCAAGAGCTTAGATATTTAGCATGTAGCAACGACATGTGGTCACCTACATAGTTCCTGCTAATCATGCCCCTGGGGTCCAAATGGGCCATGCCCCAGGGCCCCTTAGCTCTAATAGACTCATAATGGAAAAAAGCTTCAAAAATCTTCTTCTCAGAAACTGTGAAGCACAGAACTTAGATATTTATTGTCTAGCGACATGAAATAGCCAGCTACATAAATCCTGCTAACCCTGCCCCTAGGGTCAAAATTGGCCACGCCAGAGCTCATCACCTCCGATAGATTTATAATGGAAAAAAATCTTCTTCTATGAAACCATAAGGCCCAGAGCTTAGATTTTTAGTATGTAGCAACGTCAAGTGGCCACCTACATAAATCCTGCCAGTTATGCCCCTGGGATCCAAATTGGCCACACCCCAGGGCTCTTTAGCTTCCATAGACTTACAAGTGGAGAAACTTCAAAAATCTTCTTCTCTGAAACCACAGGGCCCTTATAATAAAAAAAAACTTAAAATGGGGAAAACAATCTTCAAAAATCTTCTTCTCTGAAACCATAAGTCCCAGAGCTTAGGTATTTAGCATGTAGCAATGTCGAGTTGTCGCTTACATGAATCCTGCCAATCATGCCTCTGGGGTCCAAATCCTGTGGCCCCTTAACTCCAACAAACTTATAATGGAAAAAAGCTTCAATCATCTTCTTTGAAACCATGAAGTACAGACCTTAGATATTTAGTATATAGCAACACAAAATGGTTGCCTACATAAATCCTGCCAACCATGCCCTTTCGGTCAAAATTGGCCAAGCCCCAGGGCTCATTAGCTCCTATAGACTTATACTGGAAAAAACTTAAAAAAATCTTTTTCTCCAAAACCATAAGGCACAGATTTTGTTTGATTTGAGGTTTTACATCCCCGTCAACACTGTATAGGTCATTTTGGAGATGTCTCTTCCAATTTTGTGGGACTTTTACCCGACATTGAGGTGAAATTACATCTCAAGCCCTGTCACCCAATGAAACCAGTAGGGTTTATAAGCATGGACAATGCTTTTCCTGAGCTAAGATATATAGTATGTAGCAATGTCAAGTGGTCTCCTACACTAATGATTTTCTTGTATACAGGTGAGCGATTTAGGGCCATTGGGCCCTCTTGTTTCCATTATGAGTCTATTAGAGCTAAGGGGCCCTGGGGCATGGCCCATTTGGACCCCAGGGGCATGATTAGCAGGAACTATGTAGGTGACCACATGCCGTTGCTAAATATCTAAGCTCTGGGCCCTGTGGTTTCAGAGAAGAAGATTTTTGAAGCTTTTTTTCCATTATGTGTCTATGGGAGCTAAGGGGGTCCCAGGGTGTGGCCCATTTGGACCCCAGGGGCATGATTGGCAGGATTTATGTAGGTGTCCACTTGTTATTGCTACATGCTAAATATCTAAGCTCTGGGCCATGTAATTTCAGAGAAGAAGATTTTTGAAGCTTTTTTTCCATTATGTGTCTATGGGAGCTAAGGGGCCCTGAGGCGTGGCCCATTTGGACCCCACGGGCATGATTGGCAGGATTTATGTAGGTGACCACTTGCCATTGCTACAAGCTAAATATCTTAGCTCTGGGCCCTGTGGTTTCAGAGAAGAAGATTTCTGAAGCCTTTTTTCCATTATGAGTCTATAGTGCCTAAGGGGCCCCGGGGCGTGGCCCTTTTGGACCCCAGGGGCATGATTGGCAAGAATTGTGTAGGTGACCACTTGCCGTTGCTAAGTGCTAAATATCTAAGCTCTGGGCGCTGTGGTTTCAGAGGAGAAGATTTTTTAAGCTTTTTTCCATTATGAGTCTATGGGAGCAAAGGGGCCCCGACGTGTGGCCCATTTGGAACCCATGAGCATGATTGGCAGGAATTATGTAGGTGACCAATTGCCGTTGCTACATGCTAAATATCTAAACTCTGGGTCCTGTGGTTTCAGAGAAGAAGATTTTTTAAGCTTTTTTTCCATTATGAGTCTGTGGGAGCTAAGGGGCCCCGGGGCGTGGCCCATTTGGACCCTAGGGACATGATTGGCGGCATTTATGTAGGTGATCACGCCGTTGCTACATGCCAAATATCTCAGCTCTGGGCCCTGTGGTTTCAGAGAAGAAGATTTTTGAAGCTTATTTCCATTATGAGTCTCTATAGGAGTTAAAGGGCCCCGGGGCGTGGCCCGTTTAGACCCCAGGGGCATGATTGGCAGGAATTATGTAGGTGACCACTTGCAATTAATACATGCTAAATAGCTAAGCTCTGGGCCCTGTGGTTTCCGAGAAGAAGATTTTTGAAGCTTTTTGTTCCATTATGAATCTATGGGAGCGAAGGGGCCCCGGGGCGTGGCCAATTTGGACCCCAGGGGCATGATTGGCAGGAATTATGTAGGTGACCACTGGCTGTTGCTACATGCTAAGTATCTAAGCTTTGGGTCCTGTGGTTTCAGAGAAGAAGATTTTTGAAGCTTTTTTTCTCCATTATGAGGCTATGGGAGCTAAGGGGCCCCGGGATGTGGCCAATTTGGACCCCAGGGACATGATTGGCAGGAATTAAGTAGGTGACCACTTGCCGTTGCTACATGCCAAATATCTCAGCTCTGGGCCCTGTGGTTTCAGAGAAGAAGATTTTTGAAGCTTTTTTCCATTATGAGACTATAGGAGCTAAAGGGCCCCGGGGTGTGGCCCGTTTCGACCCCAGGGGCATGATTGGCAGGAATTATGTAGGTGACCACTTGCCGTTGCTACATACTAAATATCTAAGCTCTTGGTCCTGTGGTTTCCGAGAAGAAGATTTTTGAAGCTTTTTGTTCCATTATGAATCTTATGGGAGCAAAGGGGCCCCGGGGCGTGGCCAATTTGGACCCCAGGGGCATGATTGGCAGGAATTATGTAGGTGACCACTTGCCATTGCTACATGCCAAATATCTCAGCTCTGGGCCCTGTGGTTGCAGAGAAGAAGATTTTGAAGCTTTTTTCCATTATGAGTCTATAGGAGTTAAAGGGCCCTGGGGCGTGGCCCGTATGGACCCCAGGGGCATGATTGGCAGGAATTATGTAGCTGACCACTTGCCCTTGCTACATGCTAAATATCTAATCTCTGGGCCCTGTGGTTTCCGAGAAGAAGTTTTTTGAACCTTTTTGTTTCATTATGAGTCTATGGGAGCGAAGGGGCCTTGGGGCGTGGCCAATTTGGACCCCAGGGACATGATTGGCAGGAATTATGTAGGTGACCACTGGCCGTTGCTATATTCTAAATATCTAAGCTGTTGGCCCTGTGGTTTCAGAGAAGAAGATATTTTAATTTTTTCCAATTGTAAGTCTATGGGAGCTATATGTTGCCATAGCAACCAGAATTCCAATCTATCAGCCCAAAAACCTTATGCAGCCTTTCCCCCTACCTGAAATTTGATCAAGATTGACCATGGGGTATTAGAGATATATGTATTTGAAATTGTTTACGGACGCACGCATGCACGAACGCACGACGGACAAAAAGTGATCACAAAAGCTCACCTTGTCACTATGTGACAGGTGAGCTAAAAATCCACGCTAAAAATGGAAGGTATGCAAGAAAAAGAATCCTATATGGGTGTGAGGGGTGGATAGAAAAATCAGTCCCTCAGGATCACTGTCCGGCATCACTCGGCAAGCCTTGGGATGCCGGCCAGTGACCCTCGGGACGGATTTTTCCATCCACCCCTCACACCCATATAGGATTCTTATAGGTATGTTTTATGACAAGTTTAGAAAAAAGCACAATTCAAACATCGGCAAAGTGATTCGTTTACAATGACAAATTCTAATGTTCTTGACAGACTGAACTTTCAGTAAATATTACCAACAGTCTGCATTTTGTCAGCATATAATAGTGTATTTATTATCACCAAGAAAACGAAATTAATTCGCAGTTAATAGCTGGCCATCCAATCCCAAAAAAGATTGATATTTTTACTTTTGATGGCAAAATTGAGTAGAGTATGGCACCCATGCTAAATGTAATCCTTGATGTGTGTCAACAATCATAAGGGTGGATGCCACGTCTGGAAATGCGTCTGGGGCTCAGAAGTAGGTCAAAGGTCAAATGAGTGCAAACTAAACATAAAACTACTCATAAATCTCTTTTAACACATATTTGGGGAAATTGCTTGCTTACATTCACCACAAAACTATTCAGGTGCAGTGAACAATGGAAAATTATTTTAAATATACCCTCAAAGTATGTCAGTCTTATAGGTCAGGGGTCATTTAAGTGCAAAACTGGTGAAAAATGGATGTTTTCTGATCAAATTTTGTCATATTCAGTATAAAGATGTGTTAATGACCAGTATTTATTATCCAAATCTTAAAAAATACATTTGTTACGTTTATTTGATTAGAAAATCTACCTCAGTACACGGATATGGGTTAAATGGGATAAAAAGGGATCCTTAGGTTAAAGACTTGAATCATTGATGATCCCCGACATTGATATAGCACTGGATTCTTTCTTTGTGACTTTGTTTCTGTTATGGGTCTGAAACATTGCCTTTGCGCAACTAAGTCAAAGCGCGACTTCCGGTGAGCTATCCTGTCCGTCGACAGGTTTTTTTAGTCCGTCCCCATCCCCAGCTGACTGAACCGGGTCGCCAGGCCGGTTTTTATCATGATATATCTTTTACAACATAGACAGCCATTGCTAAAACAGAAAAGGCGATATAAAACGATTTTGCAAGCATTAAACTTTAATTCTATTATGAGCAGGACCGATTTTAACACATTTCTTTGTATAAGACAATTAAACATCAAAATTTAACCTAATTCTCTTAATTAAAATGTCGCATCTCGGATAATTGGCAATAGATAAACCAATTGACAAACTTTATGCGTGACTAAGCAGATGCAAAAACCGATTGATATTTTTACTTTTGATGGCAAAATTGAGTAGAGTATAGCACCCATGCTAAATGTAATCCTTGTTGTGTGTCAACAATCATAGGTGTGGGTGCCATGTCTGGAAATGCGTCCGAGGCTCAGAAGTAGGCCAAAGGTCAAATGAGTGCAAAATAAACATGAAACTACTCATAACTCTCTTTTAACGTATATTTGGGGAAAATGCTTGCTTAAAATCACCATAAAACTATTCAGGTTTAGTGAACAATGGAAAATTATTTTAAATGTGCCCTCAAAGTATGTTAGTCTTATAGGTCAGGCGTCATTTAAGAACAAAACTCGTAAAAAATGGATATTTGCTAATCCAATTTTGTCATATTTAGCATAAGGATGTGTTGATGACAAGTATTTATCATCAATAAAATTAAAAATACATTTGTTACATGTATTTGATTGTCAAACACAGATTTGAATTCCTTAAGTTGGTATCAAAGCTGGCTGTTAGACAGTTATTCACTTCTCTTATAAAATAGAAGTGAATGCAATGATCAGGAATCAAAACAATTAATCCACAGCTCCCATCAATGGCACCAGAGGGAAAGAAACACAAAAATGAAATAACTAGACCCGAATTGAAACATCAATAGCGGAAAGCCAAACGGACAGTTACTTTCCCCCAAAATGGCCAATTGGCTATCCAAAACAAAATAATATAAGCGATACACGCACTCAAAGACAAACGAAAAACAGAAGAACGGCCTGGGAATGGCCAGTGGAACGAATTCAACTGGCAGTGGATTAAATCCATTTTATGCAGCTGCAATCCTCGCCCTTACTTCCGTCGCGATTTAGACAAATAATTTGTTCCGTCCACATGAAGGCCTCCTCATCAGTGCAACATCTCCGACAACACAAAAATCAAACAAACACAGAGATAAAACAACGGTGAGGACTGGACAGCAAGAAACCACTGAAATGCTGGAGCAAAAGAAAACCAACAGTTAGACTCCGATGGACCCGACCAGAGACAGAGCTGCAGGCACCAACCAACATTACATAAAATTAAATTCTTTCTAATTTTCAGTAAGCCTTTACGCTGGAACCGTCATAGAATCTGAGGCCTGCCAAGGCAAAGTTGTGCGAGTCGGACTGTGCATGCATATAAACCCTACATTGGTTTCATTGGGCGGCAGGGCTTGAGACCCCATTTCATCTCAATGTTTTGTCCCACAAAATTGAAAGCAACGTAGAATCTGAGGCCTGGCCCACCAACGTACAATTAAAGGGGGAAGCAAAGTTGCCAACCATGATTGGGTTCAATACCATGCATCCAGTCTGTCGTATAACATTTTTGTTGTACCCAATCGGGGCTTGAAGAAATAGATGGGCTGCATGATGCTTCCACGCAGAGCTGAAACCAATAGCACACGAATACTGGTAAACGGCTTAGAGGATCTGAGCCTGCCCCGGCAAAGCAGTGCGAGTCGGACCGTCCATGCTTATAAACCCTATTGGTTTCATTGGGTGACAAGGCTTATGGTGTCATTTCACCTCAAGCAACGTCTCCAAAATGACCTCTACAGTGTTGACAGGGACGTGAAACTTAAATAACCAATCATTTTTATATCGAAGAATGATTTTTACGAAATTGGGTGCTGAAGTCATTGCAATTATATTTTTGTCTGAATTTACACACTAAGTCACCATAAAATTCGTGTTCGGATAGACCTTGTTGCACAAGAGATTAAGTCCAACATCGAGTTTGAAATTAAATCGGAATCACGTCAATAAAATTTTGAAAAGGCTTTGCGTAGTTTATGATACCGATAACCCTGATTAAGAAGTTTAGCAGTTAACAATTTATTACGAGTATTGAAGTCAGTTACGTGACTAGACACTCTGGCAAATCGAATTAATTACGAAATATAAACGTCATAGGATGCCGCACGAAGAACATCACCGACAAACAAATGAAATTTACAATCTCAAATTCAAAATCATCGTGTTTGTCAAAAATTTTGCAGGAAACAAACCTATCTACGTGTAACAATAGACAGATGTAAATCCCCAAAACCGGGCCTCGGTATCAGAAAAAAATGTTTTATTAGGGCCCCGCACTGACAGTGTGGGTGCCCTATAGTAATCACTTGTCCGTCCGTCTGTCTGTCCGTCTGTCCGTCCACAGATTTTTTTCCTACTCCTCTGATAGCGCTGCCGGGGCCCTAGTCAGTTTCACTGACAGCTCTAGTTTAACTGAAGTTCTAGGGGTAAATTTGACTGATCAAACCATCGAAATCATTATTGTCAATATTTAATAAATCATCAAAATATCTAGAAGTCGAGCTATGAAGTTAAAATGGCTTGTTATTTATATATGACTAGGTCTATCATTTCAGATTATGCAGAAGAAAGCTCGTATCGGTGATATCGGAGAAACTCCTATTTGGTTTGCATTGCATAGACTTGTCAATGTTGAAGTAAAAACACTCAATCATATGGGCGCAAACGCGAGCTGTTACCCTTTACATTGTAGTGATCTGAACGGCTCTTACTTGTAAAATACAAACTTTGAATACTGTTAAAAACTTAAATTAAGCGGCCGCAAATTTTAACGCTTTTTATGAGTAGACCTTTTCGGGGATTCATATTTCGGCGGATTTTCGATTTCCGAAGAACAAAAGATCGGTTGAATCTCCAAATCCCTGTAGGATGACAAAAAATCATCGGAGTTGATCATCAACAGCGTCATGCAGTAACTGTGGTAATTAGTTACAAGTTTTGTGTTCATTGCATGATTAACCTAATGTGCTACCTTGACAATGCAAATGTTTGTCTGGAGGTGTATCACTTTGCTCTTATCTGATTGGTTTGCACATCCTATTGATCTCACAGTTAAAGCCATCAATCAATTAGCAATTATATCCACAATTTTGACAATAACTCTCAGGGTGTGTGTTTTTTTTTTCATTCAGCCGTTTTGAGATGTCTTATGACTAGGACATTGTCTTTCTTTATTTCGACTTCTAAAGAAGTAAATACACTTTTTCGTTTGTCACCGATGATGCCTATGACCAACTGACACATCATAATTGTGATGTGTAGTCTATCTTTTCTTGCACTCTCTTAAGCTTTATTGGCGGATTTTTATTTTGGCGTTTTTTTTTTCCTTGACTGCAAATAGCGCCAAAATAAAATGACCGCCAAAAATAAGTGTTTTACGGCAGCTGCACATGGCCTTTGATGATGACCCAGTTGTGTTATTATTAGATATATCTTCATCATATACTATATCCTTGAGATATCATTCTGCCGTTCAGGAAGAACTCAGACGATTTGGAATGTTACTTATAATAATGGGTGACATTTGAAGAATCAACGAATTTTGCAAAATAAACATATTTTGCCAAATATGTACTTAAATGACCTTTGACCTACAGTCGATTAGGTTAGCCATTATGCTGTTTGTATAATGTTTGGATTTTATGCTTCCTAGATAAGGAAATGGAAACTCATTTGACTTTGTTTCAGTTGACATACTAGCTATCCCTTTGTTCAATAAATATTGATGCATATTTAAAGAAAATTTGTACTTAAATGACCTTTGACCCTGACCAAATTTATGATATAACTTTTTTTCTCACATATAATGCATAAGTAATATGTCCTAAGTACATTGCTGGTGTTTTAATTAACTTTATTTGGTCTGTTTAGATAAAGAGAGGGTATAAATACCAGTATGTACAAATTTTATTGTATGTTTGCACTCATTTGACCTTTGACCTAATTCTGAGGCTCAGGGGCATTTTCAGAAGTGGCATCCACCCCTATCACTTTTGCAACACACTAAAGAACACAATTAGCATGGATGCCAAACTCTACTCAATTTTGCAATCAGAAGTATTTTTTCGTGGTTTGGATGGCCAACTATAAATTATATCTGGACAAGTAAGCTTTATCAGGTCAACGTTTCATTTTTATCAATGACCCGGACTACTGGAAAATTTTGGCAAAAAATGTTATTATTATAGGAAAACTGGAAAATTTGCATGAAAAAAAAAATCATAGAAAATATTATGCACAGCTGATACTAAATACTAAACTGATTCTTTCGCTCCAGAATGTTGAGACACACTGCAGACAATGGATAATTGATTGTAAATTGCATATTTAAAAAGTACACAAGGATAAACTGATAAATGAAATACCAGATCTCTGTCATCTGATATCAAGTTTATTAGGTTCGGTTTCGAGAACATGTGTAGAGTCGCTCGGTTAGCATCGCGATTCTACAAGGATTCTCGAAGCCTTGCCTGATGAACTTAATGTCAAAAGACAAAAACCTGGTAGTCTCTATTTAGACATCATCTATTATATAGTCCCACATCTGACTGTCAACCGCAAAAGACAACTAGAAATGTTTTCAGCGGAAAACAATGTCCCCGACCATAAATATATCTTAAACACCGATTTGACTTAAATAACTAGGTTAAAGTCACCAAAATGTAAGCTGCAAACAAGCCACTTTTTGCCAAAAACTGTGGTTTTCGCGGGAGCCTGTGACCTTTAGAAAACAGTCATTAAAAAGCTCAGTTCACCAAACAAATTTGGTAGACTGTAACTAAAAATTGTTCCAATTTTGACCAGCATTCATCAATTCTTAAATGTTATTCCGGTAGGTTACAGATATGGCATTTTACAGATTTGGAGGCCTTGGCCTTAGAAGGCAGATAAACCATTTTTTGCCCAAAATTGACTCTTTTTTGGACTCACGATAAATAGAATCTTGCATTCATGCTAATGTATCATTTAATTTATTAAAGTTGTTGAGGAAGAGGCATAAAATGCTCGGCTAAGCCTCATGCATGGCTAAACCTCGCATTTGATCCCTTTTCCTCCATCCATCTAATAAATTCAATTAAACATGAACACTAATGTAAGTTCCCCTATTTAGTAAATGAACTGAATCTGTATTCATGTCTCCTTATCTGGCTGGGATAACTGTTCAGTCAGGTTCAAAGATGGTGTAGTCTTGGACTTGGACTGTGTAGTCTTGGACTGGGACTGTGAAGTCTTTAACTGGGACTGTACTGTAAAGTCTTGGACTGGGACTGTGAAGTCTTGGACTGGGACTGTGAAGTCTTGGACTGGGACTGTGTAGTCTTGGACTGGAACTGTGTAGTCTTTGTCTGGGTATGGGTAATTTTTGGCTGGGTAGCCTCTAGGGCCTCTACCTCGGCTAGCAGTGTGTCATCATCAAGCTCACTTGTCTCTTTTGTCACAGCAGCTACAATATTTTTGTAAAACAATGCATAACTAGAATGGCACGTCATCGCAAATCCCTATGCTTTCTTCACAAATAACAACATGTACATGTACTTACAATTGAATCTGACTGACATGTGACCTTTTGACCCCTCCCCCAGGGCAAAGGGTTTTCTTGTATTATATTCTACTAATCATCCTCTTCGATATGACTTGCAACATGACTATGTTCTGAAAAACTTAAATTTTGACATTTTTACCCTGCCCCAGGGCAACAATCTGACCCCAGGGCCAAAAGTTTAATTGTATTATATTCTACTAATCTTCCCCTTTGATTTGATATGGCACATGACTATGTTAAAAAAAACTGTAATTTTGACTCCCCACAAGTCCGAGCCTGGGGGATCAAAAATCCTGTTCAATATGTTTTGCATATTTCATTAACCATTACTTCTGCAAATTATGGTATCAAAATCTGTAAAATTTACTTTGAAATTGAGTTTTATTGATATTTGACCTTTTGACCCATCCCTGTATATGTAAAGTTACGGGACGTATCTGGCCAATTTGCATATTTTATCCACAAGTGCATTATCGAAAATATTACATGGCGTTGTTACACTCTTGGAAGCAACGTCATATGATAAATTCCAAACAATATAGTCTAAGAAGACTAGTATCTTTATCTCTCTTTAACCTTGAATCTGTTGTAACAGAACTGACCTGAAGCAATGCATCCCATAATTATGTTGATTTTTATATCCTTCTTAAATAAATGTGGTCCAGCAGTGTTTTGTTGAGTAATAAGTCAGAGTTACAAGTGCATAGCAGAAGTGATTTTTGTACTTGTTTGTTTGATTTGCGGTTTAACATCTCTGTCAACACTGTGTAGGTCATTTTGGAGACGTTGCTTCCAATTTTGTGGGGATTTTACCTGACATTCAGATGAAAATGACCACACATGAGTACTGGTAAACTGCTTACACGTGTATTTTGGTATCCAATGTCAATAGGGGTCAACTCCTTTGCTCCTAAGGAGCAAATTCTTTCCTTTAACAGTAGACCCCTCTTTATGCAGGAAAGAGTTTCTAGAAAAGCTAACAGAAAGTCCCAAAAGTTGTTTCCCTTTGAAAAGATGGAAAAAAAATTCTGCCATGTGTATCAATTTCACTTTATGTAAAACTGTACGAGTAACACAATAAAAAGGCAGTTTTTGCTTCACTTTTCTGCCCAATTAAATGTACAACAATCAATTACAATTCCTTTCTACTGCCTACATGGCACCCTGTGTTTAGAATTTTCTTCTTTTTTGATTTACAATGTAGTATGCGTGATCATGAGCGTGAAAAAGATTAACGGTAAACGCGAAGAGGATTATTTATCTCTGCTTTTGCGAGAAACATTGAACCATTCTTTGTGCTACTTTAATTTCATTTTCAACATTTGGTATGCTGTAGTATTTTAAAGGAGGCTGGAAGTAATTGTGACCTTCGACGATTTCGTTTTTGGCTGTATTCTCGATGAAGTATATCAGCACGTACATGTATAACCAGAGATGCATGAATAGTCCCGCGTCTTGCATTATACAGTAGGCGGCAAAACGCTTGCTTTGCATGTGCTGTATTTGCTGTGAAAGGAAAACAAAATAGGAGCTGGTATTTTTGAAACATATCGCCCTAGCATACAAGGTTTAAAAGTTATGCCATGCATCAAAAAGCGTAACGGACAGAATGCACGCACTGACGAAGGACCCTGAAGCAGTATGTCAGTATGAATAAAACTAGCTGGCGGTTAAGGTCCTGAAGAGATCAGACGCGTAATGCATCAAGTAGTGGCGCTGAGTGCCGTACACTCTAGTGTAATGTTAAGTTTTAGAACACTGACTATTCTTTGTACATTTATATGCAGCTCACACCAAGCAAGTCGCCTCACCACGCAAGACTCGGTATTCATGTTCGTGTTCCAAAATGGAGTCTTAAACCCTGCATAGCGAATATTAAAAAGATGATAAACCCAAGTTATCACTACAATATAATGTTCAAAATGGTATTTCCCCTGGGATATCACTATTATACAATGTCAAAATGTTATTTCCTCCTAAATTTCACTATATTACCGGTACAGAGAAAAATTATACCACTGTAACACATAGCCCCCACCCCCACCCCTAACAATATCCATACTTACTGGATGCAGAGTTTGGATTTAGAGACACAGGATTACCATATTTTCCCTGGTTTCTGATAATAATTTTGTTGTTTGTGAACAAATATATCATGTGACTCTTAGTCAACCTGCCCGGAATTGAACCAGGATCTCTCACCTCTGAAAGAGTGAGCATGCTACCTATTGCACCACAGGATGTTTGTTTGTGCACAGAGATACATTTGTTCACTTTGATCTTTTTATGTCCAAACTTTTGTTTCATTTAACAATTATAAAACTCACCCTCTGCTTTTTAAATAATTACAGTATGACCAGCAACCAAGCCCATTAATCAATTGTCTGTACATACTTATTAAATAATTTAATGTACTTTTGTTTTGTGTCAGTATTATTTTCATTGTAGATTAATATTAAATTTCATATAGATCTACAGCTGTCTCTTGATTAAAGCATTTACCTGATAAAAAAGTAGATTATAATTGTTCTGCAGCAGCATACAATTCCTCGTCCTTTAGTTCTTCTCTAAATGGTGATGTCACTGTGGCGGATTTGGCAGGAGATCTTGCAGGTATCTTTGGCTTGACAAACAGTTTACTCAGGACACGTTTCATCTTCCTCGCCTCAGCAGGTGGGAGAAGTGCATGCAATAATGCAGATGATGCAGCAACACGTTGAGTTAGATTGGCTGACTGACTTGTGACTGGCTGGCTGTTTGAAATTGTCATCTTCTTAGCTTTCTCCTCGGCCTTCATTGCCACAGCTTCATTTCCCTCAGCATATGATTGTAGATACTCCTTAAAAGCAAACTTGTTCTTCGAAAGTGGAGTTTCTGTTTCCTTCTCACCTGAAAATTACATACTGGTAACCTCCTGCATAGCACACTTCATAATATAAAACATTTTACATGTGCAACTCACTCGAGCATGAATTTGTCCTGCTCACAAATTTGACAGTCATTGGCATTTTATAATTAGTGAGCAGAAGAAATATGCTGTGCTCAACTGAGAAGGAAAATTGCCATATTAACTAGGATTAATGTTTTAATGAGCATAACAAAATTCATTTAACCCTTATCTTGCTGTTCACGACAACCCCTATCTTTGCAAACAGTGTAGATCCAGATCAGATGGCTTCTGAAGAAGCCATCTGATCAGGATCTACACTGTTTGGCATTTAGTTTATGAATTTGTAGCAATAAATTACATCAAGTAGTTTGATTGGTCGATAGACAGAAATGGGTGTGGCTTAAATGAATATTCAGCAAGACAAGGTTTAATTGAGTTGAGCATGAGAAAAGTTTCATTAGGATAACACACCTGTGTGATGTAGTGCATTTTTCACATCCTCAAGTTGGCCACCTTTCTTATGAAAATATATGATATTTTTCTTATTTGCTCTGTAAACATAGGTTGTGGGTGGTCGTTAGAACTGCCTCATTGTGGCTGTTCTAACGAGTACACACAACATATGTATTACAGCAGAAAGAAGAAAAATAATGTATACCCACGTAAACCCCAGTTTTCTCTATAATGACCCCGGCCATCGGGGCTTGAAGAAATATATGGGCTGGATGCTGCTTCCACGCAGAGCTGAAACCCACCCGCACACGAGTACTGGTAAACCGCTTAGAGGATCTAGGCTTGCCCAGGCAAAGCGGTGCGAGTCGGCCCTTATAAACCCTATTGGTTTCATTGGGCGGCAGGGCTTGAGATGTCATTTCATCTCAATGTCGGGTAAAAGTCCCACAAAATTGGAAGCAACATCTCCAAAATGACCTTTAAAGTGTTGACGGGGACCTTAAACCTCAAATCAAACAAAGTTTTCTCTATATAAAGTGGGCTTAAAGGGGGCGTTCATTTCACGGACTTGTTCATGTGATGATAACCTCGATCACAGGTAGACAAATCACTTTTACAAAGATATTTCACAAACACCATTACCTACATTAACAAAGCACCTTCAACAAACAGGTCTATTCTTAATATATCAAAGAAAGAATTTGCTGCACTCTGAACCGGCAGGCTTCTGTGGCAATCTGATGGATGTTGGTGACTTATCTGCGATGGATGTTTTTCTGTGTCCAAAATAGCGAACATTTTTTTCTCTACTTGCAAAACCATGACAGGATGCATGCGTGTTAGAATATTTTTGATCTGATATATGACATTGCTCACTGGGAATTTTACTCTTAAATCTTACCTTTCAGCCGGCCTTGGTAGCTCAGTCGGATGCCCGTCTGACTGGTGATCAGGAGGACGCGGGTACGATACCTGCCAGGGTCGGCAACATTCTTTCGAGGAGATTGATAACGAAATCTTGTCTACGATCATTCATTCTCTCCCTTCCGCTGATTCAAGAAGGGCAGTTGTCAGTTTCTGACGAAAGAATGTGCACTGTACTGGTTAAGAATCCGGGACGTTTCGCCCCCCAAACCGTTTCCTCCCCTAGTCGTTTCGCCCCCAAGACGTTTCCTCCCTAGTCGTTTCGCCCCCCTAGTCGATTCGTCCCCCTAGTCGTTTCGCCCACTTTACACTCTAAGTCTAATTTTCAATGTTGAACTTTTATTAGAGGTGAGAAGAGGCAAACATTTAAGTAGCATCATCGCCCTGTCACGTCAGCCTAAGTATCTGTATCTGTTCGTTAAGGGACTTCATTCATACTCGAACAGTATGTCACTGATGGCGCGTGAAAAAGAGAAAGTGGGAAATATTGGAAAGAAAGAGAAATAGTGGAGAGACAAGATAGACAAGAAAGGAAAGATTCCTGCTTGCTTTTTCAAATCATCATTGGAAACCAGACCTCTCCGGCTACAGAAGCGTCGCCCAACCGGCACAGGTTAAAAAATCCCTCAGACTTTACTTACAGACCGGCCCCTACCTAGCTGTTAAAACGAGAGAGTAGACGATCCCTGCTTGAAGGATACCAAGTCAGGGGCCCCAGAAACAGATGCTGGTAAAGAATTCCAATCGGGTATAGTCCTAGGGAAGAAGCTGTACTTGAATGTATCAAGCTAACCGCGTTGTCTGATCAGGGTCTGCACTATTTGCTTACCGTTCAGGAATTACTGGGTCCGACGCCGCAAATCTGATCAGAGTATACACAAATTGCTGATGGAACATTGATGAAAGGAATCGACTTGATCATTGCTTCCACTTCTTTTTATTATGTTGCATCGGCGTTGACGCGTCGTTGCGTAGACGACATTTGCGGCAATACTCAACCATGTATTACCTAGTGGGCACACACTGTGTATGCAATGTCGTATCAACGCCGATGCAACTTTATGACGTTGCATCGGCGTTGACGCGATGTTGCGTAGACGGCATTTGCGGCAATATTCAACAATGATTTACTGGCCGACTCTGCTAACGAACCAACCGACCAATTTAAAACAAAACTGGTAAAGGTGCTTAAGCGATAATTAAAGACGTTTAACTTTGCAAAGAGCGCATGTTTTCACACCTTACCATTAAGGGCATTAATTGCGTGATTAATGTGTCAAATCAAATAAACAATGTGATAAACGGTATTGATCAAAACAAGTAATACTTAACATAATACCTAATTAACATTTTCATTCAAAGAACAGGTTCTTCTCTCTCTCTCATGAATCTTTTATATATAAAATAAAGTAAAATAGTTTGGGGGCGAAACGACTAGGGTTTGGGGGCGAAACGACTAGGGTTAGGGGGCGAAACGACTAGGGGCCAAAAAAGGGGGCGAAACGACTAGGGGGGAAACGACCAGGGGGGAAACGTCTTGGGGGCGAAAGGTCTTGTTACCCTGGTTAACCGCTTACGCATAAGCCTGCCCAGGGAAAGTGTGGATAGGTAAACTGACCGGTTCAAAAATGACCTAAATTAGTGTTGACTGGGCCATTAACTCCAATACAAACAAACAAATTACCTTTAAATGGCTGTCCCTTGTAATTGCCAAACTGGATTTGGTATTGTCCAAGGACAGCCAGTCTGTCTTCTGTGTTTCCTCCAGCTCTTTTAACAGCTTCAACGGCCTTCTGATGAACATCCTGCGGAAATGAAGCTTTAAACTGCCTGTTAAGGTTGCATGCAGCAACACGTGTGGCTTCCTTTGTGTCTCCAAGGATAAGTATTCCATTTCTGTCTCTCCGAAAAGTAGGTTTATCCATGATATCAGAAATATATGTTATATATGACACTGACAAACAGAGGTATGGTTCAATGAAAAACAGTTTCAAAAGATATTAAGTAACTAAGCAAAGGAGCTCTTCAGTGCTGATGTTCATGTGACTATCTCTGATATGCAGGTAATCCAGGTAAGAGTTATTTATAAAAATAGCTACACTATTCTTGTCATTGTGATGTCAAAGTGTTGTGTAATAGAAAGCTAATTATAAAACATTGACTCGGCATATGTGTTGGGGACATTGGCAACAGTCTAGAGCCCTAATGTATTTTTAATAGCCTGTATGTGGGACCAGGACTGGGGACGGGACTGGAAGGAAGTCCTACCTGGGTAAATGGTTGAGAATCTCCCTGGCGATACACTGGTCTTGTCTCTTCAAGAGGCCGGGCTAGACTGAAGAGCGTGGTCTCTTCTGCATGCTTTTCTCGCTTCCCGGGTACCATGGAATATCCAAGTGGGTAAAACGGTCACTAAAACCCATCACCTTCCGGTCTGCGTTTCTGGATAGCTCACGACACAACACCCCGATCAGATCTTAATCTTCTGTGTAAGTGCTGCATAGTCACACTGCAAAGACTATATTACCTGGGTTACACTGCTCACGCCATGTCTTGAGGTCCTACCAACCCAGGTTCTGTAACATCATCACTAACATGGATGTGATGTGCTGGGTCGGCAATAGTAACCATGGTAGAATCTCGCTACACGTCTATTCTTAATCAAAAGAAAGAATTTGCTCCTAAGAGTAAGAATTTGCTCCAAATTCTTTCCTGCAAGTGGAGACTTCTACTGATTTTATATGCTGCTAAATATGTCATCTGATCAGGGTCTAGGCTAGACTTTAGAATCTGTCCGCCCACTAAATATCTGATTCTATACCACACGGTATTGATTTTCTTGTCCTATATCAATTCAGCTTGATTGTGTAGCTAAATTTACCTCTGGTTAGAGCTAGTGACTAACTTCCCACATTACAGGTCCTGGTGTATGAATGTCATTTGACGTGTCACCAGTTAACAATTACTTGCCATTCATAAGGTAAGCCCTGGCGGGGGGTGTGGGGGGCGGCAGCCCCCCATATTCAATGTTAAAATAACATAAGTTAACTTACCGCTCCATTTATTCCAACACACCTTGACATAGCGTATTAAATATGTCCTGGCAATAACCTCCATACTGTATGGAAACATAAAAGTGTTGTGGCAAAACTGTCTGTAAACTCAAAGTCAACATATTTACAGTAAACATATTTACATTCAACCCATAGTATTCTAAGTAGGATTATTGTGGGCCTGGATACACTTTGGCCACATCCTTTAAAAAGGATATGAACAGGTCATTATCACAGTTTCGTCTCTTCCACATGAACACAGCTAAATACCCTGTATATAAGTCCGGTTTGGTTCCAAATTGTGGGAACTCTGCTTTTGCATGTCGCCAGTCGGATTCAATGCGATTTGTACATGTCCCTGATTGAGGATCAACAAAATGTTTGCTGTGATTAACTGTAGAATGACTGTATCCTTCGGGGAGCTGGGGAATACGATCGTAGCTTTTCCAGCAATCAGACCATATTACGCTGCCAGGAGCTATCCATTTCTGTATTATTGCCAATAGAGTCTCTGCTGTCCTGTTTTCTACCGGTTCCATGAACACCTTTCTTTTATTCTCCTTCTCTCGGCCCCCGAATACCCAACCTCCCTTCACTCTGTGGCCCACATTATATTTCCTTTTAGCGAATTTTGATTCGTCTATTTCCACCACTACACCCGGCCCTCCGATTTTTTCACTACTGTTAATAATTGACATTTCGCAGACTTCTCTGCAAAATGAACACCAATCAACATCTGTTGCCGAAGATATGCCCAGTTCATGTTGGATATTCTTTTGACTTTGTCCGTGAATCCACATGTAAATTATTTGCAATATTTCTTCAATTGTCATATTGGATTTTTCAAAGAATGTTCCTGTTCTAAGACTTAATCTATGTTCATGTTTTTGTGGGCCTTTTTTTATCCTACAGTACCACCTATGTTGGTCGGAAACTTTAGAATCCTTTATTAAAGACATAGGATTTCCACATGTTGGGCACTTTCTAACTCTCGGTATTAATTCCATTTTAAAACAGAATTCCAATGCTGCTTCTTTGTTTGGGATCACATTCATCAATAAAAAACGATAAGTGATTTTTTCACCTTCGTCCATACCTTTCATTTTTGCGGCATAGCTAACAGCACTTTCAGAACCCAACTGAGTAAACTGATCCTTGCATTTTGCAGCGCACTGAACGCCTATATCTCGAGATGTCTTCAAAGACACATCCTGAATTTGTTGACTGTCAGGACGCCTCAAGTTAGTATTGATTGAAAGTTCACCTAATGGCTTTCTCCTCTTGGGAGTTTGAAAGTCCTCCAACGAGTCATCCATTTTTCACTTTTCCCGTAATCACTACAAATGTGGTCGTAACACATCTACGTACAATAACTGAATGCAGCATTTTCTCGCGATGTTCAGTGGCCGCAACAAACCTCACCAAGACAGACCTATTCTATTGGTCAATATTTAATAAGGTAGCCCTCATCCATCGGTAATTTGCATATGAAGCAGTTTCTGTTTTCACGACCTTTTGATCACTTTCATGGTTTAGCGCCTAGGGAGACTACATATACGTCACTAAGACTGGCGTTGCCGATTGGTCCATATTAAATTAGGGAAGGTCGGAAACGCTTTCTATGAAATGAGACTAGTTCCGATTGGTCATATATGACATCATCATGTAAAGCCGGCTTGATAGTCTATATTTAGCACCTTGCGACTATTGAAATAAAATATTATATTTTTTTTTATATTATTGTTAATGCAAACTTCAACTTATGTAAGAAAGGTTATGAAATATTAAATCCAATATTAAACAAATTAAAACGAGGACTAAAAATAAAAACGGCACTTGGGGGGTCTTATTCAGTACTGTACAAATAGCAAGGAGAAAAGTAAAGTTATAAGTCCAATATAGCGGATTGTTCTCAACTGCTTGCTTGGTCTAGTGGTTAACGACACTCTGTATTGTATGTATATGTTGTGTATTTGTCATGTAAATCATTAATAACATGTTTAGTTCCTTACAGGCGGAGGTCCGGAGAGACGATGGGCGACAAATGACGACGGTACCGATGGAAAGCGAGTCCAGGGAGAGCAAAGGGGGTCGGGATAAGGGAGGGAGGAAATTCAGCGTGGGTTCGAATCCTACAAAAAACTTTTTTTTTTTTTTTTTTTTTTTTCTTTCTTTGTAAACCCCACAAAAAACCAAGCCCCTCTTTTTTTATCTACCCCACAAAATTAATCCCCTTTAAGACACTTGGAAGTGTCCAAAAAATTACATTCTTAGTGGCGGACAGATTCTAAAGGTGCTCCCAGGGTCTACACTGTCTGAT